>QXTE01000184.1:1785864-1857610 GCA_003942145.1 Platysternon megacephalum | reverse complement strand
CCGCCACACCCCACACCCCGACCCCCTGCTCTGAGCCCCCTGCTGCACCCTGCACCCTGACCCCCTGCCCTGAACCCCCACCGCACCCCTCCTGCACCCCAAGCCCCTGCCCTGAGCCCCCTGCCGCACCCTGCACCCTGACCCCCTCCTGCACCCCTCACCCCAACTCCCTGCCCTGAGCCCCCACCGCACCCCACACCCCTCCTGTGCCCCCTGGGGGCAGGGAGGGGGCAGAGTTGGGGTGGGGATTTCGGGGAAGGGGTTGGAATGGGGGCAGGGAAGGGGTGGGAAGAGGCGGGGCAGGGGCGGGGCCTCATGGAAGGGGTGGAGTGGGGGCGGGGCCGAGGGCGGCGGGGGGGAGGTGTCAGTAAATGCGGCCCTCGTCCCAATGTACTAGTCCTCATGTGGCCCTCGAGGTCATTTGAGTTTGAGACCCCTGGTCTACAGCAATGAACTTTTTGCAGCACAATCGCTCAAAAAAGAATTATTGCTTCTCCTGACAATGTCACTGTAACCAGCCAAAAGGAATAGAAAGTAGGCTGAATTGTTAGGAGGACAAGAGCACAAATCAAAGGAAACAATATTGTTACTGTGAAAGATCCTGAGGAGAGCTACACAAGAGTGCTATATACAATACCAGTCAGTAGACTTTTTAAAAAGGGAAATATCCTTTGAGGATACAATGGAGATGAAAAATCACTCGGACAGTTCAGTATCTCAAACTCAGAGCTTAAAATTATGAGGCAGAGCTGGAAAAATTGAGTAGCTTCACTTTCCCAACAGGGAGGCTGCGGGCATGTGAATTAGAAATTGATTTTTTTTTGCTGCCCCTCCCCAAATCTTTTTTAACATTAATGTATTGTGTTAAAGCATAACCATATTGCAAGCATACAGAATCAATTTTAAAAAACAATTAAAGCAACACAAAAAAGCCATGGGCATAAAGTACCAGATCAGTGTCTTGAAAATTAGTAGGTTATTAGGATAAGGATTAACCCCAAATTGGCTTTAAAGTTTAAAATACCTGCAGTAAATTAGAGGCGTGCCTAAATTATAGAGGCCAGGTATAACTGTTCCAGAAAACTACTTCTTCCAACAGGCAAAGAACACAAGACGGGGAATAGATCAAAAATAGTCAACAAAAGGTTATGTCCTAAAGCTGAGATTTTGAAAGGGACCTAAGGGAGTTAAACACTCAACTCCCATTGAATTTCAGTGGTTAAAAAGTTAACATAGCAGTAACTTGGTTCTGAAAGGGGAAACTGAAATAAGGAAAACCAAGATGTGTATGAGAGGAGCTGAGTTTCTGACCACAGGGCAAAGAAAAAGAAAGCAAGAAACTAGTAATCAGATAAAGGGAGACAAACTGATTGAGGTGAATGGTTTCTTTTCCTTAGAACGTTTCTTATGCTGGCACTGTAATTAACATGGGCAAGAAAATATTTTAAGTCCAAAATCTGCATGACTTGCAAATTAGTATCAGTGTAGCCCCGATTCAGCATGGGATGTGCTCAATTTACATCATTTGCACACATCAATTCCTATTCAGCAAAGAATTTAAGCATGTGTTTAACTTGATTTATGTGTGTGGTTTTCCTCTACCTGTTCTGGTTCGGTGGTTCTGTGATAATAAAAAAATCAGTGTCGGGTGTTCATGAACATAGTAAATATACTAGGTAAATAAATCACTTAAGGGGAAATCATGACGTCAGTGGGAGTTTTGCCATTGACTTCAATGGGGCCAGGATTTCACTCTGTGGCTCATTTCCCCATCTGTACACCACAGATAATAATCCTTCTTTTCTCCCACCAGTTGTCTGGGTTGTCTATTTAGATTCTAAGCTGGGGCTGGGACTGTCTCGCATGTGTCTGGACCATGCATAGCACAATGGTGCCTTTAGCCCACAAAAGCTTATGCCCAAATAAATTTGTTAGTCTCTAAGGTGCCACAAGTATTCCTTGTTCTTTTTGCTGATACAGACTAACACGGCTGCCACTCTGAAATTAGATACTACTGTAATACAAATAATAAATAATAATATAAAATGCTGTGCTGAATAAATACATACTGGGACATGACGTTTAGTTCTAAACTACTGACCTGTGTGTTAAGACCTGGTGTTTCAGTATGGATCTAGAGAGAGGGGAGTACCAAATGATTTTTATTTGTGTTATGAAAAATTACAATAGCAATTTAAAAAAATGTGCCCATGTGTTCCAAAGGGAATTGGTGCATCCAGGATTTGGAACATCCCAGATTCCACAAAGTAAGAGAGAGAAGGGATGAGGACCAGTGAACAAATGCAGCTGAGCACTGAGTTTCTTTGCGGCTTGGGCTATACCCAAAACTTTTACCAGCATGATTCACATCCCCTCGCCAATACAGCTATGCCAATAAAAGCTCTATTGTAGACACAGTTATACGGCCAAAATGTCCTTTTCCTGGTATATCTTATTTGTTTGGGGAACCGGTATAAGCTGCACCAGCAAAAGAACATTTTTGTCATTATAAGCTGCGTCTCCCCGGAGGTTTGCCAGTATAGCTAATGTAGACAAGGCCTAAGTTCAGAAGGGTAAGTTGCTGTGGGGAAAAAAAGATAGGAGAACTGCAGTGAGAAGTAGAAGCGCCAGTGCAGCCATTTGAGAAGGCTGGTTGTTTTGAAGATGGAACAGAATCCCATTCAGTCTCCCTGCTTGTGCTTTGTAAAATGTACAGTGCGGGGGGGAGGGGTGTTATATAATAAATGGTAAATGGAACAATTAAAAAAATTGTTAAGGAAAGGAGGGTTTTCAGATTCCTAAGGGTTTGACTATTGAAGTGGATGGAAAGATTCCCATTGACTTTAGTGGGCTTTGGGTCAAGAACAAAAGAAGCAATGGGGAGCAAAAAAGGAGCCATGTAAAACTGTATACAACTTGCTAGTTGTGGTTTGTCCATTGTGTACTGGCGTTGGGCCCCAGAAGAACATTATCACTTAGCTAAAATATCAGTGGCGGAATGAGCTGTTTCTGGTTATGGTATGTGTCTATGTAGCAGGGAGTGAGGAATTAATCAAATACTCTAAATCAGTGGTGGGCAACCTGCAGCCCGTGGGCCGCACGTGGCCTGTCAGGGTAATCCACTGGCGGGCCACAAGACAGTGTTTACACTGACTGTCCGCAGGCACGGCCGCCCGCAGCTCCCAGTGGCCGTGGTTCGCCATTCCCGGCCAATGGGAGCTGCAGGAAGTGGCAACCAGCATCTCCCTTTGGACGGTCAATGTAAACATTGTCTCGCGGCCCGCCAGCAGATTACCCTGACGGGCCGCGTGTGGGTTGCCCAACACTGCTCTAAATGGCTCCATCTTTTGTGTTTTAAGATGAAGTCTCCAGCAATGAGGAGCTGAAGGATTGGAGGCTGCTCCAAGAGACATTTTCTTTGCTGCTCCATCTGCTACACCAAAAGCTAAGTCCAAGGAACGTTTACTACCTTGGACTGCCAGAATGATGGCATTTGGAGGGTGCGTGCATTGTAAAAGAAAGAGAGGAGTTGTTAACTCATCACATAGCCATTAACTAGTTGGGGAACTGTGCAGATGGAACCAAAAAAGGTAGCAGCTGCTTCATGATCACAGTGTGTCTCTCCATGTCAAAGGCTAGCCAGATTACAGGAGAACTGAAAGTAGACATTTCTGACCTAGTAATACAAGGGTTCACCTTTAAACGTTAGTAGGCTGAATTGTTATTTTTTTTAATGGCAATTCATGGGTTTTTTTGCCATGCCAGCATCTGACCGTTTGCAGCCATTCTGCAGTAGCTCCCACCTCATTTCAAACATTGGCAGATATCATCAGTGGATCCCAAACAATGCATTCTGCTATGATGCTGGCAGACCAGGTGCCAGTTCATGCCGAAACCCCAGGTCAATTCGCTTGTGTATTAGTGATCTTCCTGAGTCACAGAGAGCTAACTGAGATCTCAAAGAGAAGGGACTATACATGATAAATATACTTTAGATACTACCTTTCGTAACTAGGTTTTCCGCCATATGAAGAAAAAATCCTCCTTTTGCTCATTTTCAGTATTGAATTTTTAGTATAATCCAGTTATCTGGCTTCTTTCCTCTATTCTGGTTGGCCTTGTCCTTTCTGTAAATTAAGGCTGTGTCTACAGTCTGTTTAAGAAAGTTCAGTGAGGGTGGCCACTGTTTCCAAACGAGGCCTCGGTTTTGCGTGCCCAACATGGGACACATTGGCCTGATTGTCACAGTGCTGAGCTCCCACTCGACGCACCCAGTTTACGTCAATAGGACTCGAGGTGCACAGCAGCACCTCCAGCAACCAGACCCAATGGATCGTCGGTCGGGCATCCAAAATCAGGAAGCATGTTTGGAAATTTTAGCCTGTGCCTTTTGAATACATACCACCAACGTGCCTCCATTATGAACAGAGGTGTTTGCTCCTCGATAGCCAAGCCAGGAAACACAAAAGAGCAGTTAAGAAGAGCTCAAGAGGCTGAGGATTTTCAGTTTGTGACAAACCATGGATTAACGTGGCGTAAATGTGGCAGTGGTAATGAGGATTGCCATTAATGGGTTACAGAGCTGTCGTAAGTGGAAGTGTGGAAGAGAGGTGGGATTAGGGAATCTGAGAAAAAGGTATGTGAAATGCTGTTAGGGCTAGATCCACAAATATACCTAGGCACCTCACTGCCCATTTAAGCACTTAAGACCACGATTTAGGTGCCACTGACATTCTCAATCTCTCTCTCAGGTGCCATCCAACCAGGGCCGGCTCCAACTTTTTTGCCGCCCCAAGCGGCGAAGAAGAAGAAAAAAAAAGAAAAAGATAAATCCGATCGGCAGCACTTCAGCGGCAGCTCAATCGCGCCGCTTAATTCTTCTGTGGCAATTCGGCGGCGGGTCCTTCTCTCCCTCTCTTCCTCTTCGGCCGCACTTTGGCGGCAGCTCAAAGAGGAAGAGAGGGACTAAGGGACCCGCCGCCGAATTCCCACCGAAGACCCGGACATGCCGCCCCTTTCCATTGGCCGCCCCAAACACCTGCTTCCTTCGCTGGAGCCGGCCCTGCATCCAACTCCCTAGGCACCTAAGCCCCCGGACGTTGCCCCACAGTTAACAAGCTGCTTGTAGCTGATGCCAAAGTTGCGGTGGCCCTGAAGCAGGATTCTCAAATGAGGGGTTCCCCCACTTATCCTTCCACTGGGACTTGATCCCATAGGCATGCCCAGATCATGTCTAAGACCCGATACCTGTCACAAAAGGCAGCCAGGGGTGAGTAGGGTGGGAAATTTTTGAGGAGTAAGAGACTTGGATTCAAATCCCTGTATTTCCTGACATGAAGGAGGGACTTGAACTCAGGTCTCTCCCATTACAGGGGAGTGCCCTCACCACCAGACTTTTCTGTACTGTGGGGTGAGTCTTTCTCACATTTCTCCTGTTGAAGCTGTTCCACTTTGTATAAATTATTACATAGTCATTCAGCTGTAGAGAGAGAGACTCTATATCCCAGTGGTTAGGGCAGTCATCTAGGATGTAGGGGAGTCAGGTTCAAGTCCCTGCCCTAACTGCTGGGCTATTGACTATAATGGGGTGGGTTTCTCTCTCTGGTTTAATATGAGAACGGTCTGAGGTTTTGCCTGCTAGGGCACAGGCTGACTCACTTAACCATCTAACACCAGGAGACGGTTCATGGCTGAGAATCCTGAGCAGAGATAGGTGCCTAGAAGCCCACAGATCAATGGGAGTTAGGCACGTAAGTACCTTTGTGGACCGGGGCCCTAAAGCCTCGCTGCATTTCATTCCTGGCTAGTTTAGGCAGATCACACACCCCTCAGTTTGTTGGCTTCTGAGAGTCCATGTAAGCACCCAGATCTCCCCATGCATTGTATGGGACTTGGACACCTAAGTCTGGGCTATGAATTCCACTAGATGGCAAGGCATTTAGGGGTTAGCCATTGCAATGCCTGAATATTTTTGTGGAATTTGCCCGTAGTGCCTCAACTGCATAGAATGTTTCCGTTTTTGGTGACTGGAATGCACAGTTTAGTTCAGGACTGGACCCGAAGGAATTGAGATAAGAACTGTTGTGTTGTGGAATACAGACCAAGATACTACGGAGGTGTGAATTGCAGCACGCACCAACGTGCTGCACGCTAACTCCCCCATTTGGATGTTGCAGGTGCAAACTTAGAGGTCCTTCGTTTGCATTAACATAGTCCTCCCCAAGCAGCACTTCAGTGCACACAGCTGTTCACACCCCCATGGGCCGAACTGCAGGGCAGTGTGGACATAGCCCTAAATAAAGCTGCTGGATGAAATAACAGGAACTTCAGAATGGAAAAGCTGCAGTTCAAGAGCAGTGAAATAAAACCATATGAGATTCCTGAACGATACAGGCATACGGACAAAAAGAGGTTCTGCTGATGGTAGAACCAGAAATAGAGTAGAGTGACTATTCTCCTGCAAATCCTTGTACCGCAAGCTAAGATGTGTAAGGCAGAGATAACAACAGAGACTGCACTTGGCTTTTCTTTTGGGGGAGGGGAATTTGGGGGGAAAGAAGATAATTCCTCTTATATTACCCTGTGCCAGAAGGTCCCCCATTTTCTCCATTTTATATCCTCTGCCATCATGGCATTTTCCTTTTGGCAGAAAAGGACTAGACTTCATTGAGAAAACATCGAAGTTAGGTTGCTGTTGAGTCACTTAATGCTTTACCTATGGCCAGGAGGCTTTTATGCCCTTGAAAACAAGAGGCAGACTGACCATAGGATAATTAAAGGTGTTCAATGTGGGCATCAGCTCAAGGATTCTACAGGGACATGAAAATGGAACACATGAAAACAAAGGGAGAGAGTCAAAGGAACTTTGAAAACAAATGTTTGAAAAGGATCATGATCAACTAGAGAAGTCAGAGTGAAAAATGAAACTGTCAAGGAGATAATGAGGCATAAATGGCTGTCACCGAATAGGAGGCTCCAATGGGTAGATCAACTTCTCATGACAGAAAAGTGAAAAACAGCCACAACAAGTGATGAAGTGAGAGCTGGATTGTCAAAGAGGACAGGAGAGAACTAGACAAGCTTTGAAGCAGAGGATAAAATCAAGGTTGCAAGGGGAGGGGAGAGTGGGAAGGAGATATGCATTGTGTAGCCTATCTAAGTAGTGTGTGAGTATTCATTGATGCTGTAACACAAGTAAAGGACCAGCAGGCCTAAGGCCTGTAAAACAGCTTAGCATACCTAATCAAGGCCTAGCCTGACAAAAGTGGGGGCAGAGAAATGCCCTTAAATCACAAGATTAAGGAGTGTGATGAACAAGTGTAAGAAGTCACATGTCTGGTATGGGGCAACCAGCCACAAACTCAGGTTACTGATATTTTAGCATAGTTTTAAGGAATATGTATAATTGAAAGTCTCAAGTATTAAACTGCACTAACGCTATAGCAACCAAGTGATGTAAATGCTAATGAGTATGAAGTAAATGGTTGATTAACCTATAGAAATTGGGGACCCCAAAATAAGATGTACAGATAAGGAAAAAGGGCTGAAACCCTTATCGTATATGATATAGTGGGCATCAGTGTAACACATTATAAAAGCTGTTACTGGGCTATGTGCCATGGGGAACACCAGGAGATCACCTTTTGATACCTGAGGCATCATTTTGTCTACTCCAGAACTCGCTGCAAGGGATGATGTGAGTCATGCAAATGCTGGACATTCTGTGTTATCTTTCTCTCCTTTGCTCTATTGCAGTGTGCAAGATCTTTTTTATTTTGACAATAAATTTGCAAATAAGGGTAAAAGTATTGAACTCTTTCCCATGTGTATTTCAGGGACTTCGTTCTAATGAAAAACTCACTCCTGTAGCTTACCTGGGGGGGCTGAACCTTCTCAGACCACTGTATACTAAACTAGCATTAACTTTACTATTACAGATTAGGCTACAGTCGAAGGGCAAATAAAAACGGTACAATGAATGGCACCAATAGCGCCCAAAGGGAGCTGAAGTCAGGTTGCTGTTGCTGAAAGAGGGTGCCACCGAAAGGTTGGGACCAGGTCCTCAGCGGTGTGTGTCAATGGAGCAATGCCATTTTATGCTTGCTGAGGATCTGGGCTGGTCTTTAAGGAGAGAGTAAAAGAGAATAATAGAGGTATCATGGGGTTCAGAATAATAATAAAATGGAACATCCTGATAATAGTAATTTTGAAGGATAAAAATATAGATAAAAGGATGTACAATCTTTACAGTTAGCATCCCCATGCCTCTCCTATTCTCACATGCTTTTTGAAGTAGACATGAGAGGCACGCTTGGAGCCATTAAAGATTTTATGGCTGAGGTACAATAAACTGCTGGAGTTTACAGGGACATATCCCGTCATCATTCTGTAATGAGACATTTTTACAAGTGTTGATTTTCTGTCTGCTAATTTCATCCAGGTGCAATTAAAAACAGTGAGAGAGAGGAAGGGAAAAATGTTATTGGGTTTTATGTTGCCAGGGGACCACAACATCCCAGCATTGAACTGAGGATGTCTTGGTTTTTTAAATGATATCAACTCAATCTAAGTTTACAGAATTTCTGCTCCTTGGTACTGTCAGTTATAGTTGGCCTCATTAGAATGCTCACAGTACATGGCTGTTAATACTAATTCCATAATGACAGTAGAGCACTGAAGTAAAATTTAACAGTTCCTCAGTTAATCATTAAAATTAGCTTATCTCAGTGGATAGTGGATCTTCTAAAGTTACAGTGCAATGTAATTTCAGATCATAAATGAGATGATGAAAGAGGGGTTTTAATGTATTATCACACCACAGAGGGCGGTAATGCTGCCTCCATCCTTCAGAAAAGTCTGAGAGGGCTGAGCAAACTGAATCCTTTATGTAACCAATCGCTGGGAGACGTCTATTTGGATACATCCACTGTAGATCAAGGGGTCAAAGATGGTTAAGCAAACAAAGATAGATGGAGCATGAAAAGCTAACAAGTACATTGTATTTTCTGGTCCACTTTTACAAATGTTGGAAGGGGGTAAAAATCCACAGTATTCATCAAATTGATTTGCAGTACGATTAACCCCAGAAGGCATGAAAACTCAGATCTTTTCTACGGCTTGAGTCAGGTTTTCTGATTTTTTTTTCAGCTGCGTGCCATTGCTGGCAAGACAAAATAATATGGCATGACCCAGAGATTGAAATGACAGGCCTCGGAACCTGGGGGGACATTTTAAATGGCTCAGCAAAGGAATAGCTTTATTATCAGGTTAACGAGGAGTTCCTGCTGATCAGTGCTTTTCACTGGAAAGAGACAGGAGGAAAATAAGTATTTTATCATTGAAAAGACAGTGCTGACAACAATAAAGGATGAGAATTTTGTTCTTCCTTCCAAGCTCATGACTGGTGGGAAATCGTTATTGCAAATACTTCAGAAATAATCACCATCTTCTCTTCTTAAATGATATTCTTCTAAACCTGAGGATTGGATTCCTTGGTGATTGATTCAGAATGTCAATACCTTTCTAGAAATAACCACTGATCCAATTAGTAGTTTAACTTTTGGCCTCTGTGTTTTTTTTATGACGAATGGAAGTATTTTGGTTTAATAATAATACTTTGCATTTCCTGTTTTGGCCAACTAACTCTGTTATTGCTCTGCCTGGGGAAGAGCTTTCTTTTCAAGAACTCGAGGTGATTACTCCTGAAGGCTGTAATGACCACCAATGACTAGGCCTGCAGTGTGCCTAGTTTCTGGGATGGTTTCTTTATAAATGTTTACGGATTGTAAATTGGCTTGAATTCAGTTTGGTTTACCCTAGCTGGGGATCTGAGCCTTTCCTTTGTTTTTCAGTTTACAAAATGCGCTGGCTGTAACCTCTAATTTCTATGAGACAATCATTACTTCTACCTACGTTAAAATATAAGTCGCTTACCCAATGTCAAAAGTGAAAAAGAGCTAAAAACCTCAGTCCCTTCTCAAGCCACCCTTTCAAGTATGTCAGTTCCTTAGAAAAAAGCTGAGTTTAGTCTACACTACAACATTTTGCTGGCATAGCTATCTTGTCTAGGCTGACATTGGTATGCTGGCAAAACCCCTGGTAGAGATGCAACTATGCCGACAGAAGAGTGCTTCTGTCAGCACATCTAATGTCATTCAGGCAGATACTTATGCTGCGTCTCCACTACGGGGCTCAGCCAGCATCACTATACTAGTATAGATGTGCCCATCCCTTTACATACATCAGCCTCAAAGCCCCACACAAAAGAGGTAAATAGCAATATCCCCACTTTAAAGATAGGGAATGTGAGGCACAGAGAAGCCAGTCTAATTCTAATTCTGCCCCTCTGGGCCACACGACCTCTCAGCATGCATATGCCTTGCAATGGACTCTGAAGATCAACCAGCTTGACTCTGTCAGACCAACAGGAGAAGCAAGTTGCAGTCAATGGCCTTTCATCAAGAATGCCTTCTCTCTGGTCCCCAGCTGTAACAATCCATGCAAAATATCAGGCTGGGCATCCCAACTGATCTCAAGTATTAGGATGGAGCACAGTGAGAAAGTAAGGACCTAAATTATATAGGCCATCACCTTGAATTGCACTCAGAAGTGAAATGAATGGGAGAGCAGTCTATGGTGCTACATGTTCCAGCCATAAAACAATGCATTAAAACAGCTGGTAGCGGAATTCTGCATTCACTGATATTTTGTATTTTTTTAAGAGTAGCCCCGTGCCGAGGGCATTGCACTTAAACAGTCTGGAGTGAGCTCATATAGTGCCCATCAGCTGAGAATCAACTATCACTCTGGAAATATGTATTAAGCAACCCTTACAAAACACTTGTCATGTTTTACTTATTGAACCCAGTTCTTATCTGTGGTCATTTGGTGTTTGCTGACCTATGGAAGAGGACTCCATAGGCTGTGCCCTTAGACCGATGCTGCCTAACAGGGTAGATTCCATATCCCCTCCCTTTAATATCTCAGGCTAAGGCCTTGTCTCTACTACCGCCGTGAATAACGCAGTGAATAATGTAACTTAGCTTAGTTTGACTTACCATGGTGTCTACACCATGCTGTCGACGGGCTCTCCCGCTGACTTATTATACTTTTCTTAGGGAGCTGGAATACGGGAGAGCGCTCTGCCATTGACTTAGTGGATCTTCACTAGACCTGCTAAATCAACACCCGCTGCATCGATCACAGCAGTGCCGATCTACCGGTAAGTGTAGACATGGCCTATGACTCAAATGGACTAATTAAAAAACAGATGTAGCAAAAATAGAGAAGAGATCAGATTAAAACAAAAGAAATAGTCACCATAGAGCAACTACCCTGACTCTCTGACAAAGCTCATCTAAACAGGATCACCTCAGGTGGTGTGACTAGTGGTGAGCATAAGTTTTTGGCTAAAACTTCTTTGGCAGTTAAAAAAAGGACAAAAACATTTACATGGTTTGTTTCAACATTTTTGAAACAATGTCTCAGTTTTTATGGTTCAAAACCACTTTTCATTTTGAAAGTTCCTTTACATTTTTTTTTTAAATCTAAAACCTTTAAAATTGGTCAAAATTGAAGTGGAACGTTTCATCTAACCCCTAAATAAAAAAATTAACTGAAAATTCAGAAAAGGAATATTTCTAGGATTACCCAAAACAATTGTAGTTGTTTTTTTAAGATTTTTTTGGAATTGCCAGCAAACCAAAAAATCCATTATTTGCCCAGCTCCAGTGGTGAGATTGAATAAAACAATACCATTGGCATCTCTCCATGAACACGTCCTGTGCAGCAAGCCGGGGTGTACATTTACAGTTTTCCAGCATACAGCACACTAAGTGTCTATGTACACCCTACTGATGCACACTAAACGTTCCCTACTGCACCTTGACCAACTGCTGATTCAAACGGAAGACCTTGCTGTCCCCTTTTTCCACTCTGATCCTCTTTGGCCTCCCAGCCTTTCAGAGTAAAATCTTCATGGTTTTAGGAAGAGACAACCCATGCCTGCCAATAGTGGCGGGGTGGGGGGGGAAGGGGAGGGAGAGAGAGCAGAGGGCAGCCAGCTTCAGAAGTGTTACTGAGCATGCTGAGTCCGTCTGAGCATGCTCAGTACAAGCCAAGCAGCAAATCTGAGGGGGCATGTGATCCTGCATTCCCTCCCCTCCCACGGTGCGTCGCCTCTGGTTTTAGGTCTCTCAAGTGTTCTTCATGGCCTGGGTATATCGCTCAGATTTCTTTGATATGCCTGGCTTATTATCAGGCCAAACACCCTTCTCCTCAGGGCTTGTTTGCAAGTTCACTCAAGATTTTATTCGGTGCTGCACCTAAGCAGGGCTTTTCTGTGCTGGAGATTTCAGCCATCAGCTGCACTAGTTCAAACCCTGGGTGTGAACGTTGTGATTTGCACTGGGGGAGTTTACAGCTGTTTCAACCAGGGACTGGCAAATAGCAGCTTTGCCTATATCTACCCAAGAGGTTTGCACTGGTGCAGCTACACCAGTTGCTGGCCACAGACTACTGAAATGAATGCTAATCCCTAGTATAGACAACACCTCAGTTCCTGTTTGTTACACCTTTGTATGTTATCACCTTAACTCATCCTTTGAGGGAAGTTCCAGGCAAATGGGGACTTTTAACCCACATTTGCAACCCTCCCTCTACCATATCCCAGTGACTGTGTGTTGCTGAGTCTTTGAGGAGGCTACTCACTTTCTTGTCCCTGGAAAAAAGTGTTAAAGTAGCAGATAGCTCATTGTCTGCTTTGCCTCTCATTCTTAGCCTTCCCTCGTAACATCAGTTCTGCTCTATATCAAATGAGTTACTGACAGATTGAAACCAGTCTGCCACAACAGCCCAGTAAGGCAGATATTATTATCCCTAACTTACAGGTGGTGGCTAAACTGAGAGACGGGGTAGTGTGATTTGACCTCGACTATGTGGTGAGTCAGTGGAAGCGGGCAAAGGAATCAAGACGTTCTCTAACATTATTCCAGTGGTTATTTTCAAGGAAACCTTGAGCAAGTGTTGAAAACTGTGACCAACTGTTGGTTAATTGATGATGCTCATCTGAAAGTCAGGATGGTGCAGGACAAACAATATTTTTTTAAATGTAAAAAGCTTAAATCAGTATTAAGGTTATGTAAGCAGAGTCAGGATGAGCTCTACCCTGACATCTGGTGGTGAATTATGGCGAGTGTGGAAAAGAACTTCAGGGGCTGATCTTGTTTGCATAGGCACACCCACTCCGCCTAGCATGAGCCTACAGCAGCCCAAAATGGTAACTTTGGCTGTTGTAGGATCCCCAGTTTCTCTGTTATTGGGGCAGGAAGAATAAAGTGTTGTTACCATGGTTATGTGAATCAAGGCCAGTGGAACTGTTTTATGACAGAGGGACTCACCATCAACTAAGTAGCACTTGCTAGACAAGGGACATGGGTTCCACAACCCAGTGAATTGAGAGAGGTTGGGGACAGGTATTGGGATGGCCCTGGCCCCCTTTGAGTGCTGGAAACACCAATGGCATCTCCTTTTCTTGTCAGTGTTGAATGTCAGAGCTAACTTTGATTCCATTCGGAGTCTAGTTACACACTGCTGAGCTGAATTTTGCTTTGGGCCAATGGTGCACTAGGGCTCCCCTACTACAAGCTGAAATCACTGAGTGCTGTGTTAATGAGTGGGGGAGCCTGACGCTATATTGCTAAGGGGCTGGTGGAGTGGAGCAGTTTGCGGAGTGGCTAACGGAGCAGTTTGTGGGACGGTTGGTGTGGCCCACAGAACGGTGAGCGGAGCAGTTTGCGAAGCGGCTGGCAGAGCGGAGCAGTTTGTGGGACGGTTGGCGTGGCCCGCGGGACGGCGAGCGGAGCAGTTTGCGGGATGGTTGGCACGGCCCGCAGGACAGCAAGTGGAGTGGAACGGAGCGGAGCAGTTCGTGGGATGGCTGGTGCAGCTCACGGGATGGATAGTGGAGTGGAGCGGCTCATGGTGAAGGCGGCAGCAGAACCCCACGGAGAGGCAGGGCAGTTGGCCTCGGACCACATAAGGTGCCCCTTAACACCCTGCGTACCCTTTCTCCCCCCCCCCCTTCCACCTAGGCTGTGGGGGGTAAAAACTCTGCAGCTCTGGGGCTGCACTGACCAAGAACGGAGACTCTTGGGTTGTTGGACTCAAGAGACTTTAGAGGTGTTGGACTTTTGGGACTTTGGGGTGATCTTTTGGGTTGTTGGACTTAAGACCCTGAGGGGAAAAGGACACTGCCAACCTTACTTGGGGGTGGGTCTTTTGCTCATGGTTTGTATTATGAATCCTGTTTGTGGTGTTTCCCCAATATAATGCCGCATTGTTTCCCTCCTTTATTAAAAGGATTTTGCTACACTCAGTCTCCGTGCTTGTGAGAGGGGAAGTATTGCCTCTTAGAGGCGCCCGGGGGGTGGTATGAAATTGTCCCAGGTCACTGGGTGGGGGCTCGAGCTGGTTTTGCATTGTGTTATTGAAACGGAACCCCTAGATACTGAACCCGGCCCTTGTTGCTGCCAACTCAGATGGGCAGAAGGGTTCCAGTTGTGAAATGACAATGGAACAGGGGGTTTAGTAAAAGGCAAATAAGATCAGAACTGACATGTCAGCTGTGTGGCCTTCTTTAGGCAATGAGGGTAAATATATAGCGATGGCTAGAGACAGAATAAGGTTAGTTAACTTTATCCTTCCTAATGAATGTTATGAGGACAAATATTCTGTTCACACAAACCTTTCCAGAAGTGTGGTTAATTTGTTAAGCCCAAGTGGACACATTAAGTGAGCCCCTTTATCTTCATTAAAACTGATGAGGATAAAATTGCAAACTCTAGCATGATTATTCTGGCCTGATTCCTACAGTGTGTAAGCCTTCGAAGCATTAAAGAGCATGAATGGCTGTAGCATGGTCATGTTATGCTTTGGCCTCGCTTCACTAACTAACCTGAGCCATCTTCACCTCTGCTTCAGGAAATTTAAAAATAACAGCATTCCATTAGCAGCAGCAAAAGAGCGAAAAAGCCCCTCATTTAAGGGGGAATTAGAGAAATTTGTTTTCTGTTGTCAGAGAGAATGTCACAAACCCTGCAATCAGAGTGCAAAATAGCTCTTTAACCTTTGCCAAACATTACTTCCCATCCCTCATTTGTAAGATTAAAATATCTAGTTAATTTGTGAAGCATTTTTTCTAGTAACATTTACAAGAATTTTAATTAACATTGTCTTCATTGGAAAGAGGTACGGCTTTGTCGTTTCCTGATAACCTACAGTGCATGCCTCTCTGTGTCTGTGACTTTGCTTCTTAGACTCCTGAGGACAGCATTTGGAGAAGGCTTGTTATTTAACTCACCAGCCCAAATTAGGCTAAACAAAAGTTAAAGGGTATGTAATGCATGAAGACAACCTATTCCAGCCTAGATCAGGTCAATAGGAGAGAGGCACCAGAATACCATTGAGAATATGGACTTCTTCCTCCATTCTGAGGCTGCATAGGTAAAATTTTGCTGCTGCTGCTTCTAAAGGAGAGAAGAGATCTTACGCTCCTAACACAGTCTTTCACGCTTTTCATACTGCCAAGGGCATGTGGCCTTGTCTACACTAGAAATGTTGTATTTAAATCGATGTAAAATCCATCTAATTAAGCCAGTGCAAACTGCAAATGCAGACATACAAAACGGATTTAATAAGGGTTAAATAGGTTTAAATGTGTCTACACTAGGGGTTTGCACTGGTTTAGTTAGACTGATTTTAAACCTGTTTCACTAAACTCAGCGTTTCTAGTTTAGACAAGACTAGTGCAGAAGTCTGTCCACTGTATGGCCCATTTTAAATCGAAACCTGCAAGAATTAAGGACATACATTAAGGCTGAAATGAAAAGAATCAAAGAACCTTTTACACAGCATAGGGGGCTACATCCTAACATAACATCATTAAGTTCAGTGGAGCCACTCTGATTGACACCAGCTGAGGATCCGGTCCAGTGTATCCCAAGGTGCTTCAGGTAGAAGTACCTTGGGTAGTACTCCCTTCTCTTCATGTGTCATTATATAATGCCTGCATCTGTAACTTTCACTCCATGCATCTGAAGAAGTGGGTTTTTTACCCACGAAAGCTTATGCCCAAATAAATCTGTTAGTCTTTAAGGTGCCACCAGACTCCTTGTTCAGGTAGAACAATGAGTTCATAGGTGAATGTCAGGGGGCGGCAGGGGACGGGGGGCGGGAGAGGGTTCGCCTTCCTCTGCAGCATGGGGCACAGGTCACTTGCAGGTTTAAACTAGTGTAAATGGTGGATTCTCTGTAACTTTGCATCTTTAAATCATGATTTGAGGATTTTAGTAACTCAGCCAGAAGTTAGGAGTCTATTACAAGAGTGGGTAGGTGAGGTTCCGTGGCCTGCAATGTGCAGGAGGTCAGACTAGAGATGAACACAAAGGTCCCTTCTGACTTTAAAGTCTATGAGTCCTGCTCTGTGTAAGCAGCCCACACAGACCCTCAGGCATCAGAATCTATTTTTTGAAATGTAAGTGTTGGCTAAGGTGCCATTTCCCCTCTTCCCCAGCCTGCTGGAAAAGTGATATGGGCACTGCAGTTTTCACCTGGACACAGGGCCGGCTCCAGGCACCAGCCCAGCAAGCAGGTGCTTGGGGCGGCCCCTGGAAGGGGGCGGCACCTCCGGCTCTTCGGCGGCAATTCGGCGGCGGGTCCCTCAGTCCGTGTCGGAGGGAAGGACCTACAGCCAAATTGCCACCGAAAAATGAAGCGGCGGCGTAAGAGTTCCCGATCGCGACTTTTTTTTTTGCTTGTGGCGGCAAAAACTATAGAGCCGGCCCTGCCTGGACAAACTCAAGGGAACATTATTTAACATCTCATCTGGAAGACAGCACTGCTAATAATGCAACACAATTCCCACCTCCCCTGCCCTTCAGTACTAGCAACGAGCTACATGCGGTGTAGGCCTTCAATTCTTGAGCCGATGCCCCAGAAGTTAGAGGGCTACCAAATGAGACACTCCCCGGTAAGCACAAGGGCTGCTGCTGTGTGTGGCTCTTGGATACACATGTCAGGATGAGAGGCTTCTTGTGCCCCTTTCTTTACGTCCCCCTCCCCTTACACAGCCATGCAGGGCAAGCGACAACTGAGCTCTCAGCTGTCCCCATGAGAGTTGAAACCACCTGCTTTAAACACAGGTATTGCTGGCATGGTTCTAGCACACTTTCTTCTGACACAGTGAGTGCTGTGGATCATGCTGACCCTACAATGTTATAGAGACTAACCTTCTCTAGCCATTAGTCTGTATCCTTTGGACAAGAGGAAATTTAAGAGGGGACAGTACTGAACTAGGCAAAACTGAAGGGAACCAATAAGTTCTATGCTAACAGGTATTGAAACTAGTATCACATTTATATAGTGGGATACAGAGAAGGGCAACAAAAATGATTAAGGGTACAGAACAGCTTCCATATGAGGAGAGATTAAAATGACTGGGACTTTTCAGGTTGGAATGGAGATGACTAAGGGGGGATCTGATGGAGGTCTATAAAATCAGGAGCAGAGTGCAGAACATGAATAAGGAAGTGTTATTTACCCTTTCACATAAACAAGAGCCAGGGGTCATGCAATGACATTAATAGGCGGCAGGTTTAAAAACGAACAGAAGGAAGTACTTATTCACACAACAGATAGACAGCCTATGGAACTCATTGCCAGTTGTTGTGAAGGCCAAAACTATAACTGGGTTCAAAAAAGAATTAGATACGTTCATGGAGGATAGGTTCATCAATGGTCAGAGATGTAACCTATGCTCTGAGTGTCCCCAGGCTCTGACTGCCAGAAACTGGGAGTAGATGACAGGGGATGGATCCCCAATGATTTCCTTGTTCTGTTCATTTCCTCTCTGAAGCACATTGGCCACTGTCAGAAGACATGATACTGGGCTAGATGGACCAGTATGGTTGTTCTTATGTTATTGGATCAACTTATATTGACGAAAAAACAAAGTTTCCAGCTAATACAACCAGACCTGGCATTCAGAGTATCACAACTAAATCAGATCTATGATATTTATAGTACGCCAGTCACCATGGGCCAAATTGTGAGTCCCTTATTCACACTGGTGAGCAGTTACTCGCACAAGTAGTTCCACTGAAGCCAATGGGATTCTTTGTGGCAGTAATTGCTCACTAATGGAAGGAAGGGATTCTCAATTGAGGCACCAAACTATAGAACTAAGAGTGACATAGAATATAATCAAAATGCTCCCTTGCTCTCTCAGGGCTTGGGCTGCTGGTAAATGGAAATTTCTTCTCCTCCTCCCACACTGTCTCCATCACAGGTACTGACTCTGTGGGTGCTCCAGGGCTAAAGCTCCCACTGGGAAAAAATGGTGGGTGCTGAGCACCCACCAGCAGCCCCCCATAAGCTCCACCTCTTCCCGGGAAACACTGGTTAAATAAATTCAGTGCAAATGGACTAATACCATTGTTTCCTCCAAGACTCCCCACTGAATGGATCCTTCTTACACATGACCAAACTCCTAAATCACAAATCACTTCTCTCCCTGTGCCTCAGTTTTCCCATCTGTAAAATGGGCACGGTGATATTTACCTCCTTTGTAAAGTGTTTTGAGATCTGTGGATGAAAAGTGTTATATGCATGCTAGGCATTACTATTAGCTGTTGTTATTAATGGTTGATTCAGGATGCATGGGTTCCTCCGGGTAGCGAGCGCAGGGCAGGGTACACAAACATTTGTTTGCTTATAGTCAATGGGGCCCATTGACAGAGAAAAGGGATTTCAGTGATGCGTGGATCAGGTGCATAAAACACCAATATGGTAAGACTCTCTCAGGAACCCCTGAGTCTCTGTCTGGTGAGGCTGTGTAGTCTGCTCTAATTAAACAGCAATTGGCTGTTAACCAGATCTCTCCATTTCATTGCTCCTGACTGGAATGAGGAAGGCAGAATCAATCAGTCCCCCTGTCCTGAAGTCTCTCGCCACAAGGTCCTTGCTAGCAGTAGCACTTGGACTTAGAGTCTGCAGAGGATGAGTTTAGGAGTTCTCGTCTCTGACTCTCCTGTCTAGGGGGTTACCTGTCTCCAGCTTATTTTTTCTGTTCCTCTGCCCCTCAGGGAAATGTTGTGGTTCAAAAAGTCTCTAGTAATCTTTCCTAGCCATGACTGGCTACTCTCTAAAGAGGTGTGGTCTTGTTCCTATAGTTATTAGAGCCAGAAAACTTTAGGGGGCTTTTTGTTCTGGATTCACTGTTTCACAGGGATGGTGCTGAGTAAAGGAAAACCCAGTGTGAGAGAATATAACATAGACAGACACACACACAATGTTTTTTGAGAATATATAAATTCATTTTGGTGGAATTGTGGCACTTTATAATTTCGCCAAGCTGTAGGGAATAAGTTTGTGCCCTATAGGGTCCCACATGTGTGGTCTCCAGTAAGCTGTCCCTGATATGTCTGGGCCAAGTGTGTCAAAATCTGTGGATAGGTGAAGTAGAATGAGACTGAATATTTGTCCTCTGGACATAGCCATAAAGAGACCATCCATCAGTACTAACGAGACCATCTCTAGTGTGGACCCCCCGAATCCTGTTTGTGAGGAGTACAGGATTCTGCCAGAGGCTAAAGCAGTGCTGTGTGAGTGTGGGTCATTGACACTTTTCACAGGATTTTTCCTAGGAAAAGGAGGTTAGAGGTTCAGCAAGTAATTTGTGAGATTGTTGGCATGCAATGTTGATATCTTGAGGACTGTCTGGCCTATCACATGCTTCAGGAATGTAGGCAGTTGCCTTCTCTTCCTTTGGCTTGGCTTGCTCCTACATTCCTCTGGGCCTGTGTTCCACATGTTCTACATGCTGCCAAACCAGGAAAACTTTTAAATGATCAATTTTGGAGGGAAGGATAATTACCAGCTTTTAGCTTGCCCACTAACATCAATACTATCAAAGAAGGCTTAAATGCATGCTCCCTTTCCTGAGGAATTACTACCCTGTAACGCAATACCTTTGGTTTATATCGATCCACTCAGGGAGGATTATGCACAGCTGTTGACAGATAAGATTGAAAATATGAAACAGGCCTCTCTAACTGCTGGTATCATACAAAGCAGTTATTGAATAGGAATCTAAACATTCAGGCTGCTCCACTCAGATAACCTAATCTTTTCCTGCGTTAACACCTACACATTGAAAGGAATCAATTATGCCTATCAGTCTATATAGATTGGGTGCTGCATTTTGGAAGCTTATTCTTGTTCCTTCATTATCAGGTGATCGATAAATCCTTTTACTAAGTGCATTTTCTGGTTACACAATACAAAACCATCATATAAGTTTGGCTTCTAGCTGATGCTCATTTTTTAGTATTATGAATTAATTACATAAATTAGCTCTCAAAGACAGAAATCCAATCTGTCCTTTACCAAATGGAATCTGTATATATATTCTCCCCCACCCCCATCATTATTTGTACTGCTAATAAGAAACAAGAAAACTAGCAATAAAAAAACAAAAGTCAGACATCAATATTTTATGTTTTCATTTTCCCTGTGTTAATTGTTACTCTTCATTTATTAATAAGCTGAAGTGGAATTGCTATAGCAACTGTAGCATCTCATTAGGGAATTTACAGACAAAATGCAACATGGAATATATAGGACTAGATTGTAGCATTTAGCCACACAGATCTGAATAAGAGGGTGGTGCAGATTGCATCAGAGAGAGTTCCAGGAGAGAATGTACCCTTTGGCGTTCCAGAAAACACAAGAGGAGTGAGCACAGTGCACCAGTCTTTGGGATGGTCTAGCACAGTGGTTTACAACCTTTTTTTCATTTGCAGACCCCTAAAATATTTCAAATGAAGGTGCGGAGCCCTTTGGAAATCAGACACAGTCTGCAGACCCCCGGGGATCTGCAAGTTGAAAACCACCGTTCTATGGTAATGACAACCTTTCGCACACCTTTAGACATAGTCCATAGACCCCCAGAGGTCCACGGACCACAGGTTGAAAACCACTGGTCTAGCATGCTCCCCTTTCCCTATCTTCCTTCCTGCTTCCTTTGAAATGATTTGTAATTGTCTCTGGCTCTTAGTTAGGCTCCTTGAACCCTTCCTCCAGTCCTGATCCCCCATCCAGGAGCCTAGGACAATCAAGTCCATAGGAAGAACATAAATCCTGCATATCTCCTCAGCCCACTTCTAAAATCAGCTGTGAGGATGAAAAATTCTGCTTTGGCTGCTGCCAGAGATTGGAGTGTGGATGTAAGGCTGGGCAAAAGTAGGTCGAGTTTTCTGCTGAAACTTTTTTTTTTTTAAATAGACAATTCAAAATGAACAGTTTCAGAGAAAGCCTTTGCTTTCCTTGAAAATTTTTGATTGGAAAACCAAAAGTTGAAATTTTTTGGCCACAAACTGATGGTTATCAGCAGGTTTCAGCCCAAAAATTTTCATTTGCCAAAAAAAAATCTTTGGGTTCCATTTTTTCAAATTTCAAAATGTCGCACTGAAAATTTTTATGACAGCAATTTGTTTGTTTTTGTCAGTTTTCTGCAGAAGAATAGATAGATAGATAGATAGATAGATAGATAGATAGATAGATAGATAGATATTCATTCTCCAGGTCTGTCTGGATGGTTTACTATATTATGCTCATTACACTATTGACAACTCCAAACATTTAGAACTCAGAGTCAGACTTCAAAAAATCCTGAACTTGGTTTAAAAAACAATTTTTTGAATAGTAAAATTTGGTAAGTTATTTGCCTTTGAGTTTCTGAGCCTTTCAGGTGCACTTGGATCATTTTTACAAGCTTTTCTCTGCAACCACTGAACTAAAAAAAATGAGATTCTCAGTAATCATTCATCTGCAAGAACTGGGGCTTTTAGAAAATCACCAAATAATATACTATTTGTGATAAAATAGTAAGAATAGGCAACACTAACAGAGAGGCTGGAGTTGAAGAGCTTTCTACCTGGGGAAACAGACCCTGAATGTTCTCCATTAATTCCACCTTCTAACTGATCAAAACATCCACATCCACTGGAACAAATTTGTATTTACAAACAAAAACATTCCCACAGCGTCACTGCCAGAAGATGGTTAAGGGGGAGGAAAGTGTGGTGGTAGGAGAAATGGAGATAAAGGAACAGGGTTGCAAACATATTTCTTAACTGTCTTTCTTTCTCTGTGGTGTGGCATGTTCTGAAGAGAGATCTGCACCAGCTCACGTGCAAATTTGCGATTTGGCCAGAGGCTGTTCACTGTAATTTCTTTTCTGCTGGCTGGCCAGTAAGAGATTTTGGGATGAATTACCCACAATTTTCCAGCAGTTTGCATTCATTTTTCTCCCTCACATTCTCTTTTTTCAGCTGTAGTCTCTCTACGGTGAGTTAGAACAACAGATGTAAAATCTGGGATATTTTCCAAATTGTGGTGGGTTCCCCCATCCTTCATAAGTGAGATACTCAATGCTGGCAGCATTAAGCTAATGTCCTATGTGTAACAAGGCCATCAAGTGCACTGAGGATGCACTTTGAATACGTGCTGGATAGTAGCTATCGCAGATGCTGTGGAGTAGAACTATTTATTCCAAAGCTTTTTCTTGGATTTAGATAAGAAATCTTCCTTGACAGCTGCAGAAATTAGTCTGCCTGTAAAGCCCTGCCCTACTTTAAGCTAGTGAAAACTAATTATCTCCGTTGCATTCAGCAGTAGCATAAGAACTCTTAAGGGTCTGATTCTGTGAAATGCTGAACAGCCTTGTGACAGAACGTTACCCCCACGTCTACACCCTACAGACTATTGTAAGAATCTTTGTACAAAGTATGCCTTGTGAGGCATCATCTGAAAACTCATTATTTGCTGGTCATTATTGTCCTGATAAAACGTGTGTGGCAACATTGTCTGTGAAGTTACAAGATTCCACTGTTTGTTGTTATTAACACACGTGGTTGGCAGACAGGTCTGTCTCAAACAGAGGAATGGGAGCTCTGCTTAATTTGCATTTAAGCAGTAAACAGAGTCATCAAGCAGGAAGGGAAACAAAAGAAGCGCCAATAGGCGACTTTAGTGTGATGTTCATTTTGAGCCTTGAAGGTGACACAATCACTCTCTGGATCAACTTTGCCTGGGTAGTTATTTATCTGTGTACTTTTCTGCCATCCCCTTTAATGTGTTTTGTCATTTTTGCTTCCACACGAACTTTTCTTTTCCAAGTTAGAGCTGCCTGTGATTGATAAAGTGCCTGGTAGCACTAATGTCATGTCTCATTTCTTGATGGGCCATTGTAAACGGAAGGTTAAGTGAAAGTAAGGGAGGAACCCGTTGGGGGCTTTTTCCCGACACAGCACTAATGCACAGTGTTGTACAAGGTAAATAGCGAGCAGGAAAGAGGAGGCAGGGGGTATATAAACTGAATTAAGAAGTGTGGTGCTCGGAGAGCGGTATTCAGCTACCTGCCTCCTGCATGCTCAGTGTCACACTTCAGCCCATGAGTCCTCAGGCACACCCACTCTCTGCCTGGCTAACCCACACCCCAATATTTAGAACTAGAGAATGGGTTTGCGTTGGGCTTGAGCTTTACTTCTGCTCATTGAAGGGCATTATAATTAAGGCCTGATGCAAAGACCACTGAAGTCATTCATTGAAGTCAGTCTCTTCATTGACTTCAGATCAAGCCCCGAATGCTTCACCTCAGCACATTTGCGCTGGAGCACAAAAATCTTGCAGACCCTTCTGTGCACTTGCGCAAGGACTTAAGACTTGTCCCGAGTGGACGTAGGTCTGCTTTTGCTATACTGCACCCCTCCTGGAAGCTTTGTGTTGTTCTATAAGCTTCTCAAGCACTGAAGGGAGACAGCTGGAGCGCTCTTTAGAGGGGAGCAGTGATTGTTTTTATGGAGGGGGTCTGGTGACTGTTGTGCAGATGGTCAAGGCAATTGGAATCATCCCCCTAGGTCCGGAGTCCTCTACTCAAAAGGCCTGTCCCACAATGCTGCTCCATTCTGTTGGAGTTCTGCTGCCATTGGGTGTCTACCTCCCTCCTCCCCCAGTGCAGTACAGTAGCAGGTTTTACCAGCATTAACTCCTTTGTGCAGGGCTGGATTATGTATAGGCCAGTGTGATGACTTGGGGCTTTGTCTCCACAACTTGAGAATTCTGGATGATATTGAGAAGTTGATGACGTGCTGCGTCATGAGTGCCTTTGTGCATGTGGATCCACCACTGTCAGCAGATGCTGTAGCAGGTGCACACCAGTCCCAGCGTACAGTGGGGTGGTACTCGGGATTCAGTGACCCTCGTCAGGTGTAAACACCTCAACTATGGATGAGCTGCATCCTTAGGAAACCAATTTAGCTGACTTCTGTGAAGGGAAGGGAGGAGGAAGGAGCAGTGGAAAGCTACCCCAAAGACAGAACAGTGGCAGCCAGGTGAACAAAAGGAGTTTAAATAGTGAGCCACACAGGAATGGAGGGAGCCAGGCAGGGAGAGCAAATGTGGGGCAGGAGAGAGCATGGTCACACCAGCTGGGTAAGGTCCCCAGGTGGCGGGTAGGTCACCCAGCATGGAGCTGTCTGCATGAGGCAGGGGGGAGACAGATGGACTTACAAGGGAAGGGTAAGCTAGAGAGGAATGTTTGTTGTTTTGTATAATCCGTACTCTTCTGTGCTTTGGGTGATTAAGTAACAGAGTATTAACGTTTTAGGCAGTGTGTTGCATGCTTCACAGCTGCTTCATACCCCTGAGAGAGTAAAACTGTAAACCAGAAGCTTCACACTTTTGGGGTGGAGATCTGGGAGGGGGTGGTTTAAGTGACTGGGGTAGCTCGGGGGTCAGTGCAGCTCCTGGGGACCTAGGGCAGGTGGGCTGAGGAGCCCCATTTCTGAGAAGGGGTAGCAGACGGGGTCAGTGACCAGGAAATGTGCCAGAGACGCCATGGAGGGAACCAGTGCTGCACTGTGCTGAGGATTCAGAAACTTGAATCCAGAGGAGCAGAGGCTTGGATCCCCCTCCCTGAAGTCCTAGTGGGTGGCCAGGAGGGGGCACTTGCTAGGATCTGTGACAGCCAGTACCTAGGGCCCCAGGTCCTGGAGTCATGTGATTACATCAGAATTCCAGCTTTCATTTTTTAAAAGAATGTATGTTTCCATTCTTGTGCGGCAAAGTTTGAAAATGTGACTTGATTGTAACCAATGCACAGACTTCTGCTCGAGTCTGCTGAAAGCCAGATACAATAGCTCAGGGAGGGACTAAGTGGAATGTTAACCCAAAGACCCACAGCTCTGGAGGACGCCTCAACCACACATTGCATGCAAGGAGGTGAGGAATGCAGCAGGGCTTACCCAACACACCCAAACAGATACACCTCAGCTGTTGGGGTAAATACTGAGGAGGGCCCCCTGCTGCCACTCCAGCCTCTGTGGGGAGAGGTGCCCTGACTCCTCATGAGTGAAGAGAGACCTCTGCTGCCATTCACAGGGGAGAGATGAGGCCCCACGATGCTTCCTCTGCTTCTCTGGTAGGAGAACGGGCCCCAGGCCACTGCTGCTCCAACTGAGGCACAGGACCATAGAGGGGGTGGCCCACAGGGGCTACCATATTGTGGTGTATGAAGGCTCCTGGATTGCCTTAATCTGACCTTGCCCTCATGAACTGCTGTCTGGGAATCCACAGGGTTCGAATGGGAGCATGCTGCTGGTGGGCAGGTCCCTTGCTCTATTGTGCTTCATCCTTTGCTTTATCCCCTAATGCATAGACCCCCAACTGCATTCAGTAGGTCCCATGGTTAGGACACTAGCCTTGGCCTGGAGAGAACAGGGTTCAAGTCCCTTTTCCACCAACATCCTGTGTGATCCCGTACATCACTTAGACACACGTTTTTACAGGTAGTTAGGCACCGATGCAGTCAGTGTTGCAGCGTCTAATTGATTGAGGAACCTAAATCTCATTTTCAAAAGTGATTAAGTCGCTTAAGAGCCTAAGTCCCATCAATGAGATCTTAGCACCTCAGTCCCTTCTGAATATGAGATCAAGTTTCCTCAATCAGTCAGGCATTGCAACGCTGAGCACAGCAATGCCCAAGTAGCATTAAAAATCTGGACCTGGGTCTCTCTGGGCCTCATTTCCTCATAAGTGAAATGGGGGTAATAGCACAGCCCTATCTCACAGGGGTGTTGTGAGGAAAAATGTGTTAAGGATTATGTGGCACTCAGCACTAGGGTGATGGGGGCCAGATAAGTACCTGCGTTAGATAGGAGCATCTTTGGGCTTGGGTGGGACGCAGGGAGCATGCTCTGCCAGTTCCTCTCCCTGTGTGTGCTTATTCCAGCTCCTGTGCTCCCCTCGTAGCCACATAGTGAGGAGAGCCTAGAGGCCTGTAGCATCTTTTCCTTGCTGTAGTGTTTATGTGGCTACGTAATGCCACTAACACAGACAAGCCGCGAAGATGGTAGTTTCAGTTTTTTGTAAATAGCTGGGCAAATGAATTGCAGTTTTTACTCACTGATTTGTGCCTCATTGTGGAATGTTCCATGGCACCACCTGACTCCCCTGAGTTTGCTCCTTCAGATGGACTCCACACACTGTTTTGTGAGGGGTTGTTTGCTGCAGTTATGTGATTATTCAATGCTGCCAAGCTAGGCGGTGTAGCTCAGGTGTGACTGGTCACATAAATCACATGGCAGTGTTTCTCTTCCCTGACTGGTGAGCATACTTAAGGCGCCTGATCCAACTCGGAGTGAAATCAGATGAAAGACTCCTGTTGAGATCAGTGAAATCTGGAGTAGGCCCATAATCAGAAAAGGGACTTGAAGACGTTACTGAGGCTTTGGGGTCTCAGGAATAGGGTGTAGTTTGATGCTGCTACTCAGTAAAATATAAAATATTCCAAGTGCAATGTATTTAGTGCACTGCACTCTTCTTTTATTTATTACTGTACATCTGTGTTTCAAAGATATAACTACAGGTAAGTACACAAGGAAATATGTAGTTTAGTAACAGAATATACAGGGAATTAAAGATAAATGTCATATAGGCCGTAACTAAGGTGCTGCCTGAAAGTAACTGCATTCATGGGTGCATACCTAGTTGGGAAAGGCACAAGCAGCTACTGGTGTGACTCATTTATTGCATCTATGGTGAAGGATTTAGGGAACCTTTCTCTCTGCTGTGTTAATAGTGTCCCACCCTTGCTGTAAAAGTGTTATGCCCCCACTTTCTGCTGGTTTTGTTTGACTTTTGTTGCAGGTGGAGCCCAGGGGTTTGGGCTGCCGGCGGCTGTACGGGTGATTAGCACTTGGCAGCAGCAGAACCTGTCTCACTTGGCCCAGCAGGAGTACTGGTACGAGGAAGCATCTCAGTCTCATGGTCAGTGATGAAATACAGCTGACTGTGGGACAAGTCCCATTGCTGACCCAAGGCGGTTACCTTCTCAGCTGAAACCCATTCCCCATCTCCCACAACCTGCTCACGCACTCCAAGAACAATCATCCAGCAGCAAACAGCAGTGCTCGGGTGTGACACGCTGCCATCAAAGGCAGTTGGAAAGGCCTCCACATCCCCTTCCTGCCCCTTCCCTCCCTTGCTGCTGGTTTCCAGGCCCCCTTCCCGGCATCCGTTGCCTGGTGACAGCCTCACTTCTGAGGCTGTGCCATCTCCTCCTCTCTTTCACATGGTAGAAGTATTTGGTGTGCAAATCATGGTGCCAAAGTTGGAGGTGGCCTCAGTGCTGGCATGTGATTGCCTGTCTAATCACACCATCAGATTCCTGGCAAGTGAATGGCCCCTGAGACCCTGATGTCAGTCAGAAATCCTGCTACGCCACATAGCAGCTGCTATGGGACCCCACTCATCTGCTGCTGGTCTCTTTCTCGCTACACTGAAACTCGCGTTTATTCGTCTCTCACTGTCCCTGTCTCCTCCCTACACTTCACCCACCTGCAAAGAGATTCTGGTCAGCCTTTTATTAAGGGTACATTTATAAAGAGTGAATAAATGATGCATAGATGTTATAAGACATGAGCAGCATGTGTCCTAGCTGGTTCTGTAGCACCTTCTACTGAGGTACTTATATGTTTATAATAAACCTCTTAGATTCTATAACAATTGATGGACCATTTATTAAAACATCTATGAATTCTTCATTAACCCTGTATAAACAGTTTCTAAATTTTCCCTTAATAGCATAACTTGTGATGCAATCTTTTTTTTTTAAGATATCTAGTACAAGTATATTTGACTGCAAATGTTAAATTCCTGAGTATTTGAGAGTAGACATTCACTCCTTGCCAGCCTGGATTGCTTAGCGAACTCAAAAGGGGATGAGTATAGGTGAAGCAAATTCATTTTTACATTTGAGCAAAAAGAAAATATCTTGCTGTATTCACCCTACTGTATTGGTAACCTTCTTTAAAAGGCCTGACATTAGAATTGTTCTTCCCTCCCCAAGCCCTGTAAATGGAGTCTCTGAACCTGCTAGCTCTTGGAAAATGCTGACTTTTAAAATGACAACCATTGTAACGTCCTCTAAGGCTTTATCTACACACACAAGTCCAGTAACCAAATCAAGCTCAATTGATATGAGCCATAAACCTATTCATGTGTTTCCATGTGGGGAGTTGCACTGATTTAACTAAATGGATTTTAAAAAATGATTTCAGTTAAACTGGTGCAACTTTTGTGTGCACACCAGGCCTTAGTCACAAACCCACATCTTTATCAGAACCAGGGCGGCCAATCCAAGTGGTTAATGCTTGACCTCCTTAAAGCCCTGAGGTATGATAGTGTGGTCTGAGGGGGAACTCAATTATTGCCTGAGTGACACTGGTATAGATTTTAATACCGTTTGTGTAAACTTGCCAAACAGGAAAGGCTAAATCACATTATTACCCAAGTCAACAAGCTGGAATTTTTTAGCCTTTTTCTATTGCTTTTGGCACTGGGTGTATGAACTACTAAATCAAACACATCATACACAAATTAGTAAAATGCATTATAACAAAAAGTGAAGTTTAACGACATGCAGCAGCTTGCCAAGATTTTTAATAAATTCCTTTCAGTCTATGTCCTTATATGTTTCAAACTGGAGGAGCAGTTATAAAAAGACTAGCTTAGAGCACAGAAGGAAAATCCCCAGTGAAGTTGGCAATGCAGAAAGGAATGTTTTCCTTCAGGTCTGTCTCCACCACTGACACTCTTACAAATTAAATTTGATTTGAGTTTTCACTACTGCTTAAATTAAATCACTGGAACAAAATAACAACTGCAAACTCACTCCTCCCCCTGCCTGCTCCGAAGCCTCTCAAGATGTGAAACTTGGGGGTGGGGGAGGAAGGGTAATAAAAAATTCTAATTAAATGAATGGGGTCCCCTTTCTCATTGACGTGACATTTGGATTTTTAAAAATGCTAGAAAGGACTAGAAAATACTAGACATGGTTGAGAATTTTCTATCAGTTTTTTTGTGGGGGTGGGGAAATGCAAATTTTGGCCAAATCAAATTTTTTCACAGGAAAATTTTGAATTTGCCAAAAATTTCCAGTCTCCCACCAAGAAACTCTAAACTAAATGCTTTGTTTCAAGTTGGTTTGACCTGATCTGAAATATTTTGGTTTGTTGGACTGAACCACACTATTTGTCTGCCAATGGTGCCACAGTGCCTGGTCAAAGTTGTAGTTTGGATGTTTCACGCCCTGCAACCATCCCTATGGGCCAGGCTCCTTGGCTGATCTTCAACTTCCAAAACACCATCAAAATTGTGTTTCGCCAGTGGCCAATGGGTGTGTGTACAGGAGGAAGAAGGGGTACAGAGACAGAGTGTTAGATAAGGAAGGAAATAGCAGGGTAAGGTCACTGCCTTTCTCCCCACTCCCCACCTCCCCATCCATCTAGCTATCTAGCCATCTAATCTAATCTCTCTCTTTTTGAAGCAATGATGTCCCTTAACAGATACATTCCTTGGGAACTATGGATATGTTGACTGAGACTGAGTTTTTTCTGAAGTTGGGCCGTGACGGTGAAACTTGCTTCCACGGCAGAACAGAATGACCATGATTCTCGGTGCTCGCAGAACACTTCTTTATTTTAACTTCCCCACTTCCCCCCAGAGTTTAAGGAGGTAGTAGAATGGGTAGGAGGAGGTCAAAGACAAAAGGAAACAAACAAAACACCTGGTTAGTTGAAAGTAGGGAGGAAACAAGACTAGACAGGAAATGTGTTGATCTTAATAACTTGTGTTCCATAATTTTGTTAAGTGTGCCACATCTGAGTCTTCTCTCACTTACACCAGTGTAAATCAGGAGGAACTCTGCTGAAGTCAGTGTTGCTACATTGGTGTAAGTGAACAAGTCTCTACTGCTTATGAAATATAAATGTGATAGACAGCAAAACCTGGGCTAGAGGCAGAGAGTCTACTGAGCACTGGAGAGGGATTAGGGAGGTGGTGAAGACAATTATGGAGGAAGGGAGGTAACAGCAGAGATGGCCACGGGAGAGGNGGCTACCTGTGCTGTTCAGCTCTGTGTGGTCACCTGTGCTCACCAGGCTGGGCAGACAGGAAATGAAATTCAAAAGTTCGCGGGGCTTTTCCTGTCCAACTGCCCAGAGCATCCGAGTTTAGATTGCTGTCCAGAGCGGTCACAATGGTGCACTGTGGGATACCTCCCGGAGGCCAATACCTTCGAATTCCGTCCACACTAACCCTAATTCGAACCGGCAATGTCGATTTCAGCGCTACTCCCCTCGTCGGAGAGGAGTACAGAAACCGATTTTAAGAGCACTTTAAATCGAATTAAGTGGCCTCATTGTGTGGACGGGTACAAGGTTAATTCGCTATAACGCTGCTAAATTCGAACTAAAATCGTAGTGTAGACCAGGCCTAAGGTGCTGCCTGAAAGTAACTGCATTCATGGGTGCATACCTAGTTGGGAAAGGCACAAGCAGCTACTGGTGTGACTCATTTATTGCCTCTGTGGCAGGACATTGGTGAAGGATTTAGGGAACCTTTCTCTCTGCTGTGTTAATAGTGTCCCACCCTTGCTGTAAAACGTGTTATGCCCCCACTTTCTGCTGGTTTTGTTTGACTTTTGTTGCAGGTGGATCCCAGGGGTTTGGGCTGCCGGGGGCTGTACGGGNTTTCGGGGTCTCAGGAATAGGGTGTAGTTTGATGCTGCTACTCAGTAAAATATAAAATATTCCAAGTGCAATGTATTTAGTGCACTGCACTCTTCTTTTATTTATTACTGTACATCTGTGTTTCAAAGGTATAACTACAGGTAAGTACACAAGGAAATATGTAGTTTAGTAACAGAATATACAGGGAATTAAAGATAAATGTCATATAGGCCATAACTAAGGGTACGTCTACACTACGGGATTAGTCCGAATTTAAGGAATTCGATTTTATGAAACCGATTGTATAAATTCGATTGTACGCAGCCACAGTAAGCGGATTAATTCGGCGGTGCATGTCCATGTACAAAGACTAGTGTCGAATTCCAGAGCGTTGCACTGTGGGTAGCTATCCCATAGCTATCCCATAGAGTATCCCAGTCCCCCCCANGGGGCTGTACGGGTGATTAGCACTTGGCAGCAGCAGAACCTGTCTCACTTGGCCCAGCAGGAGTACTGGTACGAGGAAGCATCTCAGTCTCATGGTCAGTGATGAAATCCAGCTGACTGTGGGACAAGTCCCATTGCTGACCCAAGGCGGTTGCCTTCTCAGCTGAAACCCATTCCCCATCTCCCACAACCTGCTCACGCACTCCAAGAACAATCATCCAGCAGCAAACACCAGTGCTCGGGTGTGACACACTGCCATCAAAGGCAGTTGGAAAGGCCTCCACATCCCCTTCCTGCCCCTTCCCTCCCTTGCTGCTGGTTTCCAGGCCCCCTTCCCGGCATCCGTTGCCTGGTGACAGCCTCACTTCTAAGGCTGTGCCATCTCCTCCTCTCTTTCACATGGTAGAAGTATTTGGTGTGCAAATCATGGTGCCAAAGTTGGAGGTGGCCTCAGTGCTGGCATGTGATTGCCTGTCTAATCACACCATCAGATTCCTGGCAAGTGAATGGCCCCTGAGACCCTGATGTCAGTCAGAAATCCTGCGACATCACATAGCAGCTGCTATGGGACCCCACTCATCTGCTGCTGGTCTCTTTCTCGCTACACTGCAACTCGCGTTTATTCGTCTCTCTCTGTCCCTGTCTCCTCCCTACACTTCACCCACCTGCAAAGAGATTCTGGTCAGCCTTTTATTAAGGGTACATTTATAAAGAGTGAATAAATGATGCATAGATGTTATAAGACATGAGCAGCATGTGTCCTAGCTGGTTCTGTAGCACCTTCTACTGAGGTACTTATATGTTTATAATAAACCTCTTAGATTCTATAACAATTGATGGACCATTTATTAAAACATCTATGAATTCTTCATTAACCCTGTATAAACAGTTTCTAAATTTTTCCTTATTAGCATAACTTGTGATGCAATCTTTTTTTTTTTAAGATATCTAGTACAAGTATATTTGACTGCAAATGCTAAATTCCTGAGTATCTGAGAGTAGACATTCACTCCTTGCCAGCCTGGATTGCTTAGCGAACTCAAAAGGGGATGAGTATAGGTGAAGCAAATTCATTTTTACATTTGAGCAAAAAGAAAATATCTTGCTGTATTCACCCTACTGTATTGGTAACCTTCTTTAAAAGGCCTGACATTAGAATTGTTCTTCCCTCCCCAAGCCCTGTAAATGGAGTCTCTGAACCTGCTAGCTCTTGGAAAATGCTGACTTTTAAAATGACAACCATTGTAACGTCCTCTAAGGCTTTATCTACACACACAAGTCCAGTAACCAAATCAAGCTCAATTGATATGAGCCATAAACCTATTCATGTGTTTCCATGTGGGGAGTTGCACTGATTTAACTAAATGGATTTTAAAAAATGATTTCAGTTAAACTGGTGCAACTTTTGTGTGCACACCAGGCCTTAGTCACAAACCCACATCTTTATCAGAACCAGGGCGGCCAATCCAAGTGGTTAATGCTTGACCTCCTTAAAGCCCTGAGGTATGATAGTGTGGTCTGAGGGGGAACTCAATTATTGCCTGAGTGACACTGGTATAGATTTTAATACCGTTTGTGTAAACTTGCCAAACAGGAAAGGCTAAATCACATTATTACCCAAGTCAACAAGCTGGAATTTTTTAGCCTTTTTCTATTGCTTTTGGCACTGGGTGTATGAACTACTAAATCAAACACATCATACACAAATTAGTAAAATGCATTATAACAAAAAGTGAAGTTTAACGACATGCAGCAGCTTGCCAAGATTTTTAATAAATTCCTTTCAGTCTATGTCCTTATATGTTTCAAACTGGAGGAGCAGTTATAAAAAGACTAGCTTAGAGCACAGAAGGAAAATCCCCAGTGAAGTTGGCAATGCAGAAAGGAATGTTTTCCTTCAGGTCTGTCTCCACCACTGACACTCTTACAAATTAAATTTGATTTGAGTTTTCACTACTGCTTAAATTAAATCACTGGAACAAAATAACAACTGCAAACTCACTCCTCCCCCTGCCTGCTCCGAAGCCTCTCAAGATGTGAAACTTGGGGGTGGGGGAGGAAGGGTAATAAAAAATTCTAATTAAATGAATGGGGTCCCCTTTCTCATTGACGTGACATTTGGATTTTTAAAAATGCTAGAAAGGACTAGAAAATACTAGACATGGTTGAGAATTTTCTATCAGTTTTTTTGTGGGGGTGGGGAAATGCAAATTTTGGCCAAATCAAATTTTTTCACAGGAAAATTTTGAATTTGCCAAAAATTTCCAGTCTCCCACCAAGAAACTCTAAACTAAATGCTTTGTTTCAAGTTGGTTTGACCTGATCTGAAATATTTTGGTTTCTTGGACTGAACCACACTATTTGTCTGCCAATGGTGCCACAGTGCCTGGTCAAAGTTGTAGTTTGGATGTTTCACGCCCTGCAACCATCCCTATGGGCCAGGCTCCTTGGCTGATCTTCAACTTCCAAAACACCATCAAAATTGTGTTTCGCCAGTGGCCAATGGGTGTGTGTACAGGAGGAAGAAGGGGTACAGAGACAGAGTGTTAGATAAGGAAGGAAATAGCAGGGTAAGGTCACTGCCTTTCTCCCCACTCCCCACCTCCCCATCCATCTAGCTATCTAGCCATCTAATCTAATCTCTCTCTTTTTGAAGCAATGATGTCCCTTAACAGATACATTCCTTGGGAACTATGGATATGTTGACTGAGACTGAGTTTTTTCTGAAGTTGGGCCGTGACTGTGAAACTTGCTTCCACGGCAGAACAGAATGACCATGATTCTCGGTGCTCGCAGAACACTTATTTATCTTAACTTCCCCACTTCCCCCCAGAGTTTAAGGAGGTAGTAGAATGGGTAGGAGGAGGTCAAAGACAAAAGGAAACAAACAAAACACCTGGTTAGTTGAAAGTAGGGAGGAAACAAGACTAGACAGGAAATGTGTTGATCTTAATAACTTGTGTTCCATAATTTTGTTAAGTGTGCCACATCTGAGTCTTCTCTCACTTACACCAGTGTAAATCAGGAGGAACTCTGCTGAAGTCAGTGTTGCTACATTGGTGTAAGTGAACAAGTCTCTACTGCTTATGAAATATAAATGTGATAGACAGCAAAACCTGGGCTAGAGGCAGAGAGTCTACTGAGCACTGGAGAGGGATTAGGGAGGTGGTGAAGACAATTATGGAGGAAGGGAGGTAACAGCAGAGATGGCCACGGGAGAGGAGTGCATTGCTGCACAATCTGAAAACGGAATGCATGTCCTGCTATTAAGAAAGGACTAGAATTCAGACCTACCAGCCAATGCTAAGTGTGTGGCCTGCTTGAAAAGATGAGAAATGTTTAAACTTAAGTAATAAGTGCTGAGAAGCAATCTGGCATACAGCTTTGAATCATGGGGCCAAATTCTTTGCTGACATAAATCAGTACAGCTCCATTCAAGTCAATGGAGCTTCACCCCCTTATAGAGAGTTTGCCAGAGAATTTGGCCCAGGACGTTTTAAAGATGCCTGTATGATTGCTAAAGCCATAAGGAAATATTTTGCCATGCTTTTTAGGAGAGCGGTACAACATAATCTACACAATGGGAAGTTGCATTGATTAGAACAATTTTTTAATCAGACAATTCCCATAAATTTGCATTTCTTAGAATATTGTATGCTAGCAGCTAAAAGGTTTTAGTGAGGGGTACTCTTACTGTACATTAGTCAGGAATTCTTCTCTAATGCAAAGTACTATTATAGCTCTGAGAAACAGATACATATTGTAGATGGTAAAAGAAAAAAACCTTTTTTTTGAAGGTTTGGTTTGGCACGTACCCATTTCTTTGTGCCAAGTGTAACAGAGACTGAGCATTTACACATGAGAAATGCAAGTAGGTTAGCTGTCATGAAAGTTAAATGATTGTAAGTAAAGTTGTTTTACAGAGGAATACATGAAGCAGGAGCTTATCACTGCACCTCTTGTTCTTGCAGTGAATTAATGATTTGCCAGACATTTGGAATCTCTCAATGGCCATTATCCAGTGCCGTATGCAGAGAAAGCTGACTACAAATGTTCAGTAAGGTACTGAAAATTGGTCTTTGAAAGCATGCATATACACACCAAACGCTGCACTTAAACAGTTAAGAAAATTCACTGTTTTGTCTTAAGTTGTCTAACAGTATAGTATAACATGAACTTCCACTCACTTACTGCACTCGGTGGGTGTCCCAATTGGATGACATTGTTTCTTGCTTCCTGATAAGAGAAACACCAGTGAGTCCAGGGAGAGACACTCCTGTGCTCTGAGCTGGAGGCATTAGCTGCTCAATACGTGATTACCTCCTGTGGGATGGTTCTTTGGTGTCAGTCTCACTGGAAGCCAAAAATGCTGTACGGTAAGAGCTGTCAGAAGAGAAAGGTTTAAACAGGATGAAATGAAAGAATGGAGGAGTGACAGGACCAGAGCTGTCTGGTTCAGTTAGAAACCGGTTTTCAACTCATGGATGAAGAAAGGTGCTGACCATGTAAGATGAATAGAAGAGGTTTGTGTAGAACAAAAAATAGGTCTCTTTGGTGCAGGGACCAACAACCTAAATAATTCATTTCTGTAAAGTGCTTGAAATCTCAGCTGAAAAGGCATTATGTAAATGCCAATATTTGTATTCTTCTTAGTGAAGCTAACCACTGCCTTATGTGGTTTGTAGCCTGGACATCCCTACCCTTCAAAAGAGAGTGGCTTTGAACCATCAGCTAATATACCTTCTACATGGCTGAGTAGTTTGACTCCTGGTAGAATGTCTCACGCCATCCAGGCAGAAATTTTATCCCCTTATGGCTACACATCAGCTTCAGGAATACTGAGCGTAACGAATAGCATTGGCAGACTTGCATCTTAGGCCAAATAAATAATGGTGCTAGACCCAGTTGGGATGACTCTGAGGGGAAGAGATAAAAATGGTCAGCACATAGATGCATGGAAGACCAGATCACCAGCACTGGTAATGCCTATATACATCTGCATAATGTTCACAGACCAATAGACAAAATAAGGAAATCATGTGAGAAAAAGAGGATCACAAAACTCAGAAAAGTTAGATCTGGAAGAGGGACAGTGTAAAGGGGAAGCAAACAGCTGAGCAGGAATGAGGGAAGTTGCATAGGAGGTTAATGTACTAGCTGTTCATTTTCTGAAGAGCGGAGTTTGCTTTGCTTGGTCATCAACAGATTACAACTTTTTCAGAGGTTTTATCCCCGTCTGTAACTGAGGTTGGAATAGATGGTATAATGAAATCAACCACCCCCTTATGCATAACTGAGGCCCATTGCTCAGATCACAGAGGCAATTGCAGGTCTGAACTGAGGTGCATCTGCCATTATGTATAGGGACATTTGCACAGTGTGAGCTTGCACTGCTTTTCCTTTACTCCCAAATCCAGGTGTGTGTAAAAATGAGTGATGTTGAGTTGATCCCTGTTATATTTAGTGATACATGATTTGTATCCAACACACTGAGAGAGAATTTATATGGAAAAAGATGATTAGACAGAATGTTAGTTGAAAACTGACCTTATAAAATGTTCAGCAAGCATCATAACAAGCAATCACTGCCCTCATGGGATGGGAAGCTATCATATTTCAGACATAAGATACTTGCATGTGTGGAGGGGAAATGCTTTTCTTTTGGCCAACCAAAATACCACCCAGGCCCAATGTCCTGGCTCTGCCTCAGGATGGAATGCCTTCATAAAACAGCCCGGGGAGATATGGAGGGCACAATGGGAGCAAAATGACTTCTAGTGGACCGTCCCCATTCATGGGCATCCTTGGCTCGCTTGTTCTGCACAACTGCAGCAGATCACATAGGTTAGAACTCCAAGCCACAGTCTTAACTGGTGGTAGTAACTGCCAAGCAGGCACAATGATATTACGCTTTCAAAGGGGACTCTGGGCCCCTTTGGGCTTGTGGGTGATGTAGCTATTGTTGAATAGAGTGGTGGTGGAGATTTTAAAGCAGAAGATGGCTGTATATTAGGATCCCACTATTAGCCCATTTAGCTTCTTGCGAAAGATAAGCATCCCCTTTGGCAAAAGCATTTGGTTGGGCCTGGTGAGAAGAGGACACCCCCGGATGTATATCCCTTCTCTCCTCTCCCTACACACTGTACTGTTTATGGAGCTGTTTGCCACAGGAGTGGTCAAACTAATGATGGTTGCAGCTGGTCTTGAGCTTGGCAGGTGGTTAAAACATCTATTTACCCGACTACACTTCTATTTTTCTTGCATCATAATAAGATGCAAGCCAGCAGAATGATGGCTAATGATGCTATGTCAGCATTTCCATTATAAAGCCCTTATACTCAGAGGTTTATAACTTGGCTGTAGAAACTTGTTGTGGGCTAAAATTAATGGGCTGCGGGGTAAGAGCTCAGCTAAAGAATCTATTTATTTATTGTGTTAAGAGTTAAGGTGGTTTTGTTGGGTTTTTTTAAATCTACGTGGCTATTGTGAAGCTAAAGGAGAGAAGATATGAAAGTTTACCAGTTTCATGATGCAAGTTTTTAATCAGTCTCACAATCCTAGAACAACTTTTAGTCCCATATACTTTTTCATTTACCCAAGTTACTATTTTAAAGTTGGATGCTGCACAGTGGTCTTTTTTATAACATTAAAAAAAATATACATAAACCCCAAATTCTGCCTGCCTACCTTATGCAAATAGTCCCACTGAAGTCACTAGCCACATGAGCTAGGCAAGGCAAGCAAAATTTGGGCCAAAGCCCATAATGGTACAGTATATCCAGTACCACAAACTCACTGATATTAAGGGCCATATCGTGCAATCCCATGAATAATTTACATCTGTTGGGATGTGTATCTCAGATTGTCTGTGTGGGTCAGAAAATATGCACTTCATAATGATTCATAAGATATCCTCTCATTTTGCTAAGTACAATAGAGGATTCAGTCCTATGCATTCTGAGTAGGATTTTTCAAAAGGATTCAATGCTTGTTTAATTCTGCTCCCAGTGAAGTGATTGAAAGCAGAGTTAAAAATCCCATATTCTAGCCTTTTGCAGTAAGAGGCACTGCCTGTACTCCAGGCATGAAACACATTACCAGGCAGCAGGGGGACGTTCGTACTGTGGCTGCTCATGCTTTGCCTGTCCATGTGGGAGATAGAAGACTTCAGTCTCCAGGGTTGTCAATCCAGCAGCCTTCAAGAGCAGAAGATTAATTCTAATTCTAACAAATATTTCAAAGATGGCGGGGTGGGGGGGGGAAGCACATCCATATAAAAAAAGAAAAATCCATTAACTGAAAATAAGAATTTACATCCAGCCAAGGAATATGAAATCTCAGGTTGTCAGGAATTCCAGAGCAGGCAGGCAGGCAAACTGATTTTAACTTATCTGAACCCAGCCATAGTTTAAAATATATTCAGCATTAAAATTCTAAATGATTTCAAAATGGTGTTTACGGTAGGAAAACAGTAAAGAAAATGTTAAGAGGTGAATCACTATCACCTCCTTTTTCAAATGCCAAGTTGGGTAGGGCCAACTTCTCTTGGTTTCTTGGCTTTGCACCTCGACTACCGGCCACCTCAAGTCTATTAAACAGTGTTGGGATTCCCTCCGAGACCTATTCCACTCAGCTTATCCAGAACACCTTGTCCAGTTCTGGGAGAACACTTCATCCAGTTCTCTGGGATCCAAAACACTCAGTTCAACTCTGGATTTCACATGCAGGCACCTTTATTTGACATACAGCAAAGCTATGCTGAGTTGATCAGACTCAAGCATAGGGGGTGGGCATAGGGCAAACCACACATCCGAAGTTACACAGATAGCCTCTTCCTTTATATACATTTGCACATTACATTACATTTGCTATACATAGCACCACCCATTTTTGGATTGGATTGGTTACTTTGCAGGAACCAATCCCCGTACAGCATGCTCTGTCCATGTGCTGTTCACATGGAATCTGGTCCTTACCTTCCAGGTTTATCTTGTCCATAGTCCCCAGCATCATGGTGTTGTGGCTTATCTTAGCTAGCACAGACATCCTGTCTCCAGCATGTCGTTTGTCAAGCCCCTATTTACATATTAACCTTCCAGTCACATATCCAATTATGCTCACTAGGCAATGCGGCAAGTTACTTATGTCAAGCCAGTCCTACAAGCAGTAAATAACCCATTCAAAGCTAGCTACTACAAGCAATGGAGAAAGAGAGCTGAGCAGTCTAGACTCTATGGGGTATTTGAAGGGGAAAACCTCTCTACTCTCCTAAGTAGCTAGCTGGTGTTACTGCTGAGGTGCATTAACAGGAAAAAGCAGCAATACTTAGAGCCATATTCTTTCCCCATTTATTCTGGTACAATCCTATTGAACACACCAAAATGGTGTTGCGTAATACTTAACATTTCTACTTTGTCTTCCAGTCAAGGGTCTTAAAGCCCTTCATTCTTGTTGGCTAGGAGTTTTTCATAGCTAAAGACTGTCAGACACGGTCTCTATGGATCTTACTCACCACTGCATTAGTTCCGTTTTATGCCATTGTAATGTCACTGACTGCCAGAGGATAACCAGACCCTATATATTTTGTTTAATCTCTGTTATGCAGATTTGGCCATGGCAAGCTACATGGGCATGTATTGCTTTGGAGTGTAAACCTGATTTAGGAACCAAAGTTTACTTATTCTGGGGAGTGGGGGGGAGGTGGGCTGCAGCTATCTGAATTGGTAATGATGTTTTGAAGCCTGCACTGTCCCTTATGCCTGTACATTAAAGGCAGTGCATGAAAGATGAGAGAAGAAATGACCTAAGCAAGTTCCCAGAGAATAGTGTCAGTCATACAGGAGGTCTTACAGACCCAGACTGTTTACACACTACAGCTAATTGAGCTTACTGGGGGAAATAGTGTACATCAGTGGTTCTCAAACTAGGGCCACCACTTGTTCAGGGAAAGCCACTGGAAGGCCGGGCCAGTTTGTTTACCTGCCGTGTCCGCAGGTTCGGCCGATCGTGGCTCCCACTGGCCGCGGTTCGCTGCTCCAGGCCAATGGGGGCTGCCAGACTACATCTCGCATGCTGCATTGGTGTCTCCTCTTGCTGAGTTGCTGTGCTGGACATCACAGAAGCCCAGCTGGAGAATCCAGTCCAGAGAGGAGAATGGAGGCATGAATATCTGAACTAAAACTCCTAGGAAGCACCAGAGTAGTATTTGTCAATCAAAACCTTTTTGGTTTTCATGTGTTCATTATTTTTATTTTTGGTGTTTGTTTGTTTTTTTGTCAGAAGCCAACATTTTCTGTGGAAAGCAGACATTTTTTGTGAAAATTTTCATTTAGTTGAAAACCCAGTTTTCAAACAAAATATACTTTTGATGTTTAAAGAAATGACTAGCCATAATATATGGTATAGAAATAAAGCACTAGACTGTCAAAATTAGACATGTACAATTTAATTGATGCAGTTGTATATGCTTATTTAGATACAAGTTTTATTCTTACACATAAATAGGATGTTTGCATGTACAGATGACCAGTTAGGCACTCAACTGACCATGAGGCATGCAAATCCCCAAGATATGTATGCAAATCAGGTATGTACAAATTAGGCAGCTATAATGGCATATGACAATTTTTGAAAATCTGACCTGATGAATATAATTAACATATCATATGGGGGGTGCCTTACGTTTTGACATTCTATGTCGTGCCAAAAAGCTTCACATGTGCCTGCAGGAAACATGTATTTTCAGCAGTCATATAGTTCCTGTGTTTTCTCTGCTTATGAGCAGGTGCAGTCAGGTGGAAAGGTTTCTTTGGTGCCACAGGGTCACAAAGAAAGTGTCTGATTACAGAAGGGCTGCTACTAGCAGCATATTCCGCCTGCCCATCTAAACCCATTTTGGGATGGCATTTATGCCTCAATTAAATTGGCATGCTACTCTAAGCAGGCATAATGCCATCCTAACAGATGGGCATGGGTTGAAAGCAAGGCAATGATCATGCATGAGTATCAAGAGCGTTAGTTAAGGGCAGAGTTCCCAGTTATGAATGATGATGTGACAGTACAGTCTGTGGTTGCAGGACTAAGATTTAAGGAGATTTAACATTGCTTCTGCAGGAATCATTCTGAGCTTGATTCATTCTGCGGGAGAGAGTCCTGAGGTAGGGTTTGTAAATGGAAGCAGTGAGACTCCAGCGGTAAACAGGAAGACTCCCGAGGGAAGAGAATCATAGAAGATTAGGGTTGAAAGAGATCTCAGGAGGTAATCTAGTCCAACCCCCTGCTCAAAGCAGGACCCAATTCCCAACTAAATCATCCCAGCCAGGGCTTTGTCAAGCCAGGCCTTAAAAACCTCTAGGGATGGAGATTCCACCACCTCCCTAGGTAACCCATTCCAGTGCTGCACCACCCTCCTGGTGAAATAGTGTTTCCTAATATCCAACCTAAACCTCCCCCACTGCAACTTGAGACCATGCTGGAAGTGGTGGGGAAAATCTGCTAGAAGAAAGTAACATAGGGAAAACTCTGCAGGGCCTGGGAGTACGTGGCCCATAAATAGAAGATTTCTGTTGCCCCAAAGGGTCAGAATCAGTGCTTAATATGTGCCAAGGGTAACCAGGGCTGAGCCCTGGCACCTCTAGACATGGGCGTTCATACTGGGCTTGCTGCATCAGTTATGAATGTAAAAAAATTGCTTGAGCGCCAGCACCTCTTTCATTACAAATTAAGCACTGGACAGAATAATTATTATTTAGATTTGTTCGGACTTCATTTGGGTCTGTTGTTACCCCTGGAAGGGGACGGGACTTGGCGAGAGGGCCAGCCACAGAATGCCCACGTAGAGTCTCAGAAGATCAGAGCTGGGAAAGGCCATCCTAGGGCTTAGGAAGAGGCCACCAGAGATGAAGAACCCTTGCCATGCCATCTCCAGGTCTGAGGGGATACTAGGAAGGTCAGTCCAACCTATTACACTTTCCCAGGTCCTAACACACTCCTGGGGCAAAAGCACCATAAAAAACTACATCTGGCAAGATCCTGTTGTACTTTTTTGTTCAGTTAAATATATAATTAGAAAAAAGTTAGGATTAAAAAAAATTGAAAACAATGACTTTATTTTTGCAACCATTGCCAAAGTGGCAAATCTAACATTCTATTGTGAGTGCAGCAGCATGGTTCTATTTCCTTGCTTTACAATGAAGGACTTTAAAACCTCATTGAAGGTGTAAGTGAGCACTTCTCTCCAGTTACTTATAAAATCCTTGACATAAAACATGCTCTCTCACACACCTCATTGTTTGGCCTTCACTACACCCCTTCTCAGCTGAGGATCAGGTCCATGATTCCTTAAGAGAACCAGTTTTCTGCCATATAGATTAAAAAATGTAAGACTGCAGGATGACTTTCTGAATAGAAACCCTGTTACGCTTGATCCTTTACATGATCTTGATCCTGCAAAGACTTACACATGCCCATATCTTTATGCACCTTAAGTCATCCTGTTGAAGTCTTTGCAGGAATTGGGCCCTACCAGCAACTTTAGAGCCCAAACTGACCTTCCTCCTTAAAGGAGTGAAAACTTTCCTTTATTCTCATATATTATATTTTGTATATATATTTATTATATATATTACAATTTTGAACAAATCCTCAGTTGTATTTTCTGAGAGCGATGATTCCATGAGCAGCAGATGCTAGCTACAGTGAGCCCAGAGTGGCATTACTCACTGAAAAACGTTCAGATGCCAAAACAGGAACATTTATTAACAAACTCTACTAGGACCTCAAGCAATCAGGTAGCTTTTGCTAGTGGTGCACTGAAAAACAGTCAAAGTAATTATTATTAAAGAATTTCCAAAATATACTTTGAATCTTAACCTCTGCCTGATGCTGAAAATAATGGAATATTTTTCATTTGTATTTGTTTAGGTCTCAAGGCCTTTATTACCAAGACTTGAGATCTTTGAATCAATAAGATTTTTTTAAAGGAATTTACAGATATACTGGAAGGTTTTAATCTCATCTCTAATATGTCATTTTAAAATATCAAAATATAAAAAGGTCAGTGCAGCTTGCTAAACAATATTGAATTTTCTTTAGAATGCTACTGATGCACATATTTTTTATTTTAAAAAAATCAATAACTTCCTTGACTTTAAGAACCATGCCCAGTATAATTTTATCAGTAAACTTCTAAATAAAATTGGCACAGTAACTATCTCAGGAGCTGTCCCCTATTATACAGCGTCACTGGTTTATATGAAAATTATGCAAAATGTTAAGGCAAATCTAAGGATAAGGAAAAATATTTTCCTCTAGTTCAAGCTTTGGGCTACAAATTTGGTTAAAGAGGAGGGTAGGTCCCTCGGGTAAAATCTGGCACTAATGAAGTTAATGGGAGTTTTGTCATTGACTTCAGTAGCGCTATGATTTCAGCACTAGATTTTAATTCAGGATCTGCCACTGAATTGCAGTATGTCAGTGGGCAAGCCAGTTAACCTTCTTTGTAACTTAGCTTACTCATCTGCAAAATAAAGATAATATTTTAACTTCTTCATAGAGTTACTGTGATTAATTAATGTCTGTCAAATGCTTTGGGCTCTTTAAATTAAAGGAGCAAGATGCTTTAAATTCATTTATTATTGCATTGTATTTTATTCACAGAGTACAAAGAGGCAGAGGTGTCAGATTGCTCTCTCTCAATGGTTTCAGGAGCTTGCTTATAAAGACTAGCTGGATATAATTCAAACACCTTTAAATTCAGAATACTTAAGTCTGTGGGAATGGTTAAAGTAATCTGACATGAATAAAGCCGCTGCAAAGCCAGAACTAGTGAGTTACCAGTATTAAGGCAGCCTGTGCATCATATTTTTTCTTTACTCTAAAGTGGACTTAGGTGCTGCATCACCTAACTTTGGGTGTCCTGCCACCTAGTGGCATTCACAGCCTCAAGTGAGGTGTGTAGGATTCCCATGCATTGTATGGGTGAGTTGGGTGCTTTAAAAAGGGATTAATAGAAGTCAGCAAACTGAGTAGGAAGTGCCGAGGAGAGCGGCGTGGCCTAAAGCCCCACCCCTCAAAGGGAGTTAAGTGTCTAACATCAGACTGGAGAGAGGCTTCTAGCTCTACTTGGAATTCACACCATGAACCCTCTCTTGGCGCTAGGGTTGAGAGAGGGCAGGTCTACACTACAGCCTAAATTGATATAATTTATGTTGCTCAGGGGTGTGAAAAAGCCCCCTTGCCCCGTGACACAAGTTTTACACTGTCCACACTGGCGCTAGGTTGGCGGGAGACACGCTCCTGCAGACAAAGCTTCTGCTTCTCGCCGAGGTGGAGTCATTTTGCCGATGGGAGAGCGCTCTCCTGTCGGCATAGCGCGTCTTCACCAGACACGCTGTAGCATAGACTTGCCCTTAGGCAACCTTCTCACAAAGGATGAAGGTGGTGCCCATCCCCCTTTGCATCCTCTGGGCCAGTGGTTAGGGCACTAGCCCCGGATGTGGGAAATCAGGATTCCAATCCCCACCCTGCCTGATTCGGAGTAGGGACTCGAACCCAGCTCTCCCACCTCCCAGGTAAGCACTCTAACTAATGAGCTACTGGCCAGGGGGAGGGGCACCATGACTTGAGGGGTCGGCCTGCTCAGAGCACACCTACTGGCTCAGGCCCCACAGGTGAGATAGGTGGGGGAACATCTAATTTGTGAATCCGAATGGCACATAGGCCTAAGCTAGATGCCGAGCTGCTCGGTGGTGTCAAGTCTGAGGCAGCTTTGCCTGTGCCCACCAGCAGAAATGTAGGTGCTTAGGCAGAGGTGAAAGTAAGCCGGTACGGTACGGCGTACCGGCAAGAGCCAGTTCGCTGTGCCAGACTGGACTGGCTTCTCCGGCGGTGATTTAAAGGGCCCAGAGCTCCAGCCACTGCGGGGAGCCCCGGGCCCTTTAAATCTCCGCTGGAGCTCTGGCAGCCGGGCTCGGGCGGGGGTTTAAAGGGCCCAGGGCTCCTGCAACTGCAGGGAGCCCTGGGCCCTTTAAATCACCACTGGAGCCCTGCCGCCGCTACCCCGCAGTGGCAGGAGCACCGGACCCTTTAAATCCCCGCCCAAGCCCTGCCGCCCTGGGGTAGTGGCGGCAGGGCTCCTGCGGTGATTTAAAGGGCCCGGAGCTCCATGGTAGTCAGAGCCCCGGGCCTTTTAATTCACCCCTGAGCCCCGGGGCTCCCCTGAGCTCCTGCAGCTGGTAGCTCTGGGGTGATTTAAAGGCCCTGGGGCTCCCAGCCAGAGCCCCAGGGCCTTTTAATCTTGAAAGGCCCTGCCTCTTCCAGTTGAGGCCANTCTTGAAAGGCCCCGCCTCTTCCAGTTGAGGCCACGCCTCTTCCGGTTGAGGCCACGCCCCTGCTCAGGACTCCGGCATACCGGTAAGTCCTTTAAGTTACTTTCACCCCTGTGCTTAGGGGACTTTACTGCTGGAAACTTAAGCATCTAGGACCTTTACGTGCCTACAGAGTTAGGTGCCAGCTGTGTTGGGGTTTTGTGAATGCCAATGGTGCCTAACGCTGGACTTAGCAGCCTCAAGGGGCAGCTGAGTGAGTAAGTCCCCCCTTGTGAATGTAGCCCTCAGCCCTTTCATTTTATGGCTCATTTAAATTAATCCACTTAATTATTCTGTGAGAAGTACAGTTGGTGCCATGTGTTGGGGGATCAAAGCCTTGTTCACTGCAAGGGTATGTCGATGCCGCAGCTGGGCAGGAGTTTCCCAGAACAGGTGTACAGGCACATGCTAGGTCTGGTATGCTAAAAATACCAGTATAGCTATGGGTAGCAGCTCTATTCAGCCACCTGAATACAAACCCTCCCGGATCCCCCTGGCTATGTATGTGGGTGGCTAGCCTGAGCCGCAGCCAGTGGCTACCCATGGCTACATTGCTATTTTTAGCACGCTAGCGCGGCGTATGTCTGTCTACCCATGCTGGGAAGCTCCCTCACCGCTGCAGTGTAGACGTACCCTAAAGGTACTATAGAGGCAGTCTTCCGAACCACAACCAGCTAACATGCAACAGGGGAACCTCATTAATGATTTTCTTTCAAAGAAAACAAAATGCAGACTCTCCCAGGATCTCATGCCTGTAGGTTTAAATAGAAGCGACAAGCACAACTGATGAGTAAGACAGGGGTGTGACTATCCTATGATGACCTCTTCTTCCTCCTGGTTTGTACTCATCTTATACAGCAGCGCTTGTAAGTGAGCACATCTCCACTGACTTTACTGGCGTGGTATTTGGGCATAGCAGTGTTGCTAAGGGTGTTATTTAAAATTTGAGCGATAAAGAGCCTGAGTCTGGGGGGGTCTCAAAAGTTTGACACCAATGTAAATTCATTGATTTACACCGGTGTACACTGGGACTTAAGTAAGAGCAGAATCAGGCTCAACGGTTATTTGTATGGACAACAAAGGGCCAAATATTGCTCTCATTTAACGATGAAAATCCAGCGTAATTCTATTGATTGATTTCAATGGTGCTGTGCTGCATTTTCATTGTTTCAAATGAGAAGAGAATTTGGCCACGAATAACCAAACTACCATTCATTCATAAGCACCTCAGGTTACACTTCTTCTCCGCAGGAGATTGATTCTGCCCACCTTTACTCATGAGTATTCCCACTTAAATGAATGGGATTAATTATAAATGGAATGATTCCTTTCTGAATAATTGTTTGCAGGACTATGACCTGCCTTTAATTTCATTGGATTTATTTAAGGCACCTATATTTACACAAGTGTTAAAAGTACAAAGGATAAACATCCCCGATACAAAGATTTGCCACCCAAAACTCTCTCATATCTATAGATAACACAAAAAGCCCATTAAAAACCCCACCAGACGAATAGCCCACATGCAAACTCTCCAGAGTCCTTCACCCCACCCATCCTGATAAGCTAGAGAAGGTGCTTTGCTGCATGCCCGGAAGGTCGGCAAATCAGAGTTTTGTGGCATTGGGGGTTGTGTATTTGTGGACTGAGCTTCCCTGCTACAGGCTGGGCAGGGTGCTGTGAAGCTCTTGTTGATATGCGCAGCCAGTTGGTATCAGACACAGAATAAAGCGGGGTTGTTGCAAGCACCTTATGCAGTGAGGGTAGGATTCGCAAGGGGCACTTGGGTGCCCAGCTCCAACACTGAGGCACCGCTGGCATTCACAAAACCCTGCTCAGCTATTGCTACCCTGTAGGTGCTTAAGTTTCTTCCAATCAAGTCCTCGAGCCACTTAAATTTCAGTGGCTTAGGAATGCACACAGCTGCCTCAGTCCTAACACCACCCAGCAGCTCAGTGCCTAACTCCTGCCTGAGTTCCAACAGGATTCACTAACTAGGTGTTCCCTGTCTGAGCCCCAAAGGCCAGGTAATCTGGTAGATGTGCTCAGCCCCATGCTTAAATCCCCACCAAAGGGAGGAGGTGATGGTACGATGCCCTCCATGTAACTCTTAGCCCATTGGCTGGAACATTCACCCACAGTGTGGGTGACCTGAGTTCAAGTCCCGACTTTGTCAGCAGGGACTTGAACCAAGTCACCTACTTCCCATCTGAGTGCCCTAACTGCTGGGCTATAGGACATTCCAGCATAGGGCTTCCTCTCTCACTCTCTTCTATTATGTTATTCCTTGACTTTAGCAAAACTTTTGATACAGTCTCCCACAGTATTCTTGCCAGCAAGTTAGACATATGGGCTGGATGAATGGTGGATAGAAATCTAGCTAGATTGTCAGGCTCAACGGGTAGTGATCAATGGCTCCATGTCTAGTTGGCAGCTGGTATAAAGCGGAGTGCCCCAAGGGTTGGTCCTGGGGCCGGTTTTGTTCAATATCTTCATTAATGATCTGGAGGATGGCGTGGACTGCACCCTCAGCAAGTTTGCAGATGACACTAAACTGGGAGGAGTGGTAGATACGCTGGAGGGTAGGGATAGGATACAGAGGGACCTAGACAAATTAGAGGATTGGGCCAAAAGAAATCTGATGAGGTTCAACAAGGACAAGTGCAGAGTCCTGCACTTAGGACGGAAGAATCCCATGCACTGCTACAGACTAGGGACTGAGTGGCTAGGCAGCAGTTCTGCAGAAAAGGACCTAGGGGTTACAGTGGACGAGAAGCTGGATATGAGTCAACAGTGTGCCCTTGTTGCCAAGAAGGCTAACGGCATTTTGGGCTGTATAAGTAGGGGCATTGCCAGCAGATCGAGGGACGTGATCGTTCCCCTCTATTCGACATTGGTGAGGCCTCACCTGGAGTACTGTGTCCAGTTTTGGGCCCCACACTACAAGAAGGATGTGGAAAAATTGGAAAGAGTCCAGCGGAGGGCAACAAAAATGATTAGGGGGCTGGAGCACATGACTTATGAGGAGAGGCTGAGGGAACTGGGATTGTTTAGTCTGCAGAAGAGAAGAATGAGGGGGGATTTGATAGCTGCTTTCAACTATCTGAAAGGGGGTTCTAAAGAGGATGGATCTCGACTGTTCTCAGTGGTACCAGATGACAGAACAAGGAGTAATGGTCTCAAGTTGCAGTGGGGGAGGTTTAGGTTGGATATTAGGAAAAACTTTTTCACTAGGAGGGTGGTGAAGCACTGGAAAGGGTTACCTAGGGAGGTGGTGGAATCTCCTTCCTTAGAGGTTTTTAAGGTCAGGCTTGACCAAGCCCTGGCTGGGATGATTTAATTGGGGATTGGTCCTGCTTTGAGCAGGGGGTTGAACTAGATGACCTCCTGAGGTCCCTTCCAACCCTGATATTCTATGATTCTATGCTGTTCTACTTTGTATGAAATACTTAACTATTCATTGGGTCAGACAGAGTATGACTCTATAGCCTAGGGGCTAGCATACTCTCCTGGGAGAGCCAGCTTCCAGTCCCTTCTCCAACATCTATGTAAGTATTTGGTTTGAGCATTGACCTGCTAAACGCAGGGTTGTGAGTTCAATCCTTGAGGGGGCCATTTAGGGATCGGGGCAAAAATCTGTCTGGGGATCGGTCCTGCTTTGAGCAGGGGGTTGGACTAGATGTCCTCCTGAGGTCCCTTCCAACCCTGATATTCTATGATTTCATACAAATCAAACAGCTTCCACAGGAGAGACTGAGCGCTCCATCCCAGAATCGCCTATAGCACAGGGATTAGGGCATCCACCCGGTGGGTGGGAGAACCGTGTTCATCTCTGAATTGGGCAAACTGGGTACTTGAACCCAGCTGAGTGCTGTAGGGCATAAGGTGGTGGCACTAGTACTACCACCAGAGCAGGGTATGGGGGGAAATCTAAATTTTGGACTTAAATCTTTGTGGCTCTATCCCTGGGGCACTGGAACAAAGAAGTATCTTTGTGAATCTGAACCTTAAGTGCTTTTGAAAATGTTACCTCAAGTGACTTGCCTGCAGTCATAGAAGGAGTCTTTGGCACAGCCAGGACTTGAACCCATTTTCTCAACTCCCAGCTAAGTATCTTAGCCACACAACCATCTCCCTGCCTTTTGTACCAAGACTACATGACAGTGAGTAGCAAACCCACTACATAACGAGAGAATCTTGAAGGGGGAGATTGTTTGCAAGCATTTACGGATTAGATATTAAAATGTTATTCAAGGGGGTTTGTGAGAAACACATTATAAGCTATTCTGATGAGAACTAAATAAAAATCAGTACTCAGAGACAACCAGAAGGTCAGATTGCACAAATTGCCTAAGGCCTGGTGAACCTAAACAGATGGGCAGTTGCATGTTATCCTTTTCCTACACTTAGCCTTTAGGCAAAGCCTCAGGGTAGAAACTGAACAGACGGTTAAGTGTGACATTTTAGAGTCAAGAAGCATTTTTTCTTTTGGGACAAATGTTGGCAATTATTAAAGAGACATCAGAGACAGCGCTCTGCTCCAAATGGAAATTGATAACAACAACATGCCCTTAGCAATTCATGAGGGGCAGATAAAAATGTATGGAAAAATAAATGTAGGACCACATTGTCTGACTCCATGCCACTCCAACAGTAAATTTTGAAATTATTCACATTCCATTCATAATTGCATAAAAACATAAATTGGAGTTTGGCACATCAGTCTACTTTACAAGTGCTTGTCGAATTGAATTAGAGAGCCTTAACTAAGTGTCAGACAGAAACTTTGGCTAAAGAACAGTTATTGGTTTTCAGTTCATGAAGAAAATTATTGAGTAACTTACAAGACATGATTTCCTGGCCATAAAAACATAACCTTAAAATGCTTAAACAATAAAACACAACTGAGTTATCTGTTTGGAACTACGCGCTGAGAAGGTATGCAGCTGTTGGTTTTCCCCAAGAGATCTTACCAGAGTGTGTTCTCATCTCCTCCAAACATGTCCAAAGTTCACGTAGCTCATCTGAGTTTCCCCATTTCATATAGACAGTATGCACAGTGTGAATTATAATACTGAGCTCCTTAGATCTCAAAGCTAAGTTATGGGAAATGTTGTCATGCCCATTTTACAGATGAGAAACTAAAACAATGAGGTGAACCCATTTCATCAAAGTCACACACCAGGTCAGTGACAGAGCCAGAAAGAGAACCTAGCTTTCTTGAGGCCCTGTCTACCGAACGACTTTGCTTTCTTACACGTTACTATGTGTGAGACACCGGAAAGTCACCTAAAAGGGAGAATCGCAAAGAGATCTGTATAGTGATTGTTCTGCTTCATCTCTCAGTTCAAAGTATGCCTTTATCATTTTTGGCCATGTTGTTGTCTGGCAATCTACAATAAAGACTTTGAAACATGCAAGAGCTGACACTGTTATAACTTGGCCAGAGAGAGTGAGTGTGTTTGTACATACATATGCCACTGAAATCTATTACATGCAGTCAGAATTGCTCATCTGTGTCATCGGCCTTCCTCTGCCAATAGAGGTTCTCCTTTAGCCCAAGTGACAGAGGCCTGCAATTCTGACACAAGAGGGTCTGGGTTCTAGCTACAAATTTCTAAGTGCAGCACTATGAACACCACAGATTCCCAAGTGGCCACCAGAGGTATATTTGTCTCAAGAGTATGGCATAGTTTTATCATGCAAAGAGAGGTGTGCTGAGCAATGAAGTCCTTTAGGCGTGCACATAGAAATTTCCCTTCAGTATTGCTTTATTTTATGGCACCAACACTGCAATACAGTGTAAGAACATGGAAACAACTGAATAATGGTGTAATAATTGATCATTTCTATCTTCTAACCATGAGCTTTATTCTAATACCTAAAACTAGAAGTTCCACAGTTATTCATCCCTTCTAAGCCAGCCTCACCTTTGTAGTTGCATCGTCTTAGCAGAAAGAAGATGAATTCATCTTTGACTGACCTAAAGATTTCAAACATAACTTACTCGGTATCTGGCAGAATGTGCTCTGCAACTGATAAGCATTTTCTATGTCTGATATTTACTATGCAATTATTTGCAGTTACAGCTGTGGTTCTTCATTGCACATGCTCTGTAAAATATAGCAACAGTGGCTTTCACCTAACATTGTTAGGTGCCAGAAAATAATAAGCAGCATTATTTGACGTGAAAAACAGATAATGGGACAATTTCTGGATCAAGGCACTACTCGCTGTTTGTGGGTAGCAGAATGGTAGCGTGACGACTAATGTGGACCTTCAATAATCTTTTTTGTCTCTCAGTTGGAACATAGGTTCAGAAGCATACGTGAAATCACTTTCCAATAGCAACAACTATGATTCTTGTTTTATAGTGGGCTGCTCAGCACATAACATTTTACCAATCTACACTTATCAATGGCATCATTCGTGGAGTAAGGTACTTCTCAAGGGCAGGATCTAACCCTAGATCTGGTCTGTAACTGGAAGGTGCTGTTATCCTAACAGTTTTGATGTGTGTTCATGTGAGCGAAGAGGATTCCGTCATGTTTTTGACAAAACAGTTAAAAAATTAATCTTTAAAAAGAGGGTTAATTTCTTGATTTAGGTACATTTCCCTCTCCCATCAGTAACAACAAAAACATAGCAAGCCACATTACCTACCTACTGATGGCATCTTTTCTTCCTTAAATCCCCTGGACAAATCCAGTTAATGGAAACACTGGGAGTAGGAGACAACACCTGAGCTACATTCTGACTTACAGCAGGGAACAGAGGTATCAGCTGTTCCGGCAAAGTTTTCTATCTACTGACTGTCTTCACTGAAAGACGTTGGAGAGAAATCCAGGCACAGTAATGATGCACTGTAACTCTCAGCCTGAGAGAAGCCTCCACCTCCAAATTAGGAGACTACATGACAAAACCTGAAATACAGTACATGGCCTTCTTCATGAGACAGTGGAAGAGCAGCACGGGGGCATGAAAAGTCATCTATTGCAGTGTATCTGGCCAAACATACTGGGTTGCCCTGTGCCTGAGGAAAGAAAAGGCTAGGAGGGTGGTACTTGGGATTTTTTGTTGTTGTTGGATTGGTTGGTTTTAGGGCCAGTTTTGCCACACTTACATAAGGGCCAGATTTTGCATCACTGAAGTCAGTGGGAGCTTTGCTCTCAACGTCAATGGGTGCAGAAGCAGGCATATGGAGCTGTACCTTACTCTGCAAATGGTCCCACTGAAACCATTAGGGAGGATGGTGTTTAGTAGATAGTGCACCAGACTGGGACTCAGGAGCATTAAGTTCAATTTCCAGCTCTGCTGCTGAGTCATTACACCTCAGTTTCCCCATCTGTAAAACAGTCAGTATCATTACCCTCTCCTTTATAAAGTGCTCTGAAATCTACAGATGACACGTCCAATATAAGTGTTAGGTGATATTACTCACAGAGCAAGGGCTTTCACAGTATAGGGGAGGGTGGCAGAAATTTGGCCCTGAAGGGCTTTGGACCAAATTCTCTGCTGGTATAAATGGGCAGAATTCCAGTGCTGTGCTCATTTACACCGGGAGAGAACTTTTCCCTTTGTCCATAGCTGTCTAAAATTCCCGCAATGGGAATTTTTCCAGGTGAAAAGAGTTCTTGTTTTGTTCTAAGTGTGAACTGCTAGCTCATGAAGAGAAATCCCTTTTTCCTGCTATATTGCACACTTAAAAATGTTACAAGTTCTTCATTTATAGCCTGGGGGATACATGAAGCAAAACTATTCACAGCTTTCTAAAATGCGCAATATTGCGAAAACATCATGGGCAGCTTTAAACATTGGACTCTCTGCACCTGCAGAAGTAAAATTTACTTGGGCAGTTGAGGTATTTCCCACTGTAAAGGCAGAGAACACTGCAATCATTGCAGTTATAATAAATATCGCAGTGCAGTAAGATTCCACTTTTTAATAGCACCCAATATATCAGAATTTACCTTACCCTCCCTAACAGCTGCCTCATGTCTCCACAAGCATTCCTGGACTGACATCGCCAGCAGAGAATGCATAAGCAGAAAGGGGTGCCCTGCTGAGAACAATCTGGGGTGGAGCTTCACCCGCAAAAGGTTCCTGGATCATCTGCTGGGATAATCTGGGGATCTCTCACCTATTTAATTCCCTGCCCTTGATCTCTCCGGTTTTCCTGTGGCTCAAAACAGTTTAGTCTCCTGAGGACTGAAATGCTTTAATCTAACTGAAGATTTGGGGCTTAATCTGGGTAAAATTGAATGGCCTGTGATATGAAGGCAGTCAGACTAAATGATCTAATGGTCCCGTCAGGCCGTGAACTCTATGAAACCATGACAAATAGGTTGCCGAGTGACACTCTTCCCTCAGGGTCAGCTTCTGCCACCCTCAGTCACCTTGTGTAGTACATGACTTCTCAGATGCTCCCATTGACTCCAGTGGAACTACACGTATTGCAAGGCACTATTTAGTGAGAGCAAAGGTATTCTAGTCTGGCTCTTAAGTATGTGTGGGCATTTGTTGTCTTGTTTCATACATTTGCTGGTCACCTTTTCAGATGCTGGAAAAAGTCCAATTGCAAGGCTATTTTTTTTTAAACGATAGGTGCACTCTCATTTCCTTATGAGACTGGCTTTCCCTGAAGGTTTCACATGCACACACTCCCTCGTGGACCAAGGTTCACGGGCATTTGATTCAACAAATGCTAAGAGAAGCCACAGCCTGATTATAACCAGAGGTTTCTAGCTTTTCGTGTGATACAAGCACTGAGCTAAAGAAGCAGCTCAGTCCAAGGGAACCTCCTTCTCCTCCTCTTAATCTGGAACCTTCCCCAACCTCCCTCATGGAGGTCTGTGAGCCATGAACACCAACCCTTTGCTAATATAACATATTTTGAATGGTATAAAACCCAGCTCCCCTTGTCAAAGCCACTTTGTATACGTCTCTCTAACAAAGCTCAGAACAGAACCATCAATTGAATATAGTGTGGAGGAATACTGAATTTACTAGGAGTGGGACCCCAGATTGCCAAGGGAATACAAAGCCATCAAGCTCCTTCCCAGCGATGTTATACCTAAAGTCACATCTTTATTTCATACCAAGAGACAGCAGCAGAATTATTTTTTTCTAGTGTAGAGTTCAGGCAAGGGAAGCTGAAACACTGCTACCTGACCGTAAAAACAAGATGAAAGAGTATGGTAAAGTTACTCAAGTAGTAAGTGAATAATCCCTTATTATGCCTCTACAGGAGACAGCAAACACATGCCAGCTGACATTTGGCTGCATCTCAACTGTGACTGCAGTTAATCGGACGGAGGGAGGTACTAGAGTGAAGAAGAACCCACGCCAAAAAAATCTCACCAATTAATTAAAACTTAAGACCAGAAGGACATTTTTCAGTCGAGAGCGGACGTCATGGAAAAGCTTGCTGAGGGAGGTTCCGGAGGACTTAAAAGAAATGCAGGCTCCAGAATTCAAACTGATCATTTAAAAACTAGCCAGGGAACTCTCAGGTTGACAATCAGCATAATGTAAATCATGCAGCACAATGGCAGGTAGCCAATGATGGGTTGAAAATGTATAGCACATGAGGACTGCTAACATAATAAGAGACAGCTTGTGCAGATTTATGCTCCACTAATGTTTGTAAAGCATTTGTGTAGCCAAGCAGTCATGTAGCCAAGGTAGATAATGGATATGCCCCACAAGTAGGTAACAAGACTTTTTGAAGCGTTTTAAGTTAAGACTATTTGGGGGGTGCCGGAGCCCCGGCAGTCCGTTGAATTTTGGGGGCGGGACCTTCCGTCGCCGCTGTCGGGGGCGGCATTTCGGGGGCGGGACCTTCCGCCGCCTAGGGCGCCGGAAAAGCTGGCGGCGCTCCTGGGAATGTGCTAATACAATTTGTGGATGACACAAAGTTGGGAGGTATTGCCAATAGGGAGGAGGACCGGAATATCGTATGAGATGATCTAGATGACATTGAATACTGGAGTAATACAAATGGGATGAAATGTAATAGTGCAAGGTCACGCACTTAGGGACTATCAATAAGAATTTTTGCTATAAGTTGGGGGTTTATCAGTTGGAAGTGACAGAGGAGAAAGACCTGGGTGTGTTGGTTGATCACAGGTTGATGGCCAATGTGATCATAGGTATGAGCTGCCAGTGTGATGCAGCTATAAAAAAAGGCTAATGCAGTTCTAAGATGCATCAGGCGAGGTATTTCCAGTAGAGACAGGGAAGTGTTAGTACCATTATAGAAGACACTTGTGAGACCTCATTTGGAATACTGTGTGCAATTCTGGTCTCCCACGTTTAAGAAAGATTAATTCAAAGTGGAACAGGTGCAGAGAAGGGTTATTAGAGTGATAAGAGGAATGGAAACCCTACCTTATGAGAGGAGATAAAGAGTTTGCTTGTTTAGCCTAACCAAAAGAAGGCTCAGGGGAGGATACGATTTCTCGCTATAAATACATCAGAGGGATACATACCATGGAGGGGGAGGAGTTATTTAAGTTAAGTGACACAAGAACAAATGGCTATAAACTGGCCATCAACAAGTTTAGGCTTGAAATTAGACAAAGGTTTCTAACTATCAGAGGAGTGAAGTTCTGGAACAGCCTTCCAGGGGAGCAGTGGGGGCAAAAAACCTAACTGGCTTCAAATGAGCATAATAAGTGTATGGGGGTATGGTATGACGACACTGCCCAATGGCATGTAGCCCTTCTGCGACTGCTAATATCAAATATCTCCAATGGCCAGTGATGGGACGCTAGATGGAGGGTTCTGAGTTACTACAGAGAGTTCTTTCCCAGGTGGCTGGCTGCTGGGTCTTGCCCACATGCTTAGGGGCTCACTCATTGCCACATTTAGGGTCAAGAAGGAATTTTCCCCAGGGCAGATTGGCAGTGACCCTGAGGGGGTTTCTGCCTTCCTCTGCAGCCAGGTCACTTGCAGGTTTAAACTAGTGTAAACAGTGGATTCTCTGTAACTTGAAGTCTTTAAATCGTGCTTTGAGGACGTCAGTAACTCAGCCAGAAGTTAGGGGTCCATTACAGGAATGGATGGGCGAGGTTCTGTGGTCTGCAATGTGCAGGAGGTAAGACTAGAAGATCATGATAGTCCTTTCTGGCCTTTAAGTCTATGGGTGTTTAGTTGCTGATAGTGCCATCACTTCGTGCTTTCCTCCCTTTAATACCTTCCCCAAGAGTGTTGGATCCCTTTGATCAGAGTACAGTGAGTTAATATTGCTCTTTCCCCAGGATTGTTAGCAGAGCCTGTTCTCTGTTGAGAGTATTGTCAGTCTACAGGGAAAGTTAATAGATATGATGTTTCAGAAATCAAAGAATCTTTCTTTGATGTTAAGGTTAAGTTGGAGATGGTTATGGCAAGTTTGGCTTGAGTCCAAGAATTCTAAGGGAAGCATTTTGTCTGCCTCCTTAGTAGCTGCTAATTCGAATAAGGTGTTTGGCATCCGCTCTGCTCCAGGACAGCTTGAGAGCCCTGATGTGGGATCCATATCCATCAACAAAGAGCTTGGTACATTCCCAACTCCCAGTCAACTGCCAACTCCCAGTCCATTCCTACTATTCCTTCCTGTATCTGTGAGGTGAGTAAGCCACCTTATGAGGGTCCATATGTTACTAATTCCTCTCCGACCAATCTAATTGTAAGTACCCCTGATTTAAGAGCAAGAAATGCTAAGCATTAATCGTCGGTGGTTTTGGTTTTGAAAAATGTGTCTAGGGAAACGGTTGAGTCACAGACCCATTTGCAACACCCTTTATATCTATTACTAAAATAAGCCAGGTTTTACTACCCAGAAACTAAATGTTAAAAGCTTCTCTCATATAGGTTCACAAAAGAGTGGCAGTGCAGTTTAAAGACTGGTGAGTGACTAGGACATCTGTGAATGGCTCCTGTTGGCTTTTGCTCTCGTCAGTCAGGTCTTCAACGGCTCAGCCCTCCGGCTAAGTCACACAAAATCTAAAATGGATGAACAAAACTCTTCCCGAGTGAAAGGTCCAACAGGGCCTGTTCCTGTGCCCTTGTTAAAGTCCTTCACCCAGTCTCTGGGCTCAGTCCTCAGAGCCCCTTGTGGGCTAGCTTTAAGACCATGCCTGCCCTGGCATAGAGCACTGCCCCCAGGGCTTTCTCTCTGGAGACTGTTTGCCTTATCGGTTCTTATTGCTCCAGTCAGGTCACTCCAAGTTCAGTTCTCTTCTGGGACGTAAAAAAGTTCAACGAGCGGTTGACCCTCTTCAGGGTCTTCAGCCCTGTCCCTGGGCCCTTTACATTCTAGCCCTGTGCTTGGGCTTTTAAACAAAACTTGTCCCCTTCTCGGGGCTTTGGCCACCCTGCCAGTGGGGGTAACTGGGCCCTCCCACTACTCCAGGTCACAACGCAGGGAGCCGACAAATAGCAGCCACATACCGCTTCCTTTAATAATTGCTGCTGCTATTCCCTGGGCCACTTCCCACGTAGCCCCGTTCTCTTCACCCTTACCTCAGGAGTGAAGTTCTTAACTCCTCCTCTTCCTTATCAAATGCCAGTGCCACCAGAACCCATCTTCTCGTTTTCTCTTGAACTCCAGCAAGGAGCACTCATCCTTACTCCTGGGTCCCAGCCAGGAACTGCCCTGCTCAGCCCCTGCAGTTCCTTTTAACTGAGCCTGCTGAGCTCTGATTGGCTGCTTCCCTGCAGCCTTTCTAGCAGGCCTGGCGCACCCACCTTCACTGCTCCTTTTCTGGGGCGGGGTGTGGTGGGACCACAAGGCCTCCAGCAGGGGGCCTCAAAGGGCCTGATACACCCCATCACACCATCCTATACAATGAATGTACAACCAAAAGGAATTACTGTTCTTTTAACCACAAAATAAATGACCAGGTCATCCAAGAAAGTCCTGTTAGACTATATCCTGTTATTCAGGTGAAACTAAATGGCCTACTTTTAGAACCTATTGCACAAGACCTACAAGTCATTTAGAGGGTTCAAGATCACAGTCTGGGAGAAACAGACCGAATTACAAAGCTTATGGTGCTGTTTTTCATGACAACTTTTCAATGGCAGCCCTAGAAGGGGAGCTAGACAAGCTGGGCCAGACTGGGTTTCCTTCCGGTAAAACCTCAATCAAAATGATTTCATGGAATGCTGCTAAGAGTAAATCCCTGGATTTGGATTTTAGGAAAAATTTATCTCAATTTGATTTAGTTTTGGTCTAAGAAACTTGGCTTTCCAAGGATGAGTCCTTTTATTTACCAGACTTTGATTCCTTTTTACAAGGTGGTGTTAAGTTTGCAAAGAGAGATAGACCAGCAAGTGGTCTGGCCCTTTTCATTTCTACCAAATTAAAAATTATATCTAGTAAGTTAATACCTGGTAACCCCTATTTTCAGGCCTATAGTATTATTTTTCTCATATAAATCTATTTTATTAGCCCTGAATGTATGTTTGCCTTCTTTGGGCTCTCCTTTTTATAATTAGTCTTTATGGACAGAGCTTAAATCTCTTAGTGACCTACTTAAAAAAACCCAACTTTATTGCTAAAGAGCAGGCAAAAGTTACCAGTTAAATGATGTCTCAGACCACTTTAATATTAAAATTTAGACAACGTAAATTGGCAAAGCTGAGACCCCTTCATTGCATATATGTGGCAAAGCGCAGGCCCCTGCCATGGGTCAGACCACTTTAATTTTTAAAAATAGACCAGTGAAGTGGCAAAGTCCACTCCATGTTAGAATGGCAAAAGTTACCACTTTAATAGCAAAGCCCAGACCACTTAAGTACACAGAGACGGAAAAGCCGAAACCAATGACTTATCTCAGACCTTATCTCAGGAGGTCATCTAGTCCAACCCCCTGCTCAAAGCAGGACCAACCCCAACTAAATCATCCCAGCCAGGGCTTTGTCAAGCCGGGCCTTAAAAACCTCTAAGGATGGTGTCATAGGTTTCACCCCCACTCTGAACTTTAGGGTACAAATGTGGGGACCTGCATGGGAACTCATAAGCTTAATTACCAGCTTAGATCAGTACGCTGCCACCACCCAAATATTGGAGTTATTTGGGGAACTCTGTCTTCTCCCCCAAAACCCTTTCCCTCCCAAGTACTATAACCCTTCCCTGGGTAGTTTTGAGAGACTCCTCCACCAATTCCCTGGTGAACACCGATCCAAAAATCCTTGGATCTTAAACCAAGGAGAAATTAACCATCCCCCCTCCTTTTCCCCACCAATTCCTGGTGAGCCCAGATCCAACTCCTTTGGATCTTAAAACAAGGAAAAATCAATCAGGTCTCTAAAAAGAAGGCTTTTAATTAAAGAAAAGAAAGGTAAAAGAAAAACCTCTGGGAGATAGCATACAAGCTGATCTCACAGACAACAGATTTAAAACACAGAGGATGTTCCCCTGGGCAAAACTCTTAGTACATCAAAAAATAGCCAATTTGATAATACCTATAATGCCCAAGACAGGTTACAAAAGAAAATAAACATAAGCTAATTCCTTCACTAAATACTCACTACCCTGTTTGATTCCTGATTCCTTTTCCTCTCCAGCCAGAACTGAAACTGACCCAGACAAAGGGAACTTCCCTCCTTCCTTTTGAAATATCTTGTCCCCCCATTGGTTCCTTTGGTCAGGTGTCAGCTAGGCTAGGTGAACTTCTTAACCCTTTACAGGTAAAAGAGGCATTAACCCTTAACTATCTGTTTATGACACGCCCCCCAAATCTCAGACAGTGTTGGACCGCACTGGCTGTGATTTTTTTCCTAGAACTTTAGAATAAACAGATTAATAAAACACATGCACCTTTACATATACTACTAATTATGTAAAAACTACAAGACTTTTCACATTTCAAGGACGATTTAACCAGTTAATTCTGGGAAACTTTCACGGGATAGTGTATCAACCCTTGATCTGCTGTCGCTGCAGACGTCCAAGGGTCGTGGAGAGGTTCACCTCTTCCACACCACCGTCACTTTTCCCTTTGTAGTAGACACCTTCAGGCCACTCCGCGTCATCTGTTCCCTGGGTTGTAAACTGGAAAACTTTTAATTCTCTGGAATAAAAGGGCTTAAGAGAATTAACATGGTACACCTTAGGCTTCATATTTGAGGTAGGGGATGCTATGAGATAGTTAACAGCTCCTAGGCGTTCCTGGACCGTGAATGGCCCTTCCCATGACGCTTCCATTTTATGGGCCTGGAGCGCCTTTAAGACCATGACTTGGTCTCCTACTTTGAAGGACCGTTCTCTGGAATGTTTATCATACCAGGCCTTTTGCTCCTCCTGAGCATCCTTTAGGTTTTCTTTAGCAAGGGCTAAAGAGTGTCGGAGGGTGTTTTGTAGGTCGCTTACAAAGTCTAGAATGTTAGTTCCTGGAGAAGGCGTAAACCCCTCCCATTGCTGCTTCACCAACTGTAATGGCCCCTTAACCTCGCGGCCATACACAAGTTCAAAAGGTGAAAACCCTAAACTGGGATGTGGTACAGCCCTGTAGGCAAAAAGCAACTGCTGTAACACTAGGTCCCAATCATTGGAGTGTTCATTTACGAATTTACGTATCATGGCCCCCAAAGTTCCATTAAACCTCTCCACCAGGCCATTGGATTGATGGTGGTAAGGGGTGGCAACCAAGTGATTCACCCCATGAGATTCCCACAGGCTTTTCATGGTCCCTGCCAAGAAATTCGTTCCCGAATCGGTAAGGATGTCGGAGGGCCAACCTACCCTGGCAAAAATGTCTGCTAATGCCTGGCACACACTTTTAGCCCTGGTGTTGCTTAAGGGTACTGCTTCCGGCCATCGGGTGGCAAAATCCATGAAAGTTAGTATGTATTGTTTTCCTCTGGGTGTCTTTTTTGGGAAAGGACCCAGAATATCCACAGCTACTCGCTGAAAGGGAACCTCAATTATGGGGAGTGACTGGAGAGGGGCTTTGACCTGGTCTTGGGGTTTTCCCACTCTTTGGCACACCTCACAAGACCGAACATAATTAGCAACATCCTTGCCCATTCCCTCCCAGTGGAAGGACTTCCCCAACCGGTCTTTGGTTCTGTTCACCCCAGAATGGCCACTGGGATGATCATGGGCTAAGCTTAAGAGCTTTACCCGGTACTTAGTTGGAACTACCAACTGCCTTTGAGGATGCCAGTCTTCCTGGTGTCCACCAGAAAGAGTCTCCTTGTATAAAAGTCCTTGTTCTACAACAAACCGGGATCGGTTAGAAGAGCTGAGAGGCGGTGGGGTGCTCCGTGCCGCCACCCAAGCTTTCTGGAGGCTGTCATCTGCTTCCTGCTCGGCCTGGAACTGTTCCCTTGATGCTGGAGACATCAGTTCCTCCTTGGACTGTGGACTTGGGCTTGGTCCCTCTGGAAGCGATGTAGGTGATGAGGTTGTTTCCGCTGAGTGTGAACCGCTCTCCGCTGGTGCACTATGTGGTATTTCAGGCTCTGGCTGAGCCTCTTGGGTAGGATTATTTGCTGCTTCTGCCAGTTCAGGCTCGCTGGTGCCCTCTGGCGTTGTAGTTGTAGACGGGTTTGCAAGCGCTGTACTCAGTGTTGGCAAGGGTTCTGGTGCTGGTTGCTTTGCTAGTTCCGGTTCTGGGACTGGATCAACTACGGCTGTAGCACTCGTGGGCAGAAGATCCGGTTCCACCACCTCTGTCTGAGTCTCGGGTAACACAGACGGGGCCCTGGTGGAAGGGTCAGGAACAGAGATAGGTGTGAAAGCTTGCTTAGCCTGGCTGCGGGTGACCATTCCCACCCTCTTGGCTAGCTTCACATGGTTGGCCAAGTCTTCCCCCAGCAGCATGGGGATGGGATAATTGTCATAGACTGCAAAAGTCCACATTCCTGACCAGCCCTTGTACTGGACAGGCAACTTGGCTGTAGGCAAGGTTAAAGAGTTTGACATGAAGGGTTGGATTGTCACCGGCGCCTCTGGGTTGATGAATCTGGGGTCCACTAGGGATTGGTGGATAGTTGACACTTGTGCTCCAGTGTCCCTCCACGCGATAACCTCCTTTCCGCCCACTCTCAAGGTTTCCCTTCGCTCCAAGGGTATTTGAGAGGCATCTGGGCCTGGGGATCTTTGGTGTGATTGTGGTGTAATGAACTGTAATCGGTTGGGGTTCTTGGGGCAATGGGCCTTTATATGTCCCAGTTCATTACATTTAAAACATCGGCCTGCTAAGGTATCACCGGGGCGAGGTGGGTTGCTGGAGACTGGTGTGGTGTGACGATAAGGGGTTTGGGGTTTAACTTGGGATGTAGGTGGGGCCTTGGGCTGCCCCTGGTGGTAGGGTGTGGTTTGAGGTTTTCCCTCTGCTCCCTCCACCCGTTTTGTGTTGATTTTCCCCGCCTCACTGGCGGCCTGGGACTGTTCGTATTGATCAGTGTAAGAAGCAAGACTTTCGACTGAGTCCATTGTCTTATCCCATAACCACTGTTTAATATGATCCTTGGTCATATTCAGGAATTGTTCCTGAGTCATTAAATCAATCATTCCTTCAAAGGTAGTTACACCCCTGCCGTCGACCCATTTCTTTAACAGATCCTTTATCTGGTGTGCATAAGCTGTATTACTTAGTCCAAGCCCTCTCTGAAGGGTTCTAAATTTGACTCTGTAAGTGTCAGGTGTAACTTGAAATTGCTTTAAAACCAAATCCTTAAATTTACCATAGTCAGAAGCCTCCCCAATAGGCATCTTGTTGAATACATCCAGAGCTCTTCCAGTCAATTTGGCTACCAATGTGGTCATCTTTTGTTCTTCAGGAATGGTATGGAGAGTGCATAGTCTCTCAAAGGTGAGGAAATATTCAGCAATATCACTGGATTCATCATACTGTGGACATAGTCGCTCCCATTTATGGATTTTTGGGGAAGTGGAGCCAGCAGGTGGAGGATTTTGTCTCTTCAACTCCATAACAGCCAGTTCATGTTGCTGGGCCTCCCTCTGGGCCTCCATAGCTCTCTTGTGGGCAGCTTCCTCTGCCTCCACAGCTCTCTTGTGGGCAGCTTCCTCTGCCTCCACCCTTGCTGCCTCTGCCTCTATAGCTCTCTTGTGGGCAGCTGCCTCTGCCTCCACCCTTGCTGCCTCTGCCTTAATTTCTAATTGTCTTAGTTCTAGCCGTCTTTTATGTTCATTTTCTTTCTCTGTTGCTTCCAACCTAGCTAGCTCGAGCTTGTTGGCTGTGTCACTGCTAGTCATTTTCCTGCTTTCTTCTGCTGGGCCACACCCCCCTGCAGTTCACTGACTGGGATGTCTCAGCTCAGGGTTGCTTAGTTACCAGAGACTTCCACAGTATTCAGTGTTGCTTTTCTGGTCTCCCCTAGCTATCTTTGTTTGAGAGGTAGAAAAAAAAACAACCCAGCTTGTAAATTCCTTTGTTATTGGAACTTGACCACTCAGAGTAAGAAAGAAAACAAGGAAAACTGGTTTTGTAACTTGTCTGGCAATATGCTAATTTCCTTCCAGCTGTTCACAGCTGGGAACCTTTCTTCTAACAAAAAGCCCTTGTTAGAAAAACTTAACCTGTTTGCCTTCAGGTCAAAAGATAAGATCTGTATCTCTCCTTCACTGTTTCCCCAGCATCTCCAAAGAGAGAGAAAAAAAAATCTGGCTTGGTTCCTTTTCAATCATCCCACCTCTGCCACCATGTCATAGGTTTCACCCCCACTCTGAACTTTAGGGTACAAATGTGGGGACCTGCATGGGAACTCATAAGCTTAATTACCAGCTTAGATCAGTACGCTGCCACCACCCAAATATTGGAGTTATTTGGGGAACTCCCCCTACCTCAGTAAAACCAAAGGATGTAGGGTATCTGCTTCAGCCAGTGCCTATTCCGGTGCTACTTCAGGCATTATTTTCTTCAACTATGCTAAACAACATGACTGATGCCAGATCGTTTCAACCTACCACTATTCCCTCAAGCTTCAGAAAACAATGGCAAAAGGCTAGAACTGAAAGTTATGTCAAATAAAATGAGAAAGCAATTTATGCAGCTTCTTGAAGGAAAATGACAGATCAAAGGAAAAGTGCTCAATATAAATTAATTTAGGTCTGATCAGTTTTACGTGTCTCTCCCAGGAATGTTAATCAATGATGTTTCCATCTAATCCATTAGAGAGATTAGATTTATTTCAACTGTCTTAACTCTAAGAGAACAGATTTAGGGATAAGATCATGGATCTGATTATGGTTAAAAACAATTTACCACTTCCAGACATGTCACGTAGGGATGATCTAGGGTACAGTTTGGAGGAGACTATGTCAGAGATCAAAGAAGTTTCCAGCAGCAAGGAGGCAAGATGAGTCTGGACTGTTATCCCATACCCAATCTTCTGCTAGGCACTACCCACACTACCTGCCTCTCTCCTGTTGGTTGGTTTCTGATCCAACTATGTACTTACCTGATGCCCATCAATGTAGTGGGTGAGGGCTTCATCTAACTATTGGGTCAGGAACCCCAAGAAGTGAGGTGGGTTGGCAGAGCACACTCAGGGAAGGCAGTCACTGAAAACCAGAGATGTGAGCAAGGTGACATGCTGTGGACAGCAGTGGAGGCAGCTTAGGTGAGGTGGGCAGAGGAGATTGTAGAATAGTTCAGGGGGGGGCAAGGAGGGGTCAGTACATGAAGGTCGGGACTCTTACACTGAGGAGAGGAAGGGCATCTGGACTGCCTGTTGTCCGGCTAAAAGGGCTTGGGCCTTCCAGAGCTCAATAGCCTAGATTGCCTCTTCTAATTCTTTTGATTACTTGTCCAGCCAGCAGTGTGGTATGTTGTTTAAACCATGTTACTGCCATGGCCATTAACTGCAATATTATACATTTCTTACTTTTATTATTACTTTATAAAGCCTCGGTCTCTGCCATTGCTTTACATATTCCTGTCCATGTTTCCCCACTCTCTTTTTAAAATTCATATGGACCTCCTTTTCTGGCTACCCAGTCCATACTTCATGAAACTCTGCATGGATTTTGAGGGAGGGAATAAGGGGTTCCCTAGCTCGGAGTTTCCTGCCATGTTAGATTGCAATTCTTACAGAGGGGAGTTCAACTACTTACCAGATGAGCGGTCGGAGTAACCAGTGTTGTCAGCTGTTGGCTGCATGTATGTTCTCTCTGTGTGCTATACCGGCTCTGTGCCAGGTAGCTGGCCCAGCAGACCTTGATCGAACTGCCCAAAGAGACCACAGAATCTGCTGGAATCTGTTTACATATTCAGTGTGTTTTAGCAATGCTAGCAATACCAGTGTCGAGTTCATGTACCAGACACTGAACTTGCAGGCAAGTATCTACAGTGCCTGCCTTTTGCACAACTTTTACTGACTTTGGTTCAGGCCTCAGGTCTTTCAGCAGGCCCATGCATCGGGCTCTATCTTTCTACTACAGAAGAAAGAACAATCGAATAAAAATACATGAATTCTCTAAGGCTAAGAGTAGTAAAATACCCATCAATTTTACTTTTGCCTCAGAGAGTTACTTCTCCAATGTCTCTTCTCCTGGCCCCAAAGAAATGTACACTAACTTTATCTTCCACCGGGCTTAGCAAAGAGCCCATTGTCTACTGTCTTGTCTTAACCATGGGGAAAGGAATTCAAGAAGAGCCTGTTTGTGATTACTGCTGACTGGGGAGAGGGATATAAAATGTTTACCCAGCTAATAAATCTTTCCCTGAAACAGAATGCTTTGAGAGTGCCACAGAGAAATGGCAATTTGACCCTGTTGAGAGCCTTCACAGCAGCAGCAGGCAGTAAAACATGAGGTGCTAACTTGCTCTTGACCTCCCTGTCTCCCATGCCCACAGGAAATTCAGCAGTTTCCTGATATCATTGCAAGATAATGTCTGCTTGGTGAGGATGAATAATTGATGGTAAATTCCTATCTAATCCAGTTGCAAACATTTCTGTGAGGATGCTGTATTGTGTATTAATCAATTAGCTAGTTCTATAATTGTTATGTTGTCTGGTGCTTCCCTCTCTCTATACATTTACAACAGATTATGGTCTGGTCTGTATTTGGAGCAATGACACCCTGATGAACAAAAGGACCCCTAACCACTTTCTCTCTCTCCCTCTTCTCCCGTTATACTCTTTAAGAGAAATAAACAAGCAATAAAGTCATTTAAGGCTTACAGGGATCAGAACAACAAAACGAGATAATGAGAGGATTAAGGAAAAAATATATATATTTTTAAAGATATTTGGGAAATTTGGGGTTTTTTAAGGAAATCCTTCTCCTCTATTACTAAAGAGCAGGTAAGTGAATATTTGGAAAATCTGAACATGTAAATCCAGGTAGAGCCACTGATAAATAGCCCATAGCATGCAGGCAATTAGCTAATCAACTTAGTGTGCCATTGACAATTAATTAACTTATGAACAGCACCACTGGCTGAAGCAATGTAAATAAAGGGTAATGATAAATAATCTATCTAGCCCCATGTGCTCAAAGCCTCTCTTGCTTCTGAGTAGGCTACATCACTGACTCTTTTCTTAGCTTCTCTGTCATAATTCATGGGCAAGGGCGCTCTGTGTGTCACCCTTTAATGGAAATGGGATCACAGAACCCAGCTGCCCTGGACTCCCCCTGCATAGACACCCCAATAGCATAAGTACACCCTACCCAGAACTCCAATCATGTGCAAACTTTGGGTTTACAGTTCACCTCTCCAGGGACACATGATAGTGAAGCAGACACCCAGACTTTGTAAGGGTTCCTAAACACAATTACTCTTTACTTAGCATGAGAAATACACACATCGTGGCATACCCTGACTTAGTTTCCTTACCATTTTTAAGGATTCTTTAGGCTTAGGCCAGAGTCCTCTAAGGAATTTATGATTCCCCCTCCTGCACGTGGGTTCTCCTCCAAGTTTCTCCCCCCGTGTTGCCAACTCTCACAATTTTATTGAGCCTCTAGTGATTTCGGATTTTTTAACCCTGTCTCATGAAATGAAAGCCACCAGCTCATGAATTTTCCCTTATTCAAAATGGCTATGGCCTCCTAGTACTGTGAATGGGGCTGGAACCAGCAAGATTGCCATCGTTTCCCTATAATCTAACTGCATGTGGAAGTGAGGCTGCCCTTAATAAAGCTGGTTGCCACCTCCCACTGGTTTCAATGAGACTGAAGCCAGCCCCCAGGCAAAATGGCTGCCACACTATGCTTCAGGGGGCTGGACGGTACACAGGGACTGTGAGGAGCAGCAGAGACACTGTGACAGGGGAGAGTGAGGGAAAGCAGGCAAACTGAGGATGGTGCAGAGGAGAGATCAGATAGCAGCTGCCTCCCACTTGGGGGAAGTGAGGGGGGAAGGGGAGTCCTCTCCCAGTAGCCAGGGGAAGGCAGGGTTGTCAATTCTTGCAAACTGATCATGAGTCACAGGATTTTGGCACCTGTAGGAGGAGCTGTTACGATGACGTGAGGAGCTGTCACGAACCAGTGACTTACAGAGCTGTGTGTGAAGGCCTTGCTGATAAGGACATAGACCTGCCCTGTCCCTGAGCCCTGCCTTCAATGTATGTTCCTGTAGCAGCAAGAGGATCCTGGGCCAGAGGTAGTGAAGGGAGGAGTTGGGGGAAAGGAGGTGGGGCTGGAGCCCCAGACACAGAAATCCCACTCCCCTGCCTCCCACTGCATTGGAATTTCTCTACTCAGGGTCTCGGGGGAAGTGTCGCTGCTGTGCCCAGGATAGTGGAGAAGATCCAGAGAACAGCCAGGCACAAGAATGGGAGCCAAGACAACAACAGGAATGAAAAGCAGATAGCAACTCTACCTCTCATGGTTGTTCCACTACCTCTCCTAGCACAAGTAAAAAATAGCAACTCAACATGTGTTCTGCTACTTTGGGGGGGTCCATTCCTCTAATTTCAAAGCAAACTGCATCCTTACCATGTATCAGGCTCGCCCATGCTCGACTCTCAGGACTGTCTGGACGGTGGTGGAGTCAAAAACCTGTCCTGGCTTGATGCACAGCTGGAACCACTGGTGGCCTGTCCCCCGTACTCCTCCTCCTCGTCCACCTCCTCGCTGTTCATGGCAGGGGCCTGCGACTTGGGCTCCATGGAAGTATCCACTGTGCTCTGGGAGGTCGCTGCCGAGGATGGCTTGCAGCTCTTTGTAAAAAAAAAAGAGTTCAGCAAGAGGTCTGCAGCTCAGAACCAGATAGATTTTTGGCCGCCCTGGCATGCCTGCTGTAGCTCCTTGGCTTTCACGTGGCACTGCTGCTCAGTCCTGTTGTAGCCCTTCTCCTGAATCCCCTTGAGCAATCTGCTCATAGATGGCCACATTTCTACAGCTGGATCGGAGCTGTACCTGCACGGCTTCTTCTCCCCACAGGCCCAGGAGATCCAATACCTCCTGTGCACTCCAGGCAGGAGTGTGTCTGGAACATGTAGCGGGCAGTTACACTCAACAATGGACAGCTGCTAGGTGTGATCACCAAGCCAACCAAACAGGAAAAGGAATTTCAAAGATGTGGGGGGCCTTAAAGGGGAGGGGTGGCTTCTTGTCTATCTGTCCAGTGGAGTTCACAGTGGTGACCAGAACAGTCAGTGTGTGGCACTGTGGGACAGTTCCTGAAGGTCCATAACAGTCAACATAATTAACACATTGTCTACATTATCACTGTGTCGACCTACTTACATGGACCGTGACTCTATGCCGGTTGGGGAGGTGGTGTTATTAAGTTGACTTAGCGGGGCACTTATATCAGCAGGAGCCAAATTTAAGTGAAGACACAGCCACAGGTAGGTTGATGTAAGCTGCCTTGCATCAACCTAACCAGGTAGACCAGGCCTAGGCCAAGTTATACTGACAAAAGTACTTTTAGTGTGTCTACACTAGGGCTTATCCTGGCATGTTGTGTCAGTAAAACAAATCATGCCCCTAACAGACACAGCTATGCTGCTATAAGATTTTAGTATAGACCAGTCCTTAGGCATTTAGGAAGCTAAGTCTCATTTACAATCAATGTAATTTAGGCTCCTAAGTCACTTAGGCACTTGAAAATTTTAACTCTCATCCCTACTTTTAGAACAGATCTGTGACTTGGTAAAATTTGTAAAAAGAAACCTCACAATCTAATTATACATGCCCTTGTTAACTTCCCAACTTCTGATCTCCTCTTCTGATTTCCTGCTGTACGTGTTAATGTTCTTCTGGAAAGAGTGGTTAATTCTCTTGACACTAATTCCAAGGCATTATTTTTGTTGTGCAAAAATGTACATACTGCAATAAGACGATTATCTAAGTCATTTTTTAGAAAGTCAAACCAATCCAGCTGATATAATAGGGTGTGGGGAAGAATATTTCAGAGTCTCCTCTCTCTCAAATGCTGGCAGCATAAATGCTGCTGTGCTGATTAACGGTTATACTGTATGGATCGAGGGCATGATTATGTCCCTGGAGGTTTAGTGATGCTAGTAGCACAGCTCTGAGAAATCTTGTTTTCAGTTTGCAGAGCAGAGAACACATTCACATTATTTCCCTAAATGCAGGTCAGATTTCTGTACAGCTCCTTCTGGATTTCTTCAAGTTTACAACTTTATCGGTGAAATATATGAAACACTCATTGTGGTCCGCCTGTAGCACTCACACCACCCGGGTTGTTAATACCATTGATACCATGTTCTGACTGTTGGTACAAACAGAGGAATTTCCTCTTTCTAGGCTCAGAGTATTTTGCATGAGCTCTTCCACCACAAGAGGGATGGGGCTGCTTTCCTATTGGTTCATTCTTTTCCAGTCCTTCCCTCCTTTTAGGTGAGACGCTTGGATGATCTGTCAATCAAAGTCGCATTCGTGCCATCTCTGCAGGACGAATGCAGCATTTTAACAGGTTTGGGCCAATCATCTGACATCTAAACATTCTATCTGCTGCTTTGTTTCATCCATTCAATGATGTCGTCCTTTTTGTGGATCTGGGCCTGTGCATGTTCTGAGAGGAATGCTCCAGCCTTCAAAACAATCCTGCTCCAATGAGCCCTGCGGCTGTGGCCTTCTCTATGATTCTTTCTCCAGTCAGTGATATTCTTCACCCTCAATGTTCATGAGTTAGGTACAGGCAGGGAGCAGAGCTGATTAAGGCCATGCAACACATGCGGTTGAAAGCAGAAATCCCCTCCCACTCTTATTTTTGTTCTGGCGGGCGAGACTTTCAATAGCACACATGCTCCTTTGCACGTACCTGACTTGTATATGTGTATTAATGTCAATAACCACATGCAACCCCTGATTTGGACATGCATATAGGCATGTGTGTGCAAATCAGGAGTTGCACATGCACATCAGAATTTGTGCCCATGCTTGAAAGGCTGGCTCAGATTGCTTAGTGGATTGGGCAAACGTATTTAGAGATCTAAAGGCGGAAGAGGCATGGGATTATTTTAGGTGGAGGTTGCAGGAACTGTCTGAGGCCTGTATCCCGAGAAAGGGAAAAAGGGTTGTAGGTAGCAGTTTTAGACCGAACTGGATGAGCAAGCGTCTCAGAGGGGTGATTAAGAAAAAACAGAAGGCGTATAAACAGTGGAAGATGGGAGGGATCAGCAAAGAAACCTACCTTATGGAGGTCAGAGGGTGTCGGGATGCGGTTAGAAAGGCCAAAAGCCGGGTGGAGATAGATCTTGCGAAGGGAATTAAAAACAATAGTAAAAGGTTTTTTAGCCATATAAATAGGAAGAAATCCAAGAAAGAAGAAGTGGGACCGCTTAAGAATGGAGACGGGGTGGAGATTAAGGATCATCTAGGCATGGCACAATATCTAAACGAATATTTTGCCTCGGTATTTAATGAGGCTA
>QXTE01000184.1:1461436-1784840 GCA_003942145.1 Platysternon megacephalum | reverse complement strand
TTTTCCTAAGTGTCTGGATGGAGAATCTTGGCCGCATGCTCGGGGTTCAGCTGATCGCCATATTTGGGGTCGGGAAGGAATTTTCCTCCGGGGTAGATTGGCAGAGGCCCTGGAGGTTTTTCGCCTTCCTCCGCAGCATGGGGCAGGGGTCGCTTGCTAGAGGATTATCTGCTGCTTGAAGTCGTCAAATCATGATTTGGGGACTTCAACAGCTGAGTCAAGGGTGAGAGTTATTTCAGGAGTGGGTGGGTCAACTCTTGTGGCCTGCATCATGCAGGAGGTCAGACTAGATGATCATAATGGTCCCTTCTGATCTTAAGTTCTATGATTCTATGATTCTATGAAATCAGTTTCCCCTAAAGCAATTGTTGCATATCCTCTGAAGAGTTAAAACACAGATAGGTTCTGGACACAGCTCTAGGATCCAACGAACTTGCTCTGTTTTCTCTCTCAACCAAGTACACAAGTTCCAAGTGTTACTGAATGAACCCTCTAGCAGCCCCACAATGCATATTTTTTTCCTAATTTTGAAACCCATTAATTAATAGAAATCCTCAACTTTTGCTTTTCAGGTCAGTTCTTTAGGGATATTTGCCATAATTTTATAGTAAAGAAAACCCAAAAAGCAGCTCTTATTTTCCCATCCATATTCACCCACGATCCACTTTTGGCATGCCTTGGCAGAGCAGCCCCACATCCTTTTTAATGTCCCCATTAAGACATGAAAGTTTCTGATTGTTTAGTGTCTTTAAGGGAGTAATTCTCACTGCAGCTTTCCACCAAGGCAAAGATTAACTGACAAATCCATTTCTTCAATCACTTGAGTCCTCATAACTCTCTTAACGGTGGTTTCCTCTTCCTTCGCCTTATCATTCAGTGCAAATCTCAGATATCAAAGCAGCTCCCTAGCTCCAAATTCTGGTGTATGTCTTCACGGCAAAAGTAATTCAAGTTATCTACACTCAAAGGAGGGAAGCTACACTATGAAAATGACACTTAAGCTGATGTTTCCACTAGCGTTGTGTGTGTGTGTGACACTACGACTTACGGGTGCAGTAAAATGAGCTGCTTTATGATTCTTTCCCAGTGAATTGTGGGAAAACTTGTCTGTCCCTTTTGGGCACACAGGGGGGATTGTGGGAAGGCATTGGAGGATTAGTGGCGGCTGAGTGACCGAGAGCAGCTGATGAGCTGTGATCACTTGTGTTTTAGCCTATCCCCCCTCTTCAGCCAGGCAACTCAAGCTACAAGCACTACTGCACTTCAGTGAAGGGTTTGTGTGTGTGGACAGGCCCAGAGTTAGGGGCAACACTCCTGTTATAGCTTGAGTTAACTTTGCAGTAAACACAACCCCCAAAGGTTTAGTCCTAGACATTTCTGTGATGCTGGCAGACCAGGGGCCAGCTCTTGCCAAGGCTGTAGGCAGCAGCTGAGCACTGAAATTCATAGCTAGGAACCAGACCAGCTCACCTGTATGTTAGTATTGTTCAAGATAGAGGTTAGGTTGTAAGGATGTGTTGAGTATTTAGACTCATTAATGCAAGCATTTTATCCTTACTTGTAATGTCTATATTCCATGCTATGAGGCAATATGTAAGTTTTGCTATATAACTGTAAAAATGCCTGTTCTGAACTTGTGAACCCAGGCAGGAGGAGGGTTCCCCTTGACCATCAAGCAGGACTATCAAAACTAAGTGGGCCACTTTGAAGCATCACAATACAAAGACTGGGCTAATGGCCCTCTCACACCCACAAAGGTGCTACATGCAAGGAAGTTTGTCCCACCAACGTGAATTCCGGAAGACAGAAATAAAGATAGTGGACAAGCAAATTCTTCATCTCTTTGCTGTTTGAACTCTCACAGGGCTGAAGCTAGGAAACAAAAGCAGAGAGCCCCAGGGTCCACCTGGGTTAGCCCTAAAAGACATTCAATGGACAGATTACTACATCTCTATCACCTTTTGGAACAATAGACAAACTCATTTGTGTGTACATTTTGCCCACTTAAACCTGTGAATAACTCTCTCATTTCTTTTACCTAGTTAATAAATCCTTCGTTAGTTTACAATGGGATTGGCTACAAGCGTTGTCTTTGGGCAATCCGAGGTACAAATTGACATGGGGTAAGTGACTGGTCTCTTGGGACTGGGAGCTACCTGAATATTTTGTGATCTTTGGTTTAAGGGACCATTTATCACTAAATCCAGCCTGCCTGGGTGGCAAGAGAGACTGGAGTGCCTAACTGGACTGTCTGTGACTCCATGGTAAAACTGTTATAGTGTTTCAGGAGTTCGTATTTGTTACTGGGTTGGTGAAATCTAATTATAGAACATACCACCGGTTTGGGGTGTCTGCCCTGAGGTTGGCACTCATGGTCCTGAACCACTCCAGACTGCAGAGTAACTTCATTTTATGAAAGGGTGAAAAAATACCAACCCAAGCTCAGAGCGACACATCGGTGACAGAAACTCATTGCGACACTTTGGGATTTTGCCCAGACCAGTAAGGGGTGTTGTCAGCACCTGCTCTGTAACCTTGGGTGCTTCTGTGCTGTGCAGCATTGGCTCAGAGCCCTGACACCAGCAACCTGCTTACAGCACAATGGCCTCACCCTGGCTTCCACCAGCCTGGTTACTCCTTGCAAGGTGACTCCAACAGCCCTTCCAGTCACAAGTCTCCCCAAAATGGTGTCCTCTGCAGAGCACAGCCCCTCTCACTGTAATTCGCACAAAACCTTATTGGGTTTGCTGCTCCTTTACAGAGACAGTCCACAGCACCAGCCGGTTAGTTTAGCTTAGGATTTTACTCTTCAGTTTGAAATCCTGCACTGAGATGGTTGTATAATCAAACGAGATTAAGTTTCTTAACAAAGAACAGATATTTCAGTGATACCAGGTAGAAGGAATTGGGATAGAAATGGTTACAAACGAGACAACAAATGATAGTCTTTGGTTCTGAGTTGTTTCCTCACCACAGCCATTCTACCAGGATGGCTGGCCAGTCCTTACCAGGATCCAATGTAAAGTCCAGAGCACTCGGGGTCTTTGTCTCCTCGGCTGAAGAATGCCAAAATGGTGTGCTCTCTCTCTCTCTCTCTGCTTATATCCTCAAAGTTTATTTTTGTTTTCAAAGTCAGGAATCCCTCCTGGGGGCTCAGCTTGCTGTGTCTACCTGGAAGCTGACACCATGTTAATGTTTACAGTCTCCTTCCCGCCCATGTTGTGGCTATCTCCCCTACTCGCTAGTTTGATGGCTTTGTTTACCCTTTATGTGAAAGTATTTCCATTGTCTCTCCTTGCTCAATTTATACTGGAGACACATTCAAGCAGGTGGGACCACATGCTTAAGGGAGACTTAAGCCCTACCCTGGCAAACATTTTAAGAACACATTTCCAGCACATATTTATAATTTTATATATATCATCCATATATACCTCGCACAATTATATTAATGACCAGAGCGTTACCAGTTCATGTATGATACCTTTTAGATACACATTATGACAACAGTGAGTTGGGGTACACTGAGCCAGTCAGGTCATCTGAGGCTCACTGCTAGATACCAAGAAGCCCCGTGCTCTCTGGCATTGGGATGCTGTTAGGATTTAACTCATACTTACCAGGAGCTCATATTCAGGCAACTTGAGACACCAATCAACACTCCATTTTGTAAAATTAAATAATTTCTTTAGCCATAATCAGGGTTAGAACTGGGAAAATCCTGCAGCATAAGAAGAATATTAATTCCAATTTGGAGATTAAATTTGCTTCAGCTGCATTTGTCCACTTCCTTTTGGGTTCACTTTTTGACTATTGCAGTAAACAAGTTTGTTGCCAGGAATGTCTATGGACACCAAATTTTAAGCAAATGTTGAAGAATATTAACATAAGATTTAGAATAAATTCTTTAATTAAATAGTCACATGGGAGACCTAAAAGGAAAAGTTGAACTCATCTTTTCAGGGAGCAGAAACATACCATGTGACCTGAGTGTCCAATCAACACAGCCAGAACCGACTGCAGAACAAGAATTATTCACACAAATTCTGTGAAGGAAGATTCAGATGATAAATAAATTGGACACTCTGCTTCCAGACAATTCACAAGCAAACAAACGGGTTAAACTTATTTAATAAATTATTCATTAAAATTGTTGTATTCATTCAGATCAGGACACAGATTTTAGGTGAGAAATTAGCAGTAGTTCAAGAGCTGTGTGTTGTTAAAAAAAAAACAACAGTAGTTGGTCATGACCTAAACCACCACACCTCTTCTCTCGTGGTGATCAATTTGGCGGCTCAACCAAGACACAGCCATCTCAAACTAACAAATCAGTTTGAGAAAGTTAGGGGTCTAAAAAGAACTGTTACTTTCTTTACTGTAGCTGCAGGTTCTTTGAGATGGTTATCCACATGGATTCCCCTCTTGATATGCATGTGCCTCATGCATACAAGATCAGAATCTTTTGGTCAGTGAAAGTTGGGCCCCTGTCTCCACCAGTGGCATATGAGGTAAAGCACCCCGACTACCTCTTGGTTCCCTCACTACTTCAGAATTCCAGTAAAGATGACTTGGAAGGCGTGGGTATGGATGCCAGGTTGTGCGATCCACCTGGACAAGAAATCTTGAAGAGATATGGTTACTGTAAAGGTAAGTAACAGTTCATTCTTTGAGCTTTTGTCCTGGTGGATCCCACTAATGGTAAACCCCCACTTCTCCAGATGCATGGAGTGAAAATTACAGATACAGGCATAAATATACTGGCACATGAAGAGAAGGGAGTTACCTTACAAGTGGAGAACCAGTGTTGACAAGGCCAATTCAATCAGGGTAGATGTGGTCCACTCCCAATAATGGATGACGAGGTGTTGGTATTGGGATGTAATCCAGAATCTTGGGAATAGAAACTAGGAATAGGTTGAGACCTTGTTGTGAAACCCAGATGGAAGAGCTCGTCTACTTTGATCCTTAGACTGATCTTGTGGCGGGTTTCTAGCTCTCTAGAATCTTTGTGGAACAACGCCTGTCAGTTTTGCTCAGTCAGCTAACCTCCAGGCAGTCAGGTGTAGAGATATGGGGTTTGGGCGTAGAATTTCTTTCTAATTCTGGGAGACCAAGAATTAGAGACCTGACCCCCCTCCTGCATCCCAACCCCCTGCCCCAGCCCTGAGCCCCCCCAACCCAGAACCCCTTCCTGCACCCCACCCCCCCCCGGCCCCAACCCAGAGCCTGCACTCCCAGCCCAGAGCCCTCTCCCACACCCTGAACCCCTCATTCCCGGCCCCACCCCACAGCTCTCATCTCTGCACTCTAACCCTCTGCCCCAGCACTGAGCCCCTCCCACACCCCAAACCCCTCATCCCCATGTTGGGTCACTGGCATCAACAATTTTCTTCAACTGGGTCTCCAGAAAAAAAATTTGAAAACCACTGGTCTAGGCCAATATGGGGTTATAAGTATCAATGTGGCTGCATCCTGCCTCATCTTCCTCAAGACCATGGATAACAGGGGGATAGGAGGAAAAACAGAGAAAGGGTTGAGGAAAGCATCCTGGAGGAAGCATCCTGGATTTAGTTCTACTCAAAGCCAGCTGAAGCAAAGAATCAGTCCTTCCAGCAGTCCAACCTAATCAGGCCTTTGGGCTCATGGTTTAGAAGAGTGAAAAGGCCCATGGCCATGACACTTTAATTTATTTGATCCACCCACGTTCTGGGAAAGAGGGTCAGTGCCATATGTTGCCCTCGGGCTGGAGATCAAATCTGCCCAGGCTGAGCATGATGGAGGTGGTACCATGCTTTGGCACTGAGTTCCCAGTCAGAGCTGAACTCTGTTTGTAGGTCTAAGGATTGCAAACCCTTTCTTGTTACCAGCATCGGGCGCCTTCAGTGTCGAGTCCTTACATACAGAAGAGCTGAAGGGGTAATATCTCTGGGAGGAGAATCTCCCCCACTCCTTTCTCACCCCCCAAGTCACAGGAATCTCTTTCCAAATCTGATGCTTCCCTCATGGATTACTCCAGCAGGTAGAGCTTGAGTCAAGTAACTCTGAAGTGTTGAGTCCCGGTGGAAAAGGACCGGCATATAGAGCAACGGTCTAGACTGTGGCTCTTGACCAAACACAAAGAGACCTAGGCTGTGTCCATCAGTTAATGGGATGAGTCTGTTACCTGACAGGCCCAGCTTGGCACTGAGAAGTAGTCAGGGGAAGGAATGGAAATTTAAAGAAAACAAATAAGAGGTTGCCGACAAGGCAGACAGATGTCCCTAAACTAAGCTAATTAGAGTAACTAATAATATATACAAAATAATTTGATGAAGGGATGCTACAGGATAGCAGGCAGCCAGTGCGAACTTCTGTCTTGCTGCTACGGGCAGTGAGAGGAACTGAGAGGTGGTTGCGCTTCTTCTGCCCTTTATGCCCTCAGGGCCTGAGGATATGCAGGGTGCAGGCGTACTCCCAACAGACACTGCTGTTCAAAAGATTCTGATGTTGTGTACAGGAGGTGCATGCACACGTAGGGTGGGAAGCATACGATGACCACTCCAGGAAGAACAGTTATTTAGCCAGCATGTATTCAGATGTCAAACTGTAGGCACCTCAGTTTGAAAACTTTGCCCTTAGGGAATTGACACGGCTGTATAAATCCCATATGTTTAATCTGCCACACAAACCTGTTTGTGACACTCTCCAGAAATATAGAATTGCAGCTCCAACACTGAACGTGTAATATTAATGGAAAAAGATATAACTGCAGTAGCCCACAACAACCATTTTTAAACTGTGGACTTTATTGCATAACTGTAAGCAGCAACAAGGGACACAGGTTTCTGGAACTTTTATTGCTAATTTACATTTTTCAGCACTCTCTAGCTAGCTGTAGTTAGCACCGATTGGAAGGGCCATGAGACGCATTCTATGCGTGGCATGCAAATGGGGCCATATACTATATTCTGCGATGTAGTAAAAAAACAAACACACTTAAATGTGAAAAACCTCTGTTGAAGAGATCTTAGTGATCGAGATCTTAGAGATCTTTCTTCAAGCAATATGATTTTACTACAATTTACACGTGTGTCCTTTATGGCACTCCATGTTTATAGTGAGACACGCTGAATTCCTTAGAGACTGTCATGTCAGAGTATCCAACTCTGTAGACAAAAGTACAATAATCAAGTACAAAAATACATTTTTGTATTGCTCACAAAGTTTCCTATTTTCCTGTGTACTAAGCCCATCCGTCCAGTGCACTATTTATAAAGTAACTAATCACTGTGGTATTTAGGTGTGAAGTCAAACCTCATAGTCACTCAAGAACATTGCTAATGATTTTGCTTTCAACTTCTTGGTTTAGCCACTGCTGCTTAGTTTCATCTATACTAGAAAAGATTACCTGTTGCTGACAACGGGTGTCACCTGCACTCAGATTAATCACAACTGTAGATAAAGACAAGTTCTGTGCAGCACCATTTCACCTCATTAAACCCAAGGAAGCCTTAAGTAGAGTTTTCAGAGGCACTGTTTGTTCAGGCCAACTCTGACAGTTAAAAAGTATATTGTTAAACCCTTTGTTGTCAGGAACCCATAATTTTTCTAGTGTAGATCAGGCCTTAGTGCTCTGATTTTCTTTCCTTCCATCCCACTGCTTCTGCTTCTTTAACCACTATTTCCTGTCTAACTTCCTTTCTCTCTCCATCAAAATGACCTAACACGACATACTTCAGGCTGGTCATTGTGGACCTAGGCACATGCCCTGCACGTGGTTAGCTCTGGGCTCCTCCTGATCATTACTGATAACACGTTCCACACTCTAGGGTCTGCCACTGAGAATGCTCCATTCTATTAGGAATGCGTTCCAAAAAATGTCACCTTTCACTTCATCTCTTCTGCTGAGCAGAGTAGACAGAGAGCTGGGGCCAGATCTTCAGCTGGTGTAAAGTGTCATAGCTTCATTGAATTCAGCTGAACTACAGTCGTCTATGCTAGGTGGGGATATGGCCCATATTCTCTAGGACAGCAGGCCTGGGTCTGTTCAAGACCTTTAATGTTGATATCTGGACATTGAATTGGATCCAGTCAGATGGAGAGTCATTGGAATGCACAGGTCCTCAGTGAGATTTATTTCCCCATATCTTTTGCTCATGTGGCAGGTTACTGCACGCTGTACATGTAGGAGTCTCCACCTGACCTTCATCAGTAAAATGAGCTACAGTGAACTGAGCTGCAAGTGACAGAGGATTGGCTCACAGTCAGTTGTTACAGCCTCACCACAGAGGAGTGGGCACAGTTTTCTGGCTCGCAGAAATGCAAGAAGGAACTTTGCACCAGTGCTGCAAACAGACAGATTTAGTGGCAAACACCTAATAATACATTTCAGCTGGATTAGGTCATGCTTCATGAGAAACGAAAGAATATTAAAAACTGAAGATCAGAAATCGAAGGGATCTAATCTTAAGAAATTCATTCCATTTACTGCTAAACTCACTGGTGCATGTACATTATTAATCTGAAACCACTAATAATTTTGAAAGAACCTGTAAATCCAAATCCCTTCATAAAACCTGAAAAGAAGCTTGAGATTAAAAATAAAGTTTCATATAACATTTCTATTGCTCTTTAAAATCTGTTTTGGAGACTCTTGTAAGAATTTTTTTAAAGGAATAGGTATCATTTTAGTATTTCACCCATCACTATTACCAAAATTGGTCAAAATCAATCAGGCTCTAAAGAATTGAAGTAAAATGTTTTGATATGAAAAGAATCAATCAATTGTAATGAAGATATTGTCAAGAGAAACAGAAGGTAAAGTTTGACATATAAGAACATTTTACTACCTATAAAAGTGGTAGTATGAGTGGTAGTAATCTATAAAGATAGATTAATTCCTGGTAAACCAAGCTGAGCTGAAGAACATCAGAAACTAAGTTCATCCCAGGGGAAAGCATTGTAACTCAACACAGAATGCTGGTTCTTGGCTATGGATACATATCATACATACAGAAAACCAAGTGGTGGAATTTCAGTCAAGTTAGCAAGGAGTTGAAAATGAAAGTGTTGGAGAAGATTTCTTTAGAAGAGTTAAGAGAAAATATGAATCAATGGTGGAACCATATTGCAAACAAAACTCAAGAATGTGCAAAGAGCCTGTTTGGTGAAGCAAAAGCCAGTCTTTTTCACTAGTGAGATCTGATGGTGGAATGAGAAAGTTTGAGAGGTCATGAAGGAAAAGGAAAAGTATTTTAACCTTTGACACTCCAACAGCAGGATTTTCAGGAGTATAAAAAAAGTCAAAAAGATAGCAAAGAAAGAGGTGGGCTCTGTTAAGGCTAAAGCCACGGCCAATCTTGAAGGGAAGGACGGTGAGAAAGAAATATATAGACTGGCAAAGACTTGCGATAAAATAGCTAAAGATGTTGCTGAGATCAAAGTGATTAAAATTGAAATCAATGAGAACCAGATTAAGGAGCTTAATCAATGAGAACCAGATTAAGGAGCGGTGGAGAAATTACTTTGAAAGGGTTATGAATGAAGAGAATCCAAAAGAAACATGCCTTACGATTAAACCAAACCAGGGTCTGTTGGTAGCAGTCCTAAAAGTAGTTGCAGAAGCACTGGGCAACATACAAAATGAAAAAGCTCTCAGCCCCCATAGCATGTCTGCAGAAGTATGGAGGAGCCCGGGGCAAGCAGACATGAACATATTGACACAATTGTTTTATTTCATCATGAAGATGGAGAAGATGCCTGGAGAAAGAGCACATTAGTATCTATATTTAACAGAAAAGGCGTCATACAAGGCTATGGTAGCTACCATGGCATTAAACTCATGAACCACATGATGAAGACCTGGGAGAAAGTTATTGTGACCCTAAGAGCCCCTCAGTGCCAACTAGCAAAGGATTCACTGTTCTGTAACAGCAACTTCTAACAGGGATGCACCTAGCAGACTGCGTTCATAGTATTTATCCTTAAAGAATATCATGTGAGGTCTTACATAAAAGACAGGGTCACACTGGTCATTAACATCATTGTGAAATATATGTGCAAATACCATGTAAGAAGTTGTGCTTGCGTGAGCGCACACACACACACAAAATATGATCCTAAAAGTCTGAATCAAGGCAGGATAGACAAACCGACACTATATAAATCCATGGTATGCCCACATCTTGAATATGGCATACAGTTCTGGTAAAGAATCCCAAGTTACCTATCTTCTGTCTAAGATGACAAAGGTACCAGCCTTTTGATTTGGGGGGATAGGTTTTGACCCAGGAGTTCGGTCTGCAATCTTGATGGAAACGGAGTGAGGATTTTACCTTGAACCAACTCTAGCTAGTTAAGTTTTAGTTACTAAAAAGTGTTTTATCTATTTCTCTTGTAACAATTTCTGACTTTAATCCTTATACTTGTACTCGTTTAACATCTCTCTTCAGAATTAAATACACTTGTTTAATTTTGAATCTAAACCAATCCAGTGCTGTGTTTGAACTGAACTGTTGGATAACTCCAGTTAAAGTAACAAATTGTTGGATATTGACTCTTTAAAAAGAAGCAACAAACCTTAACATTCCTCTGGTTGTTCCAGGACAGGGATGGACATTTCAGAACATGTTTTTGGGGAAAATCGGGGCTGGGGAGAGTCTGGAGTCCCTTACCAGTTGTTCACCAAGGCTGGTGGAGACAAGTGGAAGTCTGTGGTATTCAGGCAGGCTTCTTGTTCCAAGGCACTGGACCAGGGTTGCCCAATTCATAGACGAAGTGCATGCTTGTTGCTGACTGTGGGCACCCCAGGCAGAGAGCTACAGTAGCAAAGCTTTAAGGTACTTAAGGGTTACAGGTAAGAGGTGACAACTCTTCACCAGTCTGGCTTTCACCCCAGAAAGTAACCAGCAGTAAATCTGGTATTTCTATGAGTAGCCAGTGTCAGGGACTGGATATCACAGGGGAATGCTTCAAAGGTGCTGTGGGACTTGGGTGCTCCTATTTTTATCTTGAAAAGCAAATTGAAGGGTAGCATTGCCCTGAGGAGATTGGGCGGGTGATAACAGGCTGGTGTTGTCAGGGTGATGACACCCACTTAAACACCAGCAAGTCTCTCTCTCTCTCTTTCTCTCACTGGAGATGTGGTGGGTAACAAAGTGACTCTCAGTTCTGGGCATCCTGAGAAAGAACCACAGTTATTGATACGACACTATGAAGGGAAGTAAAGGTCAGTGACAATCAGTTTGTATTCACACAAGCAAGTCAAAATTGCTTGTGGGAAAATATGGAGAAAAGAGGAAAACCCTGCACATAGGATTCATCAATCTTGAGAAGTCTTATGACCACGTTCCAAGAGAAGTCATCTGATGGGGTATGAGAATGAAACAGCTACCTGAGGACACGTACACGGGTGATGTTCCCACAGCGAGAAGGCCCTATGGACAAACTGAACAATTTCTAGGGAGAGTCAGAGCACATCCAAGCTCGGCACCAAGCATCTTTTTGTTCGCATTGGTGCTTGATGCTCTTACAGAAACCATCCAGAGAATGGCACCCTGATGCATGCTTTTTGCAGGTGACGTGCTCATGGGGGAGAGCAAAGAGGAAGGGGGAGAAGATTGAGAGGGATGGAGGTGCCTACTTGAAAGAAATGGCATGAAAATAAGGGATATGATCTATTGATTTGATGATACCTTGCAGGAAGACAATGAGACTGTAATCACTACCAGGGCCGGCGCAACCCATTAGGCGACCTAGGCGGTCGCCTAGGGTGCGAACATTTGAGGGGCGCCGGCGCCCCGGACGTCCGTGCAAATTTGGGGGTGGGACCTTCCGCCACCGCTGTTGGGGGCGGCATTTCGGGGGCGGGACCTTCCGCCGCCTAGGGCGCCGGAAATGCTGGCGCCGCTACTGGTCACTACCAAAAGGTACAGAAGTTCAACAACAGAGGATAATGGTGAACTGAGCAATGAATTTATGAGCAGAACAGGAAAGGTGTGGACTAAATGGAGAGACGTGAGCAGAGTGATCTGCAGTAGGAAATGCCTATCAAATGCCACATCAGATCTACAAGATGGGAATTAAGCCTGCACTTTTGTACAGCTCTGAATGCTGCACACTGAGGAAGAGAACAGGAGCAGATTTTGACTACAGTGGAAATGAAATGTTAAGACGGCTGCTTGGCGATACAAGGATAAATCATGTTCAGAACAAACCAATTAGGGGAACTGTGAAGCTGGCATCCGTTATAGAAAAGCTGAGGGAATCCAGGCTTAGATGGTTTGGGCACGTGAAAAGAAGATCGTCAGAATATACAGAAAACAGGGTGTTAAACTTAGAAGTGGAGGGTAGGAAGTGGAGGGTAGGAGAAGGGTTGAAAGACCCAAAACTAGATGAACGGATGTTATACATAAGGATATGATTACCTATGGTGTTTTTGAGGAACTGCTTCAAGACAGATTGGTGGGGAGAAGGAGGACTCGAAGAGCCAACCCCTGCAAATGAGACTAAGACTAGAAGTAGTAGAAGAGTAAAATTTTCAGAAGAATGAAGTGCTTAGGCATGTCTGAAAATGGGACTCAGCTTCCTAAGTCCCTTTGAAAGTCAATGGGATTTAGGTGCTTACATGACCTAGGGGCTTGTAAAATGTTTACCCACACTTCTGGGATGCACAAATCCAGCAGGAGAGAGAACCACACATGCAGCCTAAGACTGCAGTAACTGTTATAATCAGCCCTATCCCAACAGAGGGGTTGACAAACCAATAATCTGGAGTTGCAGTACAGAATGGGATGGATAAAAGCCTACTGAAATCTCTCATTGACTCCAGTGGGCTTTGGATCAGGAACTAATTAATATGATAATTAATATGATCTCTCAAATAGCACAACTCCTAACATGAAGGCTGGGATGCATAGAGGCCTTGCAAGCCAGTCTGTCTCCTGAAAGCACCCGAACTGTGGTGTGGCCACTTCACCTGACTGTCTAGGTTTGTGCATCCCAAATATATGTACCAATAGGGCCCCGTCTGTCTTAGTTTTCACACTTTGTTCTGCTGCAGGAAAGAGTGATGAGGGCCAGATCCTTGTTCCAGTGCAGAGCAGCCAGAAACTGCACACTCCCCTTCCCTCTCAGATAGTGGCCATGATCCTTGGTGCACCAATCGCTGTGCATCTGCTGCAGACAGTATAAATTATGCCAGGGAATACTGAGAATCACAGAAATGTAAGCCTGGAAGTGACCTAAAGAGGTCATCTATCCATCTTCCTTTCCATCCCTGCGTGGAGGCAGGATTTAGTAAACCTAGACCATTCCTGACAGGTTTGTCTAACCTGTTGTTAAAATCCTTCAGTGACAGGGGTTCCAAAACCTATGTAGGTAACCTGTTCCAGGGCTTAACTGTCCTTATAGTTAGAAAGTTTTTCCTCTTATCTGACCTAAAACTCCCTTGCTGTAAACTAAGCAGTGCAAATTAAGCACTACCTCAGTGATGGAGATCAGCTGAAGTGCTTAAGCTGGATGCTCACTGGTTTAACTAGCCTGGGAGGAGCCAGCAGGAGATTTTTGGAAGAAGGACTCTTGACTCTGAAACTCAGGTCCCCACCTTGGTCTGACAGAACCTGAGTCACCTGACTTTCAGGGCAAGCTGCAAGATTTACACCAGGGACATCTTGAGAAGGGACAGTTCACATCCTGATATTAGTTTATTTCATAGGATTTACCTTATTACACAGACCTCTGTATAGGGCAAAATGATGGGACCAAATACCCTAGCATTTTCCTCCCCATCTCCTTTTTTGGGGGGGGGGCGTGCATTATTTTATGGTACCCAAGAGGTATGCTTGGCTCCCTATAGATAAATTGCACAAGGTCCCAGCCCCAAAGAGTTTGTAACCTAATTTCACACAACGCAGTGAGGTAAAACGGGGAATGAGGAAAGAATGGGAAGACCAAAGAGAAGTCACAAAGAAGTCATAATAAGATTATGAAGTTGCTCAGCAAAGCCACGTGGGCAGGATGGCTGAACAATGCTTCTTACAAATAAATGGGTTGCATTTCTCTTTTCATCTTCTGTCCTTTTATACTGTAGATATTTCAAGACTTTTTTTGATTTTTTCCCCTCTATTGTATTTTAAACAATTCGTATTAGTAAAAAAATTGCCAAAAAGTAAAAGAACACCAGAAAATCCCTCACACGATGATATCTCGAAGCCAGCCAATGGATTTTATTGAGGTACAAGCACTCGTATGCAGAGACAAAGCTTCTTGCTTTGCTTGGGACTCTACGGAGAAAGAAGGCTGGCACGGCACTGAAATAAGGATAGATTTGTCCCCCTCTAAGAAGCCACAAAGCGTTTTCAATGTGAGTAGGTTAGTTGTCGGTTGTAACTGACACCTACTTAATTTTAGAGAGAAGACTGAAGAAACAGGCTTGCGCAGTATTATCGCACTAGAGCTGCTGACCATTCCATTTGCACAATTCCATCTTTAGAGCGCCTCTTCCAGGCCACCAGTTATTAATGAAAGGATCAAATCGTACAATCATTACTCAGTCCTTACTCGGGCAAAACTCCCATTGAAATGATTTCTCTTAACATACTGTAAGACTGAGGCTCTCTTGCAAAGTGCTAAGCCCCCTCAGCTGCCACTGAATGACTTCAATAGGCGCTGAGGAACTTGGTTGCTGGTGCTGAGTACCACATATGCTCAGAGCTTGTTTTGTGCCGGTTTTTGTTTGGTCAGCCATATCAGCTATGCCAATTTACACCAGTTGAGCCTCTGACCCAGAGGTTTCACATTTTTAGGAAGAGACTGAGCAGCAATCAAAATCATAACAAACCGTTCACACTACTTAATAAGTTACTAAGTCAGAACAGAACACCGTAAATTGGAAGAAGAAAAAAAAACCACTTGGGAAGTTGAGTGATATCTTTATAGTCCAATTAAGGATGGTTTTACCAATATGCTACTAAGCAGCAAGAAAGTTACATTAGTTCAGTTCATACATATTTAAGTACCATGACCTGTGTTAGGCTCAGGCTCAAAATATTTGTAATGGCACAATTAGCTTTAGGCAGATTATCTCACTAGATCAGCTACAATATGTATTTGTTTACAAATGACACAGAAGAGAATTAAATGCTAACCTCTCTGTTGTCCAGGAAACAATCGTCTTTTAAATTTTTAATTTTTTAATTTAAAATGTTTGCATTCCAAGCAGAGGAAGTCATTAAAACTGTATGAGGGGGGAAAAAACTAGTGCATCTACTTATGGCAGAACTGATATACGCTGTAATTACAGCAAGTTACAGAGAAAAATGTACCTTTCATGTTAGACCATTGTTATGAATGTTTCAGCACATTACTTATGATTGCTATTGCTTAAGAAGTAGAAAAGCATTTATTCTGCACATGTAAATCTTTGGCAAAAATTGCAGGTAGGAATACATAATTTACCTTGTGTACTGACATTTTTATGTAAAATACTGGAATCATCACCATGAAAATGGTTGCTTGGTGAAGACAGTTTTACAGTGATATAAATGGTAATTTATGCATTATAATTTAGTTACTAATATCCTAATTTAATGTACTGAGAGAATTAGGGGGGAAGGCAAATGGATTTTCTTGAGCAAATTTCTTCAGAAGCCTAGGAAGAAAGGATACCAGCTCAGATTTGTTACGATGCCTTCTCTGATGTCTCACAGGACAATTTAGAAGAAATAAATATCAGTTGAAACTGAGAGGGACCCTACATTTTGAACAATATAGGAGGAGAGTGACCCAACCCCAGCCTCAAACCCAACCCCAGCCTCAAACATCTTCAAATAACTATTGGAGAGTGTCTATCTGGAGCACAAAACGCTGCACCTAAATTCTTTAAGTGCCTAGAGATTTGTGAGCCAGTGCATTTCCAACCTCGACCTCCATTTCCATTCCCCCGCCACACACACACACACACACACACACACACACACACACACACACACACACATCTTTTCCCCACCCACCTACGTATAGTACCGTCTTCACTTTGTATGTTTCCAGACTAAACCATGTCTGTGTGTCCAGAAAACGGAGTTGCTCAGTTTGGTCCCACAACCAGATTCTGCACGAGCTAAACCAAGATGGTCAACCCAGGAAGGGGATGTGAGACAGAGAAGGTCCAAGCCCACGGTGTGGGCTGTTTTAGGTAGGTGGTGCTGATATAAAATTAACTCCCTGAACATCCATCTCTGAATCCAGACCTCTTCTTTAACTACTGTATGGCCATGGATGTTGCTACAGCCCACCATGTGTGGGTGGAAGAAGGGTTGGTGATGGAATGTGGAGAATGGTTGGGAGCTATCCCTGAAAAAGCCCAGTTCCTCATCCATTTCAGAGAATTCAGCCAGGGACAGTTTCTTCGGCCACATGACCCACTCAGTCTCCCGAGCTGTCACTTAGCTGTGAAAGAGCCTTCCTGCATCCCCTGGGATCTCTGGAGTAATGCTTCTGACCTCAGTACCTGGCTGCGGTTGGAAGCAGACACCAGCTCCATTGCTGGGGAAGGTTGAAGAGTTGCATGGGCCTGTGACGGAGCACTCTACCACCGCTGGGCAGCGCCGCCTCCTGGTGGTTCTGGGGATTAGCACTGCAAGGCGGATGCTCCTTCCTGCTGTTGCACTCAGGCTCTCTCTCTCAGCCTGCAGCCCCTCTGTCACTCCAGGAGCTGCTGCTGCCTCTTCGTGAATTGGCCCTCCAGCCACGTTACTCGGTGGTTTCCCCTTGCGGGATGTACCAAAGTCCCTTCTCACCAGCAGTCTCAGGCAAGCTTCCCTTTCACTGCCCCTCAGTGGCTGGCAGGGGAACCCAAGCCGCCCTATACTCTGGCTTCCGGCTCAGGGACCCTCTAGTCAGCAACTGAGGTCTGTTCCATTCCAGACCTCACTGCCTTTCCTGAGCCCTTTCCTTACCATCTGGGCTTGCCAGCCTCCCAACTCCCTCCAGTAATTGTAGGTGACCTGTTTCTGCAGCCTCCAAACACACCTCCCTTCTCCCAGGGAGTGACTGCAGACTTTTCCAGCCACCCCCTCTCTTTATATATCCAGCCCAGCTTGTTCCTCCCTAGCTGGGCTCCCTCCTCTGAGTTAGGGGATTGCTTAGCCACCTGATTCCGCTCATCTGCGGCCTGTGGGGATTAATTAGCCCCCTTTTCAATCTACATTAACCCTTACATAGCCACTGTGGGGTGAATACCACATCACAGGGCTATATAGACCCTTGCTGCATAGGCCACACCCATGCCTCCAAGTGGTGTCCCCCTTGGGGTCCACAGAGCAGCTGCTCACAGCAATGTCAGTAGTCATCCCAGAAGTGCTAGCATACTGGTTTCTTGTCAGCTGCGGTGAGTACTGAGGCAGAGAAGACTACTGGGTGATTCCAATCCCCTAGCTACCAGATTTTGGGGTGGCAGGACCAGCTTAGCAAAAATAGGGCTCCCCCAAATTAGTCATGATTCAGTAGTTGGAGGGGGGAGATTAACCTTACTAAACTCTGAAGTACAGTTCACAATGTCCAGTGTACTCATTTCAGTGAACCTCCTCCCACCTACAAAAAGACTGGTCTGTCAACTGAACAACATAGGACCATCTGACTTGCCATACAGTGATCCATCTAGTCCAATACCCTGTCTCTAACAGTGGCCAGCACCAGCTTCTTCAGAGGAAGGCAAAAAAGACCCTGCAGTGTGTAGTTGTGGAATAACTTGCTCATAAGGAAAGTTTCCTCCTAATCTCCATTAGCTAATGGTTGGCTTTGGCCCTGAAGCATGTTAACAAGGGATTATTATTAATTATTATTATTATTTTAATGGTCACTAGCTTCCACTAAGAGCATCAAACTTAGTTTTCCTTTTCAAGGAAAGGACCAAAATGTGTGGTCTATTTACAAGCTTAACCAAGAATAAAAGACTTCAGAACAGGTATTAGAAAGTTCTTGGATGTTTTATGACAGTGTTAACAGGTTGGTGATCTAGCTATAACTCTACTGAGAGAAAGTTGAGGACATTAAAGAATGGATCACAGGTTAACCCCTTGGTGTCAATGGGTTCAGGGCTTCAGTAACTTTCATTTGATGGAGTTGGGAAATCCTTGACATTTTGCACCGCGGGGTTAATTTGAAAAGGGATGAGAAGTCAGTTTCAGTTACAAGCACAGGTTTAATAATAAGGGAATGAAAAAAAGAAGTCACCTGGAGAGCAGCCAGAGTGTGAAATTGTCTTTGAAGATGCATTGCTATTCCAAGGTGAAAACTGTGGGGTTTTGAATATAATTATATTCCAGAAACAGGGAGGAAATAAGGAAACAGCAGATACATTAAATTATTTTGCATCTCTGCAAATAAGTGGATAGCAAGAGAATCACACCTACAGGAATTAAAGATGATCACTGCAGAACTGTGCATTTAACCTCCAAAATAACAGGGATTGAAAGATTATGTACGTCTAAAAGGACTCTTTGAAGAGACCAGAGAAACCAAGCATATTTAAAGACACACTGAGAAACCACAGACCAAGTTCTTAGAGGTAACTTGTGCTGAAGTCTTAGAAAATGATTGGCAAGTTCACACAGATGAGTATTTATTTGAGCACAGCTTCGCTGACGGTATACAGAGAGGCTTGGGTGACTCGAGCTGTCTGGTACTGTCAGGTTACTCTAGGGATGTAGGGAAAGCTTAGACCACATAGAATGAGTGTACAGAATCAACTCCTGTCTCTCTCCTCCACCACCTCTTTTACTGCCCCAGCCCTACCTCCCTTTCCAATTTCTTCTGCTCTAGTCCTTATGTAGCTCCCACTAGAAGCACTGAAAAAGGTAACTGACCTGCTTCCCGAGAATTGGCTTCTTCAGCTCTGAGATCATGCAAGTTTTGCACCACACCTGGCTTCTGATGCTGCTGCTGGTCAAGCTGACATAAAGGTCAGGGAGTGCCAGTAGGTGAAGGCCAAGAAAGTTTCCCAAGCAGTTTGGGGGAGGTAGGGGAGAAAGAGATTGACTCTATGTAGGGTTCCTTAGATCCACCTTCCTCCTCATTAGATCCATTCTATGGCTCCTCTCTTCCTGGGCCAGGAAAGACAACAGTGCAGTTTCCGCCAACCACTGGGGAAACTGGGCACTCTTGATGGGTTGAAATGCCTCCACAACTGTCAGCATAGTGTTGATAAGCTTTTTGTCATATGCTCAGATACCATAGTGATGGGGACCATAACAGCACTGTTCTCAAGGAGTCCATGTGTTCCCTGCTCTCCACATGATCACCAAACACAAATCACACTGTCAGCAGCCTTTTGTCTGAGAACAGTCCTTCAGCACCAGAAGGGAAATGAATAGCAACGTTTACCATCCCTTCTCCTTCTTCCATACATCACCTATTACTTTGGTAAACCATTCTTCCCCACACTTCTTTCACTTTTAATATAGCTCCTTGTGTTTCATTATCAAATGTACATACATTTCAATATTGCTATGCATTTTTTTCTTCATATTTCCATCCCAGCCAATATTCAGCTTTCTGTACTCAAATAGGGACCACTAATTGTGTTGAAAATTGAATAGGATTGATAATACATTTTTTTTTGCAAACGGAAAATAATTAATCAGATATCCCAACTCTGAACACTTTCATGGTTTCTTCTAATTAATCAAAAGTTTTAAAGTGATATTGTGTAGTAACTCTCTTTAACAGAATGCAGCTCCACTTAAACATAAAAGAGTGAATGGTCTTGGGGAACTGCATAAGAATATTTTACTATATACCATAAAGCCACAATCAAGAAAGAAAGTCACACTGGTTAAAAAAAAAATCAATCTGGTTTAGAGGGGAAATGAAACCAGGTATAACAAATTAAAAAACTCCAAACCCACAAATAACAATTGGAAGAAAGGAGCGGTTGATACTAATGAATATAAACTAAAAGTTTGGAATTGTAGAAAACTGATAAGGGAAACAAAAGGATAGAAGAAAAAAATTCTATGGCCAGCAAAATTAAGAATAAAGAGTTTTTTAAAAGTATTTTAGGGACAAAAGGAATCCTTACCAGTTTTTTAAAACCTTTCCTCATAGGTCAGGTTTTCTAAACCTTTTGTTAAGTCTTGAGAAAAGAAAACTGAAGGTGGAACCTAATAAGCCTTCAAATATGTTAAGAGCTGCTATAAAGTCTGTGATGATTTGTTGTCCCTGTCCACTGAAGGTAGGACAAGAAGTAATGGTTTTAATCTGCAGCAAGGGTGATTTAGGTTAGATATTAGGGAAAAAAGTCCTAATTATAAGGATAATTAAGCTTGGAAATAGGCTTCCAAGAGAGGTTGTGGAATCCCCATCTTGGAGGTTTTAAAAAACAGGTTGGACAAATACCTGTCAAGGATGGTCTAGGTTTACTTGGTTCTGCCTCAGCACAGGGGTTGCACTTGATGACCTCTCGAGGTCCCTCCCAGCCCTATATTTCCATGATTTGTCAAGGTACCATTGTGATCATCTAAGCTAACCTCTGACATAGCTGTAGGACTTCCCAGAATTCATTCCAAGTCAGATAGCTGTGATAGAACTAGAGCATATCTTTTAGAAAACCATCCAATCTGGATGCTGGATCTCCAGCAATGGAGAATCTACCACAGCCCTTATTTCTAATCTGAATTTGTCTAGCTTCAATTTCCAGCCATTGGATCTTGTTTTACCTTTGTGTGCTAAAATGAAGAGCCTTCTGTTACCAAAGCTGTGTTCCCTGTACTTATAGAGTATTAACAGACTGTGAGCAAGTCACCCCGTAACCATCTCTTCGTTAAACTAAACAGCTAGATCTTCCTGAGTCTATCGCTATAAGGCATGTTTTCCAATCCTTTAATCATTCTTGTAGTAGTCACACCAGTGCCAAATACAGAGGTACTAATCCCTAGTCCTACTCGATATTCCCCTATTTACACATCCAAGGATCTCATTAGCCCTTTTGGCCACAGCACCTCACTGGGGTCACATGTTTAGCTGATTATCCACAATGACCTCCAAGTCCTTTTCAAAGTTACTGCTTCACAGGATAGAGTCCCCTGCCCTGTAAATATGGCCTGCGTTCTTTGTTCCAAGATGTATGACTTTACATTTGGCCCATTTAAAAATGCATATTGTTTGTTTGTGCCCAGTTTACCAAGTGAGCCAGATCACTCAATGACCTGTTCTCTTCATTATTTATCACTTCCCCACTCTTTGTGTCATCTGCAAACTTTATCAGTGAAGATTTTAAGTTCTCCTCCAGGATATTGATAAAAATGTTAAATGGCCTAGGGTAAAAAACTGATCCCTGCAGAACCTCTCTAGAATAGACCCACATAGTAATGCTTCCCCATATGCAGTTATATTTTGACACTTATCATTTAGTCAGTTTTTAATCCATTCAATGTTTAGCATGTTGATTTTGTATCATTTTAGTTGCGGTATCAAGTCAAATGCCTTACATTCTCCAAACTTGTTATCTCATTTTTAAAAAGTATCATGTTAATTTGATAAGATCTATTCTCCATAACCCCATGTTGAGTGGCATTAATTATATTTTTAATCAAGTCCAGTATCAGTTCCATTAATTTGCCTGGGATCAGTGTCAGGCTGACTTTCTTATAATTACCCGTGTCATCTCATTTACCCTTTTCAAATATTGGCATAACATTAGTTCTCTTCCAGTCCTCTGAAACTTCCCCGGTGTTCCAAGACTTATTGAAAATCAACCTTAGTGGTCCTCAGCCAGCTCTTTTAAAACTGTTGGATGCAAGTAATCCGGAACTGCTCAATTAAAAATGTCTAAATTTAGTAGCTGCTGTGACTGCTGAACACGTAGGCAGAATAGGCGTGTCTATGCAATTACAAGTCTGCTCCTGAAGTCTTTTCCCCGAGTTCAGCACTAGATTTCAGGGGAGAGCTCATTCAGACTCTGCTTACATTACATCTTTCCTAAAGTGTGGCGCTCAGAACTGGACACAGTACTCCAGTTGAGGGCTCACAGTGCTGAGTAGAGTGGGACAATTACCTCCCATGTCTTACATACAACACTCCTGTTAATACACCCCAGAATGATATTAGCCTTTTCCAAAGCTGCATCAGATTGTCAACTCATGCTCAATTTGTGATCCACTGTAACCCCCAGATCCTTTTCAGCAGTACTAGTTTCTAGCCAGTTATTCCCCATTTTGTAGTTATGCATTTGATTTCTCCTTCCTAAGTGAAGTACTTTGCACTTGTCTTTATTGAATTTCATCTTGTTCAATTCAGACCAATTCTCCAATTTGTCAAGGTCATTTTGAATTCTAATCCCGTCCTCCAAAGTGCTAGCAACCCCTCCAGCTTGGTGTCATCTGCAAATGTTATAAGCATACTCTCTCCTTCATCATCCAAGTCATTAATGAAAATATCAAATAGTACCAGACCCAGGACTTACCCCTGAGGGACCCCACTAGATACACCCTCCCAGTTGGACAGTGAACCATTGTTCCAAGAGTAGTTAGCACTCTTTCAGTAAAGTCTTTCAACCAGTTGTGTATCTGCCTTATGGTAATTCCCTCGCAACCACATTTCCCTAGTTTGCTTATGAGACTATCATGTGAGACTGTCAAAAAGCCTTACTAATATCCAGATGTAACATGTCTACAGCTTCCCCCCATCCACTGGATTTATAATCTACACATCTCTGCCTTATTTTTCCAGCATAAAATCTGTTCAAAATCTTTAACAGATATGATAATTTTGTGATTTTTCTGACATACTTTAACTCCTCAATTTTTCTTATATTTTTAAAGATTCTTCCTAGACCAAAATGCCTGTTTATAAACTGGCTCTTGCTGCTTACTGTCCCAGTTCCTGTTTTGCGGATCTTCATTCTTCTTTGGTTTTCTTTCCCCAGCAATGTGAGTTAAGGTCCCCCAACATCACCACTCAGCGGAGGAGCTAGGAAGAAATAGTATTTTATTTGAGGCAGCATCCTCATCTCAGGAATTCCCAAATTCAATCCAAAATTATTTACTTTGTGAAATCAAAAATGGAGCTATCCCCACATTATATAGCTGCATTACATTTTAAAAAACTGTTGAAAAACATTAACGGTTGCAAAGTGAAGTATTAAAAAGTTGGAAAAAGAAACAAGATTGAATCGCTACCCAGTCAGTGAGCACCATCCATCCCATGCACTGAATGTGGTGGGGTCCTGTGGAGAAAGTAGAATGTGATTACATCATTAAAGACAATCATATTGTATATGCAGAAGAGGGCTGAGTTAAATTGCACGGGCAGTGTTGCCAACTCATGAATTTTTGCAAGGCAAGCGATTTTGTCCCTGGCTGCAGGGCTCTTGCAATGACATGAAGAGCTCGTGCATTCATGTGACTTGGAAGCAGTCCCCTGCACTCACCTCCCTCCCACATGCAGCAGCTCCCATTCCCCTCTGCAACAAGTACCTGCTTCCTGGACCCCTTCCCTCTTCCTCATCCTTCCCAGACCATCCTGCTTCTCCATTCCTCTGCCTCCACCCTCAGTTACCTGCCACCCACCTCTCTGGCTCGCTTGAACTTCCCCAAGTCATTCCCCTTGTTTCCAGATCCTAGAGCTCCTGCTTCCCTAAGATCCCTTCCCTCAGCTCTCAAACAGTGTCATGTGTAGCCTCTCCCTCCCAACTCTGGGACATGGCAGCCACTTGCTCCCCCGACTCCCCAAAAGTTTTGCCCCCCTCAATCACACCTATTCCCCACTGCCCCATCCTCTCAACTGCTCCTACCCCACTCCCCAATTACCCTGAGAGTTTTCTTGGGGGCATGCCTGGTCATAATCCCTCCTTCCCCTGCAGGCTTTTCGGAGTGACCAGCTGGCTACACCTTCTGTCTTGAGGAGGTGGCTAAGCAGAATCAATATCCCTCCCAATCCAACAGATGCCACGGTCATCAAGGGAAGCGCCCCACCCCTCCTGCTGGGCTGGACAGTTAGCTGCCACCCGTAGCCAGCTAAGCACCAGAAAGTCCCACCCCTAGAGGGCTGGGATTCCCTCTGGGGAGAGCCTACATCTGGTCTGAGGAGCCCCAGTCAGAGGGGCCAGCATTCAGCCTCTCTCCCTCCTACGCATAGGAGTCAATAGGGCAGTATATCCCTTCCTCCTTGGGAGGTAAAGAGAGGTCAGTCCTCTTCCACCTCTCCCCTTTGTCGTGTGTGTGGGAGGTGGATGGGGGGGTGTTAAGGCTGAGCCTACCTACTCTCTTCCCCTCCCTCCACATCCCTGGAGGGTACATCTGACCCCTCCACTACCCCATAGCCCTGGGGGACAGGGTATTGTTACAAGGAGCATTTCAATATGACCCTCTTCAATGGCTCTATACTGTCTCCCTGTTTGGAACAGTGCTGCCCTTATTCCAGCCCCACCTCCATCTGCCCTTCACCACATGGGCAAAAGAATGTCCTTCCCCTAAACTAATTCTTGAAAATTACTGAAACTAATACATACATACATAGAATAATCAACCTGAGGAAGATGGAGCATGGCAAACATCATCCTGAATAGTTAAAATTTGGTAAAGTTACGTGCAACTGATTATAGAGAGTTATAATGGCAACATAAATTGCCAAGCGTTAGGCAACATAAATCGTAGGCATTGCAAGTGTTGTTAAGTTAAAAAACAAAATAAAAAACATGGCATGAAATCCTGGCCTCTAACTTCAATAGCCAGGATTTCACCCAAGTGCTCTCATGTTTGAAAGCACTAAAAGATTCTTGGATAAATGTACTCATAATTGGCCAGGTAAAAAGATCACATTTGTCATGAGAGGTTCACATTGCCAAAGAATAACTGGAAAGTTCTACAGGACAATCTTTGATTGTTTCCTTTGTTGAAGTGGGAAATGTATCCAAAAAATGGCCATGGTATGCATCAGACAAACAAATCAAAATAAATGAAATCACCTTCACTGGTTTGGTTCACATACAATTAATTGTAATAGAGCCAGGGTCCCCCAGAACTTCACAACTGTCACACAATGTCAGTGTCACGTGCACTAATGTGTCAGACTGTGCACTATCACTGCCACAGAAAGGAAAAAATGAGGTCCATTATCTTCTAAAACACGGGCCCCTACAATGAGCTAAATGAGACTCCCCTTTGGCTGTAGCAGCATTTTGGGTTTATGTCACATTTGAACACTTCTAATTCTATCCAGTAGAGAAGGCAGTGCTAGGACACACGACAGCCAGTCCATTGTAACATTACAATCATAGCATGTAAAATTTTAGATATATACTGCATCTAGTAATGAGACTGGCACCAGTAAGTGTAGACACATTTCAAATCTTCACCACACTTATTAACTAAAATATTGACTATTAGTCATGTGAGCATCATGTTGTATTGACTGGAGGTCAATTTTGAAGAAGGTGCTAACTGGATCTTCTGGACATAGAATGGGGCACAAATAGAGAAGAAAGGAGCTTTGTTAAATGGAATGGTACAATTAAGGACAATAGAAAGACCTTAACATAAAGAGAACTTTCCCCCATATTCTTACAGAGTGTATATCGCATACCTACAAAATTCAACTTATTCTCCTAATATGTTCTTATAAGTAGTTGCGTAATAGATAGAAATTGAAAGTCTAGAATATAATTAAGACATATGGATGAGGATACATGTCATCAAAAAAACATGCCCTCCTATACTGATTTAGTTGCCAGAACCAATCCACTTCAACAGATTGAGAGCCTATATTAGGGCTTGATTTTACAAGTTGCCAAGCAACGCCTGGGAGGAGCTGCCCAGTGAACTCCCACTCACTTCAAAGCGAGTAGAGTGAGCATAGGAACGTCACGGAGACACTTATTACCTCTCGGCATCAGACCTCTACTTGCGTACGCATTTGCTCATCTCCCTGATGATATACTCACAAGACATACGTGAATGGATATTTTGGGGAGACCTATTTCCAAGCTATTGATTAAAAAGAGATGTGGAAATTTGGTTTTCAATGAATCATCCACAGTTTGTTAATTAATGCTACCGAAATGAGAAATGGAAATAATCATGATCAACAGATTCAGATACAGGATCACTTGACGTCTACCACTTTTTAGAGTGCTTGGATGGGGAACCTTCCCTCTTATCCTTATGGAAGTGCTTATGTCTCCCTTACCCCTGCTTGCTCTGTTCTCTAGCGTCTCTCAGAGCTGGAGGGAGGCAGAGTTCTTAGAGCCACTCAAGACCGAAGAAGGGTCACTTCTACCTTCCTTGCGCTGATGTACATGGGGTCTCCCCGGTCAGAGGTTGTTCCCACCTTCATTGCTTCCCCTATGAGGAACTTACTCAGGCAAAACTCCCTAGACTGTTTAGTCCAACTGGAGAACAAGCTGCAGATACTGCACCTGGAAGGGTTTTGTGCTAGTCTATGACCAGGAACAGCGTGTGGTACATATCACAGCTTTTAAAGCCAGAGATCCTTGGCATACTCCCTGCAACCGTTGGAGGGATGGAAGGCAAGGGAGTATGGCAATGGCTTCCTGCTCCAGAAAGGGGATTTCCAAGATAAGGAACCAGACCCCTATTCAGCTAATTCCTAAGTAACTACTAAGAGACTATAAAATGTTTTAGAACTATTTACAGTGAGAAGCCTAAGAAGTCAGTACGAACACTGAAGCTTCGTCCTAGATCATGAGCGGTAAGAAGGAACTATGTAAAGGTTGGTCTGAGAGGCCTCTTTTATTCCATTGGTGCAGATGATAAGAGCAGGGTGCACGCGCAGACCACACGGACACTACAAAAGAAAATTCTTCAGTCCTGGGCACATGCACAACCCTGAAGTGCACTACACGTGGGGACAATCACTCGAAGGATACACATTATACAGTATCTTTCATGTTCAGAATGCTTTACAAACAATATCTACTTGGTCCAGTGCTCTAACCAGTTTTCTCAGACATTACAGTGATGAGGGACGGAGATGGATATAGACAGAGAAGCGTCATGGCTTGATTTCCAGAGGTGATGAGCCACCCAGTCTTCCATCAAAGTCGATGTGAAGAGAAGCTGCTTAGCACCTTTGAAAGTCAGGCAGTTTGAGTTTTCACCGAGCAGTTTTTAAAGCCCCCATTATTACTATGTTCAACTAGGCTGAGAAAAAAAATCATGCTTCTGACCATACACCTCAGCCTCTAATGGTCCAGATGTAGGATGAAAGAGAAATGGTGATGCAGAAGGCTTAAAAAAAATCAGTGGGATTAATTTATTTACAACATAATCTACATTTTATGTCCTCATTTTTGAGATTCAGCTTTTCTCATGTAAATAATTTGCAATACTGAAAAATGAGAACGCTGGTTTGTGCAGAAAGCAGTTAAATGTGGGTCTAAACCAGGGCTAATCAATAGGTGGCCATATCCAGACGCTTTTTAACGGACTGCAAAATCTTTTTATTTACTTCTTATTATCACTGTTAATTTTTATTATTTTCTCTGGAGTCTGGACCTTGACTATACTTTGACCAAGAAATCTGGAGTTTGACAAAAAAATAATTGACTACCCCTGGTCTAAACTATGAGACATAATTAGGTCAGAAGCATGGGATGGCTCTTGTCAGATGTTAAATATAGTGGAAAACCATATATACCTCTACCCCGATATAACACGACCCGATATAACACGAATTCGGATAGAACGCGGTAAAGCAGTGGTCCAGGGGGGCGGGGCTGCGCACTCTGGCGGATCAAAGCAAGTTCGATATAACACGGTTTCACCTATAATGCGGTAAGATTTTTTGGCTCCCGAGGACAGCGTTATATCGGGGTAGAGGTGTAGTTATGCCCCCAGAAGCTGTAGCATAGGAGACCTTTGGAGACTCGGAGGTTCAAACTATGAAAAAGAGCAATGAAATTGGGTTCCATTTCTCTAGATCAGAAGATCTTATTATAACCACTTTTTTGAAATGATGTATTTTTAAAAAACATGTTCCAAATTCTTCAAAATAGTACAAAAAAAGAAAACAAACAGTAATTATCTAAAATGTAGGAAGCATGAGAATGAGCCATTCAGGCTAGACTGTGCTGTGTAAAGATGGAAGGAGCTATCAAAGGGATCTGCGCAAAGCACTTTGGAAAAAGTCTAGTCCTATAGTAACTCCATAAGCTCCTGCCAATTTTATTTTTAAAAAAATATTGCTGAATCTGTGCATGAACACACAAGCTACGCTGCAGGGAGTTGTCACTTTTTTTGCTGTCAACACAGCATTTGAGAAAAATAGAGGTGTTTATGAAGAGAACAAATTTATGAGGAAGATAATGGAAAAAAAAATAGGGACTAGTACAGATGCTGTAGTATTTCTGTTGCTAAGATGTTTTATGCACTACAGATGAAATACCACACATGCTATTCCAACATCTTTCTTCTCTTTTATTAGATGTTAATGAGAACCCTTTATACATTTTATCAAATATTTTTAAACTCAATCTGTAAAAGACAAAAGAATATTGTTTAAAAGTTACTATATGCAATCTAGTATTTTGCCATATTGGAACAAGTTTATCTGTTGACGTAAACACATTGTACACAATCATTTCATGGAACTTTAAACACTTCATCCCTAGAAGCATATATCCAGGTTTCAGTTTATCATCCCTACATGGTGTTTTATGTTTATTTTTGAAAAGATAGAATATCTAAAAATACTTTTACACAATATGGCTAATTATAACAAATCCTCTATTTTAAAAATATAGAGAAAAATATAGTCAGTAGTAACTGGCCTATCAAAAACTATGCCGCTAATAAAACATTATGAACCTCATTTTGCAATTGGTTTTATATGGGTAGACTCTTATATCAGTGCTTATTGTAGCCCCACTGATTTTAATGGGGCTCCACTGGACTTCAACAGAGGACAAGTTTCTACTCACGTGAATCTGAGTGGAGGAATGGGACCTATGATCACTTCATATCACATCAAAAGAAAATTTTATACAGTCCAGTAAAATTGCTAACCGAAGGTTGGCTTAATTCAAACACCAGGAAGATAAGAAACTTGGCAAGTTAAAAAAATTCATTTCTTCAAAGTTTTGGTCTTCAATTAAAGATGGAGAAGAAAGTTGTCAGCAAAAAAATTGCAGGCCCTATCATAATCTAAGACAACATATTTCTTATTCTCATATATAATACAAATTTTAGATAACAGAAAATGGCAAATTCTGCATCAGTATTACTATCTCAATGATTTAAGTGGAAAACGATGGGGTTGAATCACCTGACCGACTTTGGGAAAGATGAACGGTCAATGTCTTCATATATAAAACTTTCCTCTTTTTTAATTTCAAAATTGTAATCACCGTTTCCAAGAGTGCTAATAAAAGTAACCAGCAAAGTTCTACAAATTTCTCTCCTCTCTATGCCTTGTCTCAAAATGGCAAGAGAGACCTTCTTAGAGATAATGTAGGGGCAAATTTTTCTCCCAACAATTCTGGCAAAGAAATAAAGAGTTATTTTATCTGTAGCCACCTTAAAACCTGTCTCACATAGGCTGGAGCCTCTGGGCTTTTTTTTTTTTTTTTTTTTTTGAGCCTCAAGCTAGCGGTACAGTATAATACTGTCTTGTTGCTAATGGGCAGAATCTCTTTTGTACCCTTCCTAACAGGCTGTGTCATAATTGGTTGTGTGGCCATGTGTGAAGGTGGCTCAGGAGCAACAGCTGCTGACACAAGCAGAATTCGTTCATGCCCTCTGTTGCAGGTGATGTGATCAGGGGTAAATTGAGCTTGGAGGAGGTTCAGCAGCAGCCATTAAACAGGCAGAATGGCTCTCAGGTGACATCCTTGGGGGTGAGTCAGGCCAATGTGGAGGCTGCTCTTTGGCTTTGACTAGTGCTTCTCAATTCTTGACTGAGCAGTTCACATAGAACAATGCTCAGGTGCAAATTTAAGGCAACTTTGTAGCCCCTTGGTGGAGCCCTGCTGGCGCAAAGTGTCCGTGGTGTTGGCCAGGATTTGATTCCTTGTAGCCCAATGCATTGAATGGAGGCACACAACTTCAACTAACAAGTGTAAAAAGTAGGGCCCTGATTCAGTAAAGCACTTAAACACACTTTGCTTAAAGCGTGTAAGTAGAGCCACTGAAGTCAATATGATTACTCATGTGATCAAAGTTAAACATGTGCTTAAGTGGTTGCTGAATCTGGACCCGAATGCTTAATTGTCCAGGCAGTGTGAAAACATAGTGTCATTCTTAGCTTCCCCCTGCCCCTCCTACCAGTGGTTTTGAAATTTACATCACTATCCACAGAGAACAGATTCATGGATTATAGGGCCAAAAGGATCATCTAGTCTGACCATAGAAACTGCGGATTCTGTAATAACTTCTGTGAGCTATAGCCTCTCTTTTGGAAAGACGCCCAATCTGGATTTAAAGACTTTAAGTGATGGAGAATCCACCAAATCCCTAGGTAAATTATTCTAATAGTTAATTATCCTTACTGTTAAAAATCTGTGCCTTATTTCTAGTTTGGATTTGTTTTGCTTCAGTTTCCAATCATTGAGCTCATTATGGCTTTTAACAACAACACATTTACTCATATAGCTTCCAAACTGATGACATATTTTGACATTAAAAACATATTTTTATTCTGTTATGTTTGTTACGCACATTCAACACTATGGGCCAGATCCCCAGCTGGTGTAAATCATCATAGCTCTACTGACACAGCTTTAGATCAGCTGAGAGTCTGGCTCTATATGCATTAACTTGGGTCTGTATCAGAATATTGTTACCTTTTTTAATTCAATATTTTGGTACTACAGTTAATCCTACATCCATGCCACTCTTCCAGAAATGATTTTTGTTTGTACATAGTTTTCAAAATCTAAAATGATGTGAAACATGTGACTTACCTATGGGAATTTCTCCAACTCTTGCAATAGGCATATATTTTGTGCATGGCCCATCACAATTGCACCCAGGAAGGCCTGACAAGTACGTCTTCATTGCTTTTTTATGGGAAAGCACTCGGATGAACCTAACCAGCACTGCAGATAGTCTGTGCAGTAAGTTTGCAGAAACTGGTATAATAATGCAAGTAAAAAGGATTCTTTGGTACATCAGCTTCTTTCATATAAATGGCACGCAGTAAAGTATGTTCTATTTTAAAACCACCTTGTTTAAATTCTTTTACAGTAACTGCCTATAAAATAATATTTTATTGCAAAGAAGAAAAAATCTTCTTTTTGCAATGAGCTTTAGGGTAAAATTTTCAAAAGCAGCTAAATGATTTAGAGATCTAAATCCCATTTTCAAATTGACAGGCTCCTAAACCCTCTTGACTTTCAGTAAGACTTAGGGTATATCTATACTCTACAACAGTGGTTCCCAAACTTGTTCCGCCGCTTGTGCAGGGAAAGCCCCTGGCGGGCCGGGCCGGTTTGTTTACCTGCCGCATCCGCAGGTTCGGCCGATCGCAGCTCCCACTGGCTGCGGTTCGCTGCTCCAGGCCAATGGGAGCTGCTGGAAACAGCGCGGGCCGAGGGACGTACTGGCCGCCGCTTCCAGCAGCTCCCATTGGCCTGGAGCAGCGAACCGCGGCCACTGGGAGCCGCGATCGGCCGAACCTGCGGATGCGACAGGTAAACAAACCGGCCCGGCCCGCCAGGGCCTTTCCCTGCACAAGCGGTGGAACAAGTTTGGGAACCACTGCTCTACAAAGAAAACAAACCACCACCTGTAGCAGTGGCTATCAAAGCCCCGGTCAACTGACTAGGGTGTGGGGCTTGCACTACAGGGCTAAAAATAGCACTGTTGACATTCCCACTTGGGATGAAGTCTGGGCTCTTAGCAGGTGTCAGAGTCCAGGCTCCAGCCCAAGCGGGAACGTCTACACAGCTATTTTTAGCTCTGTAGTGCAAGTCCGAGTCAGTTGACCTGGGCTCAAAGTCACTTCCACTTTTCTATTTGCAGTGTAGACCTACCTTTAGGCTCCTAAGTCACTTTTAAAAATGGGACCTAAGTCTCTGAATCACTTAGGTGCTTTTAAAAATTTGACCCTAATGCTAATATTTACTAATTGGAATATGCACTAATAGATGTGCAACTTATTAGAACAATTCTATGTATTCATATCATCTTTTAAGTTTGAAAGGTTTCTAAAAGAGGAACTGTCACAATGATTGAATACAAATGTGCAGTCTTCACTTTTTATCCTTGTGTTTATAATGTTAATGTTGCCACAATTTAGACTGCCAAATACACATTGTCAACTTTGTCAGGCCAGGTTTAATTGTATGACCATTTCACACAATATAAAGTAGCATGGCTAATTTGACCTAATATATGGAAACTCATATTGTAGTTCTGATTAACCAGGTGGCACTTTCTATAGTCAGGAAAAAAAAGCATGAAAACCTATTTTATGAAACATTTTAATATCTGAAAGTTGTTTGAGTCTGCTTTTTACTAGGGCTCTCAATTAAGTGCAGTTAACTCACGCGATTAACTCAAAAAAATTAATCACGATTAATCGAACTGTTAAACTATAGAATACCAATTGAAATGTATTACATATTTTTGGATGTTTTTCTACATTTACAAATATATTGATTTCTGTTACAACACAGAATACAAAGTGTACAGTGCTCACTTTATGTCATTTTTTATTACAAATATTTGCACTACAAAAATGATAAACAAAAGAAACAGTATTTTTCAATTCACCTCATACAAGTAGTGTAGCGTAATCTCTTTATCATGAAAGTGCAACTTACAAATGTAGATTTTTTTTGTTATATAACTGCACTCAAAACCAAAACAATGTAACACTTTAGAGCCTACAAGTCCACTCAGTCCTACTTCTTGTTCAGTCAATCGCTAAGACAAACAAGTTTGTTTAAATTAACAGGAATGGTGGTTGAAGCATGAAGGGACATATGAATCTTTAGCGTATCTGGCACGTAAATATTTTGCGACGCCAGCTATAACAGTGCCATGCGAATGCCTGTTCTCACTTCCAGGTGACATTGTGAACAAGAAGCAGGTAACATTATCTCCTGCAAATTATAACCAAACTTCAAACTTGTTTGTCTGAGTGATTGGCTGAAGTAGGACTGAGTGGACTTGTGGGCTCTAAGTTTTACATTGTTTTATTTTTGAATGCAGTTATTTTTTGTACATAATTCTACATTTGTAAGTTCAACTTTCATGATGAAGATATTGCACTACAGTACTTGTATGAGGTGAATTGAAAAATACTATTTCTTTTGTTTTTTACAGTGCAAATATTTGTAATAAAAAAATAAAGTGAACACGGTACACTTTGTATTCTGTGTTGTAATTGAAATCAATATATTTGAAAATGTAGAAAACATCCAAAAATATTTCAATAAATGGTATTCTATTATTGTTTAACAGTGCGATTAATCGTGATACATTTTTTAATCACTTGACAGCTCTACTTTTTACACAATCTATTATATATAACCTGTACATGTCCTCATTCCAGTTAATATTGTTGGTTTTTTGTTCTATAAAAATACAAAATGGATACTATACTGTATATACATGTGCAATTCTAAACAAGTCCTGAGTAATTTTAAAGTATTAGTAAAACCTCGTAAATTCTAATTTGTGCAACTAAAATTCAGATAAGTGTTACTCTATTGTGAAGAAACCATCTATTCCAAAATATATAGCATTTTACCTTAGTTCTATGCATTGCTGAGACCTCTGTAAAGTGCACAGTATACAGTTACATTTCAGGTCATTAGAAAATGAGAAAAGATGCTGACCTCATTCTTGAATAACTATTGTTTCCTTTCTTTTAATTAATGGCAAGTGATTCATTCTGCATCTGTATAATCAAGCATGGAAGACTTTTACAGAGTTTGAATTAAAATCCTCTGCAGTACATATTTTGTAAATGTTCAAGTCACAGGTCCTTTGATTCTTATAAGGAAAACTGTACAATCAAATAGTTAAACTGTGCTTCTTGGGATAAATAAATACCAATGGAGCGTGAGTATCATCTCAAATGCCACAATATGTTAAGGGGAAATGAAAAACAGGAAATAATCTTAAGAAACAGCTTGGTGGAAACTGAACATTAGAAAAACTCCCCTTATGACTACATAACCACAGTAAACAGGAGATAATCTTGCAGTACTATAATGAATTGTCTGAGCAAACGTAAAGGAAGCACTTTCACTAATGAGTGGATCCCAACACAGCATGAGAATTAGAATTTTTGTACATCATTACCAGAGCAACTAGCGCTAACAAATGTTTGTATATTCCATGCCAAGAAAATGCAGGCACTAAATACGACAACCGCTAAAGGATGAAGGTCAGCATTGTTGCATATCTGTTTTTAACTGGCAAAATTTCTGATGGAAATTTTCAGGCATGGAGATTGATTCTTTATTTGCATTTTTCTGACACCACAGAATGGAAGGCACAGCTTTGGATTCTGCTCCACTGGCAAAGAGTCCCGGGCACAACAGTTAGCTGGTCCCGTGGCTGCTGTAGTCAAACACTCCTTTCTTGAAGAATGGCGAGAACTCACAGATGGTGTGTTTTGACAGGGTTGGTCCAACTTTATCGATGTGTAACGGAGATGATGGAGACTTGAGCATCATGCAGAAAAAGTTCCTGAGGTATTTCTGGGAAAAGAAATCCACTATGTCACAGTGTTTTCATGATCACTTTGGTTACAGTCATTTTGAAGAGTTAAATACAAGGCAAAATAAAAAAAAGTTAAACAAATCTCTGTGAACTTGGAAAAGTTCATTTTAATAACTAACCATACTTAAATACCAACCTATAAAACGTGTCTCTGAAATGTTTATGTTGTTGTCAGGTAATACAAAGAAATGTTTACTATATTCTTCTCCTGCCAGGATTGTTACTATTTTGCTCTACCTCCAGAGTAATACTCTCTGCTAATTATGGCTTACCAACATGCCTGGACAAGAACACCCAAAGCTAGCAAATATTGCAGCAGGTCTGTAGGAATTTCCAACTCTGTAGGAATTTCACTAAATATGGATGCAAAAGAACTTAAGAAATCTTTTCAGCACCTAAGTACCACAATCATTAAATTGAAAAGGAATTGTTTTGATCAAGGTCATCTGTATAAATTATACATGTGTTCCTTATTGTCCGGCTATACCGAGAAGGACAGGAGACACTTGATATGGTTTTAATAAGGCCGCAACTCTATTATTAAATGTCTGGGACTATCTGGCAGATAAAAGTGTACAGTGCAGATAGCTTCATTTTCATTCAATAACTATCCCGGGGGCTTCTGCCACCGCACGCCCCTTTTCCATCTAGGTCTCCCAGCCAACCCACTGCTGGGACCTTATCCACCCCTCCTCGTAGGAAGGTTAAGGTGGGCTATAAGAAAGGGCGGTTGGCTCCCTGACGGACCATTCATAGGAGCCCCTGACTCTCCCCACCTGTAAAGCACTGTTCCCCCTTCCTCGGCCAACTGGACAATAGCCTCCCCCACGTAAAGGTGTGGTGCAGTAATTATCTCTGAACTTGGTCCTTTTAGTGAAATCCACCCTAAAACTGTCTAAAAGAAATACAAAATGCAAGAAGTGTTCCAGTTCCAAACAGTAATATTTACCAACCGTTCCACGAATTGTATCCATTTATATCTTGTGAAATTGTGACAGTAACAACATAAAGATCACTTTTGCAAAACCGATGGGGTTTTCTTTAAGTAAGGTTTTGGGGGAACATGAACATTTAGTGCGATTTAACAAACAGCGCTTGAAATGTTCAAATGAAATGTGGTAGATAAAACATATGCTGAGGCAGACACACAGACCTGTACTAATGAGTAACCAAAAATATCACCTCCCTGATTCCATGCGAATAGCTGCAAGGGAAATCTTATCTAAAGTAAAAGGATAAAGACTTTTGCTCTGCTACAGACTGGATTAAAAAGATAACTGACTTGTCATATCTTTAGATATTACACACTAATCATGTATTCAGGGTGAAGAAATCTATTTAGTACAATATCCTATGATTAATGTGATGTTCAGTTACCTGAATGCAGCATACAGCCCTAATCCATCCATTCTGGGAAGCAATCACCGTAATTAAAGTCCACATTACCTGCTCTCTTTTCAAGAAGAACTTCTCCATAATAAAACAAGCTATTTATCCATTTGCTGTTAAGAGTCTTGGAAACAAACTATATTAATATCATGGAATGCAGGATAACAAAAAAGCAGCTGGCACATAAGCTATTCTCTTGGCAGGACTGGTGGATTTTCTTTTTTATTCAGATCTCCCACAGGTTGTATTAATGTTCACAAAAAAAATATTTCATTACGAAAATGCCTTCAAGATGAATTCCAACAGACTAGGAGATAATTTAAAGCAGGCAACAGATGTTGTGTCAACATTTGTCATAATTAGTTCACGAAGTAGGGTCCCTTAAAAAAAAAAAATCCCAACCCGATAAAGCCTGAAGGATGAATAGGGAAGTAAATCAAATGTAAAAATATAACACTCTGCTCGAGTTTTAGTAGTGGAAAGTTACTGCAGTAATTCCAGTTTACTGGATCTGAAGGTTCACAGAAGGTACCAATTTTTTAGTCACAGTCATCAGAAAGGAAATCGTATTCACCTTGGTCTGCGTGGCCAGGTGATTTACTGCCATGCCTTTCCTGTAAAGCCACTATTCTTGCTGTAGGCTGGGCTATTCCAATTTATAGTACAAAGAAGCCCTGTGCTAGGCGAGTATATGTATGTGAAATGAAAATGGTAACAGCAGCAACTACTGTTTCACATGATTTTTCCCGATCTGCACAGAAATCATCATTGGAACACTACAGCTGGCTGGAAAGTGGAAAACAAATTGTGAAAATGTTACTCCCCCCCCCCATTTTTTTGCTGAAATTTCATTTTGAAGTAAGATTTCAATGCCATATACTGCACTCTAGTAACACCATATACTGTATGTCAGTATGTGCTACCTTGTTTAATAGCCTCTGGATCTGGGCTCGTATGCGGCACTGATGTTGCAATGCAGTCTGGGGCTGTTGTGCCCTTCACCCCATACTGGCTGATCCAGATGTGCTGGTTGGAAGTTAAAGATTCCATAGTACAGTGAAACATGTCCTAGACCACATATGAAACTAAGGCTGCGCACGTTCTTGTCATGACTTCCTATCCAGTCACTACACTAACAGTGCCTAACTCAATGCCTTGCTATCCCCCAAATGTGGAATGTACTACAGTATATCAACATCTATTTCTAGTCTTGCAGTGTTAACTTCGAAAGTTAACTATCAAACTCACTATTACGAATATTCCAAGAGACATGTTCCTTATGACTTATTTTATTTTTCATTCTGGTAAATGCTTTCAGAACAGCAAAAATTACAATATTCACTTGTTCTGGATTATTTAGTCTAGCAATCAGTGTTCAAAATGTACTTCTGAGTTCATGCTGCTACTAGTGTTTACAATTTACACACTGTAATTGTAAATATCTATGTGTTTTCCAATGATGGCACGGAATCTTGGCATCATTAGATGGACAGCCCTTATACTTAAACACTTTAATATGTATGTATGTATATAAATAATCAGTCATTTGGTCCAAGCATACACTAAGAAATATGGAAGATTACTTTGTAAAGGAATTTTATTACCACTATGTAAGAAAATGTTTAAAGCAGGAATCCATTCTGTTTTATTCTTAGGTTCAAAGCATGTGTCCCCAAGATTTGAAAGGTGATGGTTCTGCCCTTTTGGTTTGTCCTACATTTTCATGTCCTTTAGACTGACTAACTTGAGATCTATATTATGTGAACTACACAAACTTAAACCTCAAAGCTTTAACCTTGCATAACAAGTATCCCTGCGGGAGAAAAACTTAGAAAGCTTTGTAAGCCTCAAAGCTGCTTCTTTTGTTGAATGGGCCGAGCTGCTTTCCCTCCATTTTCATTTGGTGAATAGTGAAATTATAACCATTTTGAGTTTTAAAAAACTATTATTTTAATAGGGTTCATTCTATAACTGTAGGCCAGTGTTCATCTGATGTGCAATGTCATTCTAATGATTTTTGCACTACCTCACTATGTGGGAACCTCATAATTTTACATATTTTAACATGAATCCATAACTTAATTTAACAGTATTAAAATTGAAAAGTTTTCTGGAATGTAAAAGGATTCTTATCTTCCGTTCGGTTGTGGCATATTAACGGGGAACACAACTCAATTACATTGTTCTCATATGTTAAAAAGAGTGACAGCTTTTGAGACCAATAGCAGAGTTAGTAAGAATTAGATTTATTTTTATTGTATTAATCTTTGCATTGTTTTAAAACTCATCAGCTGCAGTACTTAGAGAAAGTGAAAGAAACTTCCAGCATCAGGGGTTTGGACTCTAGGGTCCTTCCCAAACTTACTATTTTTTACAGCAGGTTTCTTGTCATACTGGGCTTCACAACCCCCACAATAATGAAATATTTTGCACTTGTATTTAAAGGAGCTCACAGTTTTACAAACCTTAATGAGTTAAGCCTTACAGAGCCTAGTGAGGTAAGGAATAATCTTTATAGTTGAAGAAACTGAGGTACAAATATTAATACATTTGCCCATGGTCTCACAAAGAATCAGTGGCAGACTCAGGAAAAGGAATGCCTATCTTGTTAACCCAACTCCTATTATTGGACCATCTTTCCCTTTATTAAAATGCTAGTCTTGCTCAGACCCAGCCATATAACTACTATATAATCTGTTAACAAGAGGAGAGTGTTGCAAGTTTTAAGCCAAATCTTGGTTTAAACTATTCATAGAAGAAAAAAACATGGCTATTTTCTATAGAAAAGATGGAAATATTATAAAAAGGGGCAGATTACAAGTTCACTCACTCTGAATAACACATTACTCTGCAATTAGTACATGTGGTTTCAATGGGAGTACCTCAGCCTAGGATACTCCTAAACAAGGGTATTAGAATCTAGTGCAAAATGAGCAGGTAAACCAGAGTCTGGTTAGCTATGAGGGCTTCCAAGCAGTGACAAAAAGAAAGAAAGAAAGATCTGCTTAAATGGCAGAGACTCTAAAAGACTCTGATTGTTCAGGCATCCAGTGTCACTGCACAAGTCAGAATGTTAGCCAGCTTGATCTTCCTCAAATCATTAGATCCATCTAATGGGGGGAAAGGGGAAACACCTTCCAGGTGTTTTCTCTACCATTTAATTTTAAAAAGGTTCAACATATTAGTCGTTCTCTCTCCCTCCCAGAGGTGTCATGAGGAGTAACTGATGTTTTTCTGCAGTGGTTTTCAGATGTGAAGCACTATATAAAATGTCAGGTATTATTACAAACTATAGGAATCTGTTAAGAAGCAGCCTTCTGGAGATGGCATGCTGACACACAGACTGGAGGCAGTGTCTCATGGAGAGACAAGATTTGCAAAGTGCACGATCTGAGGTGATCCTACAAAAGGAATGGTGTGGTCTAAGGGTTTCATGTCTTCTCTCTAGAACTGGGCTTTGCAACATTTAGTCATTTCTGATTGTTCTCTTGGCTTCTCTTCCTTGCAAACGGGCAAGAGCCACAGGGAATGAGACTCCGTAAATGGATGCGTGATGGCCCAAGAATAGGCAGCAGGCATAGCTATATATATATATATATAGATAGATATACCTATCTCATAGAGCTGGAAGGGACCCCGAAGGGTCATCGAGTCCAGCCCCCTGCCTTCACTAGCAGGACCAATTTTGCCCCAGATCCCTAAGTGGCCCCCTCAAGGATTGAACTCACAACCCTGGGTTTAGCAGGCCAATGCTCAAACCACTGAGCTATCCCTCCCCCCAGACCCCTAGTTGCCACTTACCATCCATACTCGATGGGGAAAGAAAGAAAGTCATCTTTCCTGAATCCCCTCTTCTGACCTTCAAACAATCCCCCAACCTCTCTAAATTCATAATCAGAAACAAACTCCCCACAGACCAAGACACATCAACTCATAGCGGTACCAGACCCTGCCTGAACAACAGATACAAAACCTGCAGACATATCTCCAGTGCTACAATGATCAACAGCCCCCATAATACATCTTTCAAGATCCATGCCTATCACAACATGCGGTGTACCTCATCCAATGCACTGAATGCCCCGATAGCAACTATGTGGGTGAAACCAGACAATCACTATGCTCTCAGATGAACTCACACAGGGAAATGTTAGAAGACAAAAACACCACATCACCTGTGGGTGAACACTTAAAGCGATCACTCTATATCTGACCTATCAGTCCCCATCATCACATAAAACCTGCACAACACTTTCAAAAGACAAGCCTGGGAGCTTAAATTCATAACTTTGCTGGACACTAAAAATCATGGATTGAACCGACACATTGGATTTATTATTATATAAACTTCTTATTAAAACAGCCTATAACCCACTAACAACCCTCCCAGCTGCTTCCTCCCCCACTCCCTTTCCTTCCTATGACTGGAGAGGTGTTAACGGTCCACTTTACATTGAATGGCTCCTTGAAATACGTGTTAACTGCTTATGCTAAACAATCTGTTCCACCTTGTATTTAGCTTTGACACTCTCAGGCGTGGTCTACACTGCATACATACTTCTATATAAATACATCCCTTGGGGGGTGAAAAATCCCCACCCCTGAGCGACGCAGTTATACTGACCTTAGCCCCCCGTGTAGACAGTGCTATGTCAGCAGGAGAGCTTCTCCCACCAACATAGCTACCGCCTCGAACAGAGGTGGAGTTTTTAAACCAACGGGAGAGCTCTCGCTCATCTGCTGAGTGTCTTCACCAGACACGCTACAGAGGCCCAGCTGCATCTCTGCAGCTGCGCAAATTGAAATTTGTAGTGCAGACCTGGCTTGGGTATGTTTCCCAGACCTAAAGAAGAGCTCTGTGTAAGCTCGAAAGCTTCTCTCTCTCTCACCAACAGAGGCTGGTTCAATACAAGATTGTATCTCACTCACCTTGTCTCTAAGAGTTAAACAGTCAGACTTGCATTCAAGGTTCTTCTTACAAGACTGCTTCACCCACCCTTGCTAAAAATACATTGGCATCAGTTCTTTTCCAAGTTCTCTTGGAACATATTGCAAGATATCCTAAAAATCAACTCTAGAGTAAAATATATGAGCATACTAGCTTGTGTTATTCAATATCTTGAGTTCTATTTCATTATATAGTAATTAGTCACCTTTAGATCCCCACACTACTGTATATACACTGAGGTCACTGTGGGCAGTTTCAATTTTATATGAAGGGGAAAAAATCCTAGTGCCTGAGAAAATATTTAGTGTTTAAAAGCTGTTATTTCTTTGAAAATCTAAGCACAAATGATACATTTCTAGATATATACAGTATCATCTGGTCCTGTATCTTTTGTAGGGAAAGAATCAAGTTCTGGACTTTGCTTATAACAAAACTATAGAACTAAACAGCACTGTCATTAGTGGACAAAGTTATGGAAATCTCATTTTAATAAAAGAAACTGTAAATACCGCTGTATCTATTATAATTCTACACACATCCATCAACATTAAACCAGAGCCCTTCCCCTGCAATTAGATAATTTGTGTAAGCACAAAGATAAGAGGTTGATCAGGACATGCAGGAGAAAGAATGACACATAAATGGATTTAAAGCAGCACGCCACAACTGCATTAGTTACAATATTAAAGGGAGGGTGACCTGCCCCGAAGTTCCAGGCATTAACTGGGTCCGGTGCTTGGTGAAATGGCCTCACGCTATACAACCAAAAAATATGAAATGGGTTCCTTTAGCCAAACCCTTGCTACTCAATTCATGATTCAGCCTAATGCTGAATTGTATCACCTGCCCCTCCCACCCCAGCAATACTGTTTCCTGGTAGTGGTGTTTTCAACCTTTTGAAGGTTAACAGCGTTAAGGCTGCTTACACGAACACACAGACATCAGAGCATCACTGCTTCTGCTGTAAGCTGGTTGTGTTTGCTAGGAGACCATGAATACAACAGTTATGATGAATAATGCTAATAACTTTTTTTAAACTAGTCTATGTCTGAGTTGTGTGCAGGTACATAGACCTGAACTTCAACACGTTAGAAGCAACCCGTTTGTTGGTGGGACCTGAAGGAAATATTAGACTGCAAGTCTAAATTTAAAAAAATGAATAATGTAACTCATGTTACTGAAAATATTTGTTATTCTCCAAAAAATGTACTCTGCCCAAGAGCAAGTGTTGTGACTCTGGTGCACGTCCACAACTTTCTGCTTAAGTAACAAAAAGGATTTAACCCCCATTAGAACTACGAATGTGAGCACAACCTGAATTATGAAGGACGCCATTCTCAGCAGGTGTAAGTCAGTGCAGCTTCAGTGAAGCTATGGCAATTTATACTAACGAAGGATCTGGCCCAGAGTTGCTACAGATGTCTTCATAATATACACACAGCACAAAGATCTGGGATAACATATTCAAAAGTGCCTACGTGACTTAGGAACTTAAGTCTGATTTTCAGAATTGACCTAGGCACTCAGGAGACTAAGTCCCAACAAAACTGAATTTTAGTCAGAGTGATAACAAACAACTTGAATTCAATACATTAATATTAAATTTTTCTTAACATAAAAAGCATTCTGTCAGAGGCTGGTTAAAATTCAAGGTGAAACTGCTATTCTATCTTTGCAAAACCAAACTTTCCATTATAGCTATTTCGATAATTTTTCTGTTCAAGTCTAACAGCATGAGCACATTAAGTTGAATTATTATTATCCAGCATCAGTTGAATTAACTTCTAAAGTCAGTCTAGTTCATGAACTGCAATAAGATTCTGCTTGATATTACACTTTAACAAATGAATTTCATTTACAATCTATGGGACTTAATATTTTTTACAATGTCTGCATGTTAAAAGGTTATATTCATTGGCTTTACATAGTTCCAATAAAAACCATACCCATAGCCTGCCACAGAACAACTGTGATTTACAGTTGCTATATCTGTGTGAATCTGCTTTTGGAAGTAAAAGGCCATATTAAAAAGATCAAAACAGACCGAGCTAGTGAAGGAAATCAATCTTTTCTCCAGAGCACAAGTCAAAACAAATCCTGTCAAAACCTTTTCACAGACTGCAACAAAGGAATTGAATTTACTACGCATCCCTTGGCCAGCAGTGACAGCATGTCATCTGCTGGAGTGGCCTTGGCAAATAGCTACCAAAGTACTTGACATGCATCACCTTCAACTTCCTCTGGTGAAATCAAAAACTGGAGGATGACTGATAAACTTGCCTCAAAAAAGAACAGCACTGAGTTACACCTTGTGTCCTTGATCGAGAGCTCACTTTATTGATACACTCAGCTCCAGACTGTGGCAGGTCGTTATTGGGAAGCTATACAGGTATGGCAACTATTCAACTTGCTTTGCAAGAGGATGTTGAGGAATATGTCTTGAACTGACAGCAAAACAAAATGTAACTATTACAAACACTAATGTGAAATTAAACTAAGTCTGAAATGGGTTAACTCATACATTTTGTAATCAACATTAATGGTTCCCTCCTTTTTACGATACTTTAAGAAAATTTGTGAAAAGGCTGAAAATTCTGAATGATTGATCCTATTTTTTTCCTTTGAAAAGACAATGTATTGCACAGGAAAGTTTATATTTTTATCGCAAAAAAATCCAGTGCACCTTGGTCCCGCCTATTTTTTCTGCCTGTGGCACACAACATTTCACTCTCCCGAATGTTGTAATTCTTTGGTCTAATTCTGTTTGTTGGGTGTAGTGCGAAGATGGCTGGACGGTGTTTAATGGCAGTGATATACTGGAGGTCAGGCTAGGTGATCTGGTTGTCCTTTCTGGCCTTAAATTTATGACTCGAGGGTGTGCCTGAAGTTAAACAACTGAAGTCATATTTAGGAACCTAAAAGCTGTTTGAGGGGTATTTAGAACAGTCAAAAGTAACGTTAGACATCCAGGTTTGCAAATCCAATCCTGCAAGTGCCTGACAGTAAATTACTTTTGGTCACTGGATTGAAGTGAATCAATCCAATTGGTTATTTCCAGTTACCAATCCATTCAAGTCTAGTAGACCACTTTTTAGGCTAACTTGGAGGTTTGAACTGAACTCTTCTAGAAAATAATCCCAGGTTTCCATTCATGAACTGATCAACTCTTCCCCCTACCAATATTATTGGAATACAATATTTTATACATGCTCTGTTCTGTTTGAATCTCAATGGAGTTTATTCACGCTATATTTCATAACCTGCATGTAGATTAAGGTAGAGTATGCAAGTGTTTGGTGCATGTAAAAATCTTAGTTTCTTCTTATTTGTATCTATTAAATGTAATCATTAGAAAAAATCATTCACTTTTTGAAGATGGTGCCTGATACAAAGACGACAGAGCCACCCAAAAATGTTGGAATGTTTAATCTCTTCACTGCTGACAGCTGCTAAAACACTGAACACTGCCACTTCAAAGGGGATGTACCAGGTGCTTCTGGGCAACCCTGGTGGTGCACCGCGAGCAGGGCTGGTGCAAGGATATTTTGCGCCCTAGGTGAAACTTGCACCTTGCGCCCCCTCCTCCCTCCCTCTCCCCTCCCCCCGGAGCATCACTTATTATAAACGTTCAAAAATGAATACTGCATAATGTGGCATTGTTCATTAGAATTAATACACGTTTGGCTTGAAAATTTATTAATTTATTTAGTCTACATATCTAATGAAAATAAATGAATAACCTGACAGTGTTGACATTGTTCTTGTTTTCACTTTGCACAACATAGCATGGATCTTAAAATAAATACTCCATCATACAACAACAACTGACAATATCAATATGACCAATTTCAACAACCTACACACGCATATTCACACATGATAAACATATACACTCAAATACTTTGTGTCAGTATGTGAAGTATTAGCGAAATGATGCAGCAGCAATTTGCCAGAGTCTTAGATCTGAAACAACTCAACAAAAATAGTTAGCCTCAGTCGACAACCTCCAAAAACTAGTAAACTTAGCATTATAAACAGCCTGTCAGAATGGGTAACGGCTGCACACGACGAGAAAAATGACGTCATTGCCACTTTGTACCGTAGTGAAGCAGTACGCTTGTGCCTGCAACGCAGAGCTGGCGTACGAGAGAAGAGCGACAAGTTAAAATGCATGTACATCGATGTTTCTCTTTTCTTTATTCATTCGTTTTCCAGCAATAGTGTGAAATTTTGGGGGGGGGGGGCACTGCTTTTTGGCCCCCCCAAATCTTGGCACCCTAGGCGGCCGCCTAGTTTGCCTAGTGGTTACACCGGCCCTGACCACGAGTCATGAACCTGGTGTGTCATATAGCATCAAAGTGGCTAACTAAATAGGTTTTATTTACTGAACACAAGCCAGTGCTTCATTTATTATTTTTGTTTTTAAAAATATTTTCTTAATGCAAATATAGGTTATAAGAGGCCCAATCTAGCTATCTATAGCTAAAAGTATCATCCTACAAATGCATTAACATATTTGATATTCACAAAATCAACCTACTATGCTCTCCTTTCTGGGCTAATGTCGGTTTCTTTCCTGTTGGAGCCTCCATTATAGTACCTCTCTCATTTTGGGGAATTAAAAAACAAATGGTTCTCCAAAACAAGCAACATTTCAAAGTTCAGTCAGACTCTGAGACCATGCAACTGGCACCTTCTCCAGTACAATCAAGTGCTGCAAATCTCCAATATTCTTTGCTTTTTCAATAGCAAAATGAGCAGGTACATATGCACATGTATAATGAAAACAAAAGTTTCAATCGTTCTTTGAATGATTTCTAAATTTATTCTCAACACTTTAAAAACTACCTGGGAGAGCTGCTTCTAAGGGCAGTAGTTACTTTCATACTATCATAGGCCTACAATCAAATTGGAAGAACCATGCTAGTGAGAAGCTGGCTTTAAAGCTCTTCCTAAAGCTCTGATATTAAGGAAGCTGTTGCAAGCTCATCACTAGAATCTAACAATTGTCTTTTAATAATCACTTTGAACTGACATCTGATCAGGAGCTTTGACAGCTCTTTGTACTTGGGTTCACTGGCATGAAAGTCAACCAGAAAAAGGCAACTTTTATTTACCACACTTGACTTTGATTAGCACTTTTTTTTTTATACAGTACTCATCTTTTCAATTTGCCTGTAAATAATGTGAACTAGGTTACCTCAGATAACAAACAGTTGGGGTGTTAAACACCTGGCCCATTTAATGCACTTGCATTGCCTGCATTGTGTATTCAAATATACAGAAAGTGCAGGATAATGGCGCTAATCTATCTTTGTAAAGTGCTTTGAGATCTATGGACCTAAATCTTGTATTTCTATAAACTGGAGTGTAGCTCTTTGTGTTTAGGAGAAGAAAAACAGTGGATGTTGCAAATGGGATATACTGGGAAAATGGGTGGGGGCAAGTAATGCTTGGAGTGCAGAGACATTTCCTTAGCCAATCCCTCCTAAAGCGAATACATCTAGCCAACCAACTAAACAACTACATTCTACTGAAAACACATTTTGCAACCAAAATGGAAACAGACAAATGTATTGAAACATCTTTTCCATTTTGGTTTCTTTACCAGTTTAAAACCCCAAACTGTCTACATTCCTTGTAGTTTTAGCGACAAAAATAGGATAGTACAGTATATCCTTATTTACAGAAGTCTAATTGCATGAAAGCAAAAATACACACTAACTTTTATTAACAAAATTAATCAACAAAATTTTTGGCTGTTTCAGTTAAGGCAGATTTAATCAAGCAAAGTTGGCTCTAAAGTGAAGTTACAGTCGTTAAGCAACTGAACAATTAATTTAGAGTTTTACCCTAAACAGGTCTCTGATGAAACAATTAATGGACTTCAAATAGAGCATTTATTATTGCTAAAGCCCAGAATTTAAATCTACCATAGGTAATTTTGAATACACAATTAGTCTCTCTCAGTTCTCTAGAAGAAAAGAGAATTCTCTGTGCAAACTTACCAGCAGTAATTCAATATAGACACAAGAGACGTGGATGTCCTGTGTTATATTAAAAAATTCAATGCCAAAAGCCTCTGAATTATAAATATGTAGACTGGTCAAAGGTTACAAAGACTACTCTTTGGATAATGTAAGTCACATTTTCCTATCAATGAATGCACTGAAAAAGTTTTGAACTTCTGAGGACCGGAACACATTAAGATACATATAAACTTCAAGTAATTTTTATGATGATCCTGTTTTGTAGTTAACAACCATGATTTTAATTTGAGGCTGTCTGGACCCTTTTCATCCAAATGGCCCCAACATGTGACGAGGACCTACGCAGACCACAACCTTCTGCGTCTCCTTCTCTCAAAACACGGGTTCTCTCTCAAATGCCACCCACTCACCCAAGCCAAAAGAGAAGTCTCGCATGAAGTTTCCAAAGATATTCTGGCCCTGGTTGGGTTGAAAAATGCCACAAAAATCCTCATACTACTTCAGTATTTTTGCTTCCTGTTTTGGCTGGAACCAGAAAGAACAGAAGTATATGAAAATTACATTAAACTGCTACTTAACTACCAGGGATTCCTGAAAAAGAATGTGTTTGCCAAATGTTGCTATCATCAAGCGTGTGGAAAGCTTCCTTGACCAAAGCCAGTCAAGAGAAGCCAATTAAAATAAGTGTGTTTAATCATCAAATAGTTTATGCTACTGCATAATTCAGGTTATACGTTTAATTCATTTTGAAGTTGAACAGTGGAAAATCATCCCGTAAGATAAGTTCCACTCGGAGAGTCTTCAATGTTTCAGAACACAGAGCCATGGCCAAATCTTGCAACCAGTTAACAAACTGGTTCTGATGCAAAGTGAGGAAGCCACAAGGATATCTCAGCCGCTGATGATTCAAGGAATAATTCTTGTAGACAAACTGTTGAATTTAGCCTGACATGGGAGTTTGCTTAAGGTACATGATGCCTTAATCTGTAAATGGATAGACACTGAACTAAACATTTTTAATTTGATGCGGTCTGGTTAATTCCAAAAAGTAAGAAAAACCTACATTTTGCCTCTGCTCGAAAGAAGCAGTTGCTGCTCACCAGAGATGAGATACTAATTGAATCTGATTAGTCATCAAAGTTTGTCCTGTCCTTGATAGAAGATGTTCAGGAAATAGTGACAGCAGTCAGAGTCTGTTCAAGATTACAAACACTATTGGAATGTAAACAACTGAATATCATTTATGAAGAGTGACCAGATTTTGTCATCCACCAGAGAAAAACACCTACTTCTGGTCTGCATATGACCTTGACAAATCCAAGTTCAATATTCATGCAGAACACTGTTATGGTGTAACACACAGTTGCAGCTGCATCCAATAAACTCAGTATAGAGACTCTGAAAAGAACATAACATTTTTGTTTTGCAGGGAGACAATTCAATCTCTCTTCTAAAAAATTGTATTAACTCTACATTAGTCGTATCAAATGACAAAATAAGGTCATATCAATGTTTTGATGCCTATCATCTCCCAAGACTCAAGGGGAGATGGTGATGTATTATGAGATGCAATGTCATCAATATGTTGAAGACCACCAACTCTAGGATTCTTCTTCATTGGATTCATGCATTGCTGTTTCCTTGCTCTCCCTGGCTGCAGCAGATGTAGGGATGTGGATGAAAGCTAGCTGTCTTAGAGTGAATATGGATAAGGAGAAGCTGATGATTGATGGCATGAGCAACTGGAGGCATATGTCTGTTGATCATCAAGGTACTGTAGTCAGTCTTTAGTTTCATTGTATTTCCTTGCCAGAGATGCCTAGTTTTATGTTCAGCTGGCCAAGGCATCACTTGCCATGGCCATCCATTCATTATTCACCTTCAGGTGAGGCTACTGAAATGTACTCTATCTGGGATTAATCTTGAAGACCACATGAAAGTTTCAACTAGTGCAAAGTATAGCAGCCAACGCTTTTAGAGAATCAGTAGTTTATACAGGTCTGTCGCATCTTACGCGCATTTAGCATGCGCAATTTCAGCTTTACGCGGTCGGCAAAAATAAAACAAAAAAAAAGAGAAAAATAGCAATTTTAATACTGTACCTGTAGTGCAGGCGATTTCGCCCGCCATTACACTCAATGTAATTTTGACTATACGCGATTTTCGCTTTACGTGCTGACTGCGGAACATAACCCCAGCGTAAGATGCGACAGACCTGTAGTACATTACACCAACATGTTCTGCACTGCCAGTTTCCTTCCAGGTCTAATTCAAGGTGCTGTGATTATTAAAAAAGCCTTACTGATCTTGGAGCCAGTTATTTCAAAAACAGCCTCTGTCACTCTGTTCTACCAAGCTAGCTGCAGTACTTCAGGTATCAGTTCACAGCACAGAAATCATAGGAGCCAACAGCAAAGCACTGTCAGTAGCAGGAGCAAAGCTTCAGAATACACTGTCACTGGTAATCCAAAATATTGCACTTTTACAGTGTGTTACCACAAATCTTTGATCAGGCTTTTCCTGACAGTGGGTGTTAGTATCCAGTTAGACACTGGTCTCTTTAGTATTTCTTGTTGGGGATTACTGAGTAATGTGGGAATATGAACAGTATGTATGGGGAAATAGTGTATTTATTTATGTAAATAGTGTCCAGATCTTATGATAGCTGAACTATATATAGCTAATAAACAAGGTTTAAATCATTTAATTTAATTAAGGTGGGTATAATAAATTAAAATGTTAGAGTCTATTTGTATGAGTATATCTAAAATTATAAATACTATATAATCAAGACCAAACCCCATCATTTTACAAAGCAGTTAGAATATTTAGATGTACATGTCTAAACATTGCAATAAAATCAATTAATAAAATCAACAAAGATAAGAGATTAAGTTACTGTGTGGGACACAAAATACGGCAGCTAATTCCAGCACTGAGAATGGCATATAACCATAGATTTAATAATATGAAAAGCATTTAAAACTACTTTAGAAGAACCTGAAGCAGGAAACAGATTACATTTTGAAATTGCACTGTTGGGTAGTAGCCCTTCAAAAGTCAGTGGGAAGAGATGTTTGTGTTTCATAAAATGCTGTGGGATGTAGAAAAAGATTAACTAAAAATAAGAATCAGAAGGTTCAGAGTAGGATACAATTTTCTTAGTTTTTCTCTTTGTTCTGTTTAAACAGCACTTATTATTATTTTAATTTAATGCAATGGCTCCAACTCTATATGGACTTGCATCCCTGTGTAACCCCATTAGCTATAACAGGGTTGCAGAGTGGTGTACATTAGTACAAAATCCGGTGTGTGTGTCCCCCGCCCAAATACCCTATACTATAATGATGAATGAGTTATTGATGAAATACAGAATCCTCACAGGTGCCCTGTAGAATAGCTAGAAGGATTTGGAAGTTGGAACTGTGTACTGTATGCACACCACAGCAAGAGGATTTGAAAATTATCAGAAACATTGTTATGCTACAATCAAACTTAATTCTAATACTAGCTCAGAGAAGAAACAAAGTAAATTCAAAAGAAGTTAGATTACAAATAAAGCTCAATGAAGCCTAAAGAGTGCTTGCATCTTCATCCCCAGATATTCTGATATAGTAATTAAGATAAAATATTGCAAATCTTTAGTTAATGAATTGAGTTTATAGTAGGCAATCTTCTTTAAAATCTTACGCTGTGTAGAGGCCATCTGTCTACACTGAACACTTATTTCACCTCATCTACCACCTTTTCCTCCATAAATAAATATACCTCCTAAACAAAACTGAAGATGCCTTTTTTTCTTTTTTTTTTTAAGACCAGAAGGATTTTTTTTATAAGCATGTTTCATTACTTTGCAATCTACTGCTGCCATCTCCTGTGGTAAATGAAGCAGCAAGTAACTTCACACTTACAAACAGACTATTTAACTTCTGCCATATGGGAATGGTTCCTATAGGTCAGGCAGACAGAACTCTGTCTAAATAACTCTCAAAAGTTTGTTAAAAAATTACCATTACCTCTAAGTGACTCCGCCGTTCCGCGATCACTCTTTCATCCTTATTTCCAAATAGCTTCTTTGGAGGGAATTCTAAAGTAGCAAGCTGTAACAGATGTAAGACAATTAATTGGTATTGTAAATGATAAGCTAAGCTGAAAAAAATTCTCTTTAAAACACAAAGTGATCAGAGGGAAGAAAATGGCAAATATTCACAAGTTACAGTGTATGCCATTAGGTCCAACCCCATTATGCCATTCTACTAATGTTAATATAATCCAATCTGTACTAAAACAATAGGATTGTACTGTCACAAGTGAATAATGGCAAAGCAAATATAAGAATTTGAATGTCTCCATCTACCAACATAAAAATCAAAAGTTTGTAAACTGAACCAGCATATTACACTGCAAAGAAGAGAATATGAGCTGCTCAGGAATTCTGTATATTTTAAAGATCAGAATCATCCGTTAAAATCATTGTAAGCTTATCTCCGATTGTGTTACCATCTATTTCATTTGATTTTGTCTATGATAGCTATATAGTTTCCATCATTAAATCTGAGAGCTTTTACTGAAGTCATGCTTTGCGGATAGTTACGCTGGGTTTCAGGTGACCCTAGGTTAGTGGCAGCGTGTTACTAAAAGTCACCACAGGTGAGCATAAAGACAAGTTAACCTATGATCAGCGTATTTTACTGAATAATCGGTCTAACTTTAGAGTGTCCAAACAGAATCCACGTGAATACGGTAAAAGCTTATGTATCACACTGAAAATGAAAACTACCAACAGCACAGTTTTATTCTGAAAAATGACTATCTAAAGATGTCTGTTACCTATGCAATAGATGCACTCCATGTAGATGTTCAGAATTATATCTGTTTACGTCACTACTTTTTAATCCTGTAGGAACTGCAGAAGCCAACTCACTAAGAGAGAGTGAATAGGATTCTATAACCTTCTTGAGCATGAAATGCAATTGTTAATTTCCAGTCAATCAGTTATATCTGTTCAAACTCTTAGAAGGCAATAGGTTTACACAAGTGTCATGGAAAGTGTAATTTGGCCTATAAAGTCTTATTTCTGGTAATGATGCAAAGGAGGAAACAAACCACCATTACTCTTAAAGCTGAAGTTTGGTCTGCAGGGATGGCAGTGAAAAATATCTTCACTATATCACTGACCGTGTCAAATGAGGAAATCACTGAGACGCAAACATGCAACCACACAATTTCATTGTTAGAGTCACTGTTCAGAGTGGGGCACTTCCAAAAACAATTGCCTCTTTCCGCAAAAATTCAAACTGGCTGCCTGAGGATGTCAAGAGAGAACAAAATAAAAGAACCCTCGCCGAGTATATAAGTATATTTTAGGGCTGTAAGGAGTTTATGCTTGTGTACAATATGCAGAAGCCCAGTATATTAAATTACAAGCTTTATTTTTGCCTTTGAACATAAACACTCAATGTAGAGGAGTTCTTCAGCAAACTCCAGTTTTTCAGCAATAATTTTTCAACCCTATTCTCTTGTTAAATCCTGACCTGGATAATTTAGAGAGATGTTACATTTAGTTTAGGAACTAAATGTAACATCTTCAAGTGAGTAATCTTCAAGTGAGTAATCTGAAGTGGTGCACCAGGGGGCAGTGGTGGAGAGAATCTTTGCTACATCAACCTCTTTTTCCTCAAAATTATATTCCTCGAGTTTCCCTCACCATTTTATTTTCATCTACTTGCTTCCACATGCTTAGAGAATTAGCAGCATGTTGCCTAATATTATTGTATAAAAGCAATTATGTCCTTGGTTATAATTCTCATTGTATTAATCACTTTTTTTTAAAGTTAATCTATACAACGATATTGATGGACGGCAAAAATCTCACCCCTGAAGAAGTTACGCTATATTAGGCATCACTGCATTACGTGACCACTAGGTATAATGGTCAGACAAATAAAAAGATATGCTTTATATTTTAAAAACATATTTCGCTGTATGTTTAGGGATTGTTTCTTTCTAAATAAAATGAGTTTACACAAATATAAAGGTTAGGGTTGGCACTTTCCAGATTTGTCCTGTAGAGTCAAAACATATTGTATTGGCTAAATGCAGGTGGGGTTCCCCTACCTAAATTCAATTTGAGATTTAGTAATCTTGCTGGATATGGGACTGACTCAGGAAAAGCAGGATCATTCCACCAAAGTGTGGGATGGACAGCAATCCTAAAAATAGTTTTGTAATGCATAAGCTTTCTGAACCCATTTTAGGAGAAAAATCTCTGTTGACTTCTCTGGAGCCATTAGGTTCTCTAAGATCATCTCGATCAGGGCTAAGGTAGACAAGGGTACCTTAGGGACTTGCTCAGTTCAACCTTTGCATAGCTCTGGAATCACTATGCCATACAAATCTTTGCAACCAGGCAAGCAAGAGTTCATTATAATGGAGGTGAATTCAATATATTGGAGATGGGCCTCAGCCAGACAAACCCACTCTGAAATTTGTGGAGGTTCACAATATGAAACACGACTCAGATCAGAATTTCAAGGCTGTCCAAAAGCTAGGATCTGAACACCTGAAACTTGGGGAAAAGGGTAATATGTCAGAATCTGGATCCAGATCAGAACATTGAGGCTCAGGCCTATCTTTAGTATACAAATTACATACTGTGAGGATCTTGTATCCTAAAAAGCACACTAGAGCTAAATTATGCAGCATTGACCATCCCACCCCATTCACCATCCCTCTAATCCAGGTCATTCGGTACATTGTTTTATTAATTTATTTTGATATTAAACTCAATTGATTTTATTTTACATTGACCCAGATTTTAAATGTGTTGCAAATACTTGTCATATCTGTGTCAGTATACTGACAACTAGTAACATCACCTTATGAGCTATCTGGAGGCTTTGGCATCCAGGTAAGTGACAGCTGGAGGTTTTGGCATTTGGGTAGGGAACAACTGGTGCTTTTTTCTCCCCAAGATGATGTGGAAGATGGTTTTGGTTTGTGGTTTCCAAGTGGCAAGCTTCTGGTACTTGGGAGCACATACAACATTGCCTCCCTCCGACTTTTGGGAACAGGGTTAAATTTGGAAGGGATGTGTGTGAATTTTTTCTTCCCCACTACAACAATTCTTGAAAGCCATTAATTATCCCACTCCACCTCAATATCTGTCAAAACAGCCAACAATGACACACAAAAGCATGCATATTAACTTGATGTTCCTGCTAAAATGATAGGCAGTGAACGTTAATATTGATTACATTTCAACAGTAACTTCTACAATGAAAAGCATTGGAAGTTACTGTTGAAAGGTAATCAATATTGACATTTACTGCTTATAAGTTTAGCAGAAACAGTGTCAGTCTTCATTACTAACAGCCCACTGAAACAAAAGGGAGACATTCAAACCACTAGAACTCATGTTTCAGACTGGCTGCAGACTCAGGCAGATATCAAGCCATCAGTTAATATCCAATCCACATTCTGAAGGTCATCTTTGCAATCATGAGGGCTAGAAACCCTTTTTTTATATTACACAAGTGGAAACAAATTTGTTAACAATTATGAAGAAATGTAAACATTCTTTGTAATTATGTGGTAGAGTATATAATGTTTATATGTTACTGGTAGTGGTCTCCTTACAGTTGCCATGATTTGTACAACTGATTAGGGTAAAAAGGGGAGGCTCTTTTGCATTTTTGTGGGGAAAAATCATTAATTTTAAGAGGTTCTACTAAATATGTGATGTATAAACACGACAGCGATTCTTATATCAGAACTGTCACTGTTGTAACAAAAAAAGAAAAAAAGAAAAAGCCCAGTAATATGAACATACCAAGCCATGAGAAATTATGCCATAATTTTGTACAAGCAGCTTCTGTTCTGATGTGTAGTTTAACATGAGGTTCAGAATCAATTAAAAGAAAACTTCACTCAATTCAGCAACCTGACAGTTCAAAAGTTAAAAAGCACTTGTCTCTACAGGCATAAACTAGGAAATGTATCTGAAACTAGTACGTTTTTAAAATATTACTGGTATTTGAGCTACTAATGGTAGCAACATTTTAATGCATACAGTGAAATTGTCACTGGCAATGTGGGAAGCCTTTAAGAAACTGTCAAGCAGCTGCAAATTGTATTACATTTGCCAGAGATTATCACACTCCTGATATTTATACATCACTGAAATTCACTTGCATACACTTGTTCATGGACTCAAATGCACAGGATGTCTGAGGGGGGTAGATTATGTATATGGATCTCTGTCTCGGCTAAAACAAGTGTAAAAAAAAGTATATAGTATCCAGATCTGAAGACTGTCGGGGATATAAAATCATTCCTTTGAAAAATCAATTGACCTTTCATTTACACTCTCATCCAGCTGAACTCCCAGGCAGCCACACATTAGCTATTAGGACTAACTTTTCTCATTAATGTAATTTAAAACAATGCCACACATTAAGACAGCAGCACAAGCGTCCTAATTTCCTACTGGTCTAGGTTTCTTCTTGTATGACTTTTTCCCTCCCTTGCTGCAGTGGTGTTGAAAATATTTGCCAGCAGTTCTACAGTTTGGATGTTTTGTCATTTTCTTGGGCTGCTGAGGAGGTGATGTGTTTTCTGTGGGGCAAATTAACAAACCCATTCCCTGCTTGACAGGAATAGTGAGTTCAGGGCTGATCCTAGCCACTTTGGTGCCCTACGCCGCCCCCGGCCCGCTCCGCTCTGCTCCCCTGGCTCCCAGCCTTGGTGGGTGCGGGGGAACTGCCCCCAGCACTGAGCCAGTGGAGCGGAGCAGGCTCGGACCAGGTCGCTCCACTTACCACACGGGACAGGGGCAGGAAGAGGCGGGGCAGAGCAGGGGCAAGGGCTTTGGGGAAGGCGTGGAGTGGGGCAGGGCTGGGGCGGAGCAGGGGCGGGGGCCATGGGGAAGAGGCGGAGCAGGGGCTGGAGCAGCACGCAGCTGCTCAGGGCACCAGGAAATGTGGTGCTCCAAATTTCCTGGTGCCCTACGCAGCTGCGTACTTTGCGTATGGGTAGGGATGGCCCTGAGTGAGTTAGAGTGATTTCCTGAGGGGAAGCGTCTACATGTGGTGTGCAAATTATTTTGACTGCAGAGGCATTTCTCTACCATACTTAATTATATTATCATCCTGATACAAATTTTGTTACACACACATGCACACGCAAAGAGCTAAAATACTCAGAGCTCTTTTTGCTGAACTTCAAAGAAAATGGTGAATTAAATAATCCAAGGAAACATCAGATAGGAGATTGTATATCAGTGCTCTTTTAATGTGTGTTAGTGTATGTGATGGGGCCTCTGCCCCATGCTGGGTTGGTAGGGGTTAAGGTGGCCCGGCAGGCAGGGCCGGCGCAACCCATTAGGCGACCTAAGCAGTCGCGTAGGCCACTAACATTTGGGGGGCGGCGACCGCAGCGGCTGGATCTTTGGCCGCCCCGGTCGGTGGCGGCATTTGGGGGGCGGACCTTCCGCCACCTCTGTCGGGGGGGAGCATTTCGGGGACGGAACCTTCCGCCACCTAGGGCGGCAAAAAAGCTGGTGGCGCTCCTGCCGGCAGGCCAATTAAAACCCCTGAGTAGACCTGGAGAAGGAGCCAGGAAGCAGGCCACTAATTAGGAGTAAGCTCGGCTGAGCAGGAGCAGGTGGGGCCAGTATATAGCCAGGTTGTTGACTATTGCAAGGGCAGGGAAAGGCTGCAAGGAAGTAGGCTACAGTAACTCCCAAGTGGAAGGCGTTGGAGGATGGCAAACCCAGAGAGGGGAGAATCCAGTAAGGTAGGAAGAAGCCCAGGTAAACTGCAGCCAGGACTAAGAGATATAGACCTTGGCTTCATGTTATAGTTTACCTGGGCTGAAACCCAGTGTAAAGGACGGATCTGGGTTCCCTACCAGCCTGAAGCATGGCCTGAGCACTGAACCAAAGTCAGCAAAAGTTATGCTATGAGCAAAAGTCAGGCCCTGTCAAAAAGCAGATGCTTGCCGATACATGAACTTGACACAAGTACCAGCAGATCAGCATAAGGACACCCCAAGCCAGCACAAGATGATGATTTGACAGAAGTGATGAATGTGGATGCTTTGTCTGAAACACAGGAGAAAGGTACAAGGGGAAGTAACAAACATGTCACGAGACACGTAAGGTGGTATCTAAGTTGTTTATCCCAGATTGTTTGTCTCAACCTATAAATGTTGAGATACCTCGCCCTAACCATCTTCCGGCCTAGAGGAGAGCAGAAAGTCCTGCCGCTCACTGAATTGGTCCATTGTAACAGGCATTCATGTGCTAGTGTAATTGCAGACATTGATCCAGGGAGCTAGGACTGTGCTTCGTTGACAATAAATCTGGCCCAGCACCTTCGCCACTGAACAGAGTCTATGGTCTCTTTGGGCAGTTCAGTCGAGGTCTGCTGGGCTGGCTAGCTGCGCAGAGCCAGCACAGCACACACAGAACACACACTCCGCCAACAACTAACACTGGTGTCCCCGACCGCTCATCTGGTAAGTAGGCGAGCTGTCCTCTGTAGGAATCGCGATCTAACACGGCAGAAAACTCCAAGCTAGGGACCTACCCTTATTCCCTCCCTTCAAATCCCCACAGAGTTTGATGAGGTATAGATACACTGGGTAGCCCTCAAAGGAAGTCCTTATGAGTTAAAAAAGATAGTGGAAAATCATGGACTGGAATATGTAAAGTGATGGCAGAGATTGAGCTTTAAAAATAACAATTAGAGTAAAAAAGGTAGAATATTGGCAACTATAGCCATGACAGTTAAATGGTTAAGACAACACACCACAGAATTGGCAGGGCAAATAACAGAAACAAAAAAAGAGTTAAAAGAAGCAAGAGAGCCCTGGAAAGCTCTCTCTCTTAGCAGGATGACATGCAGTCCAGAGACATTATATGGTACAGCAAGTACAGGAACAAAATAGGAAATTGGAAACAGCTGTAGAGAATCTGCAAAAAAGAGATATGCCGTCCCCCGTTATAAGTCTCTTTGGGCTACAACAGACTTCGGGTATTTATACAATGCCTGAAGAATGGGGACAGAAATGGGAAAAGGTGGCCCTAGCAAAATTAAAAGATGAAACACGGGATGATTGGAATGGGTGTTGCAACAGGGACATGTGGAATGACCCAGACCAACCACCTAACAACTCATGGGCACAGGCCACTGCATTGCAACCACCACTGTACAATAAGAGCCAGGTTCCAGTAAAACTTAAACCACCTGGCATTGGTCACTGTCGGAAGACCAGATACTGGGCTAGATGGACCATTGGTCTGACCAAGTATGGCCGTTCTTATGAGACCAAAACTGGTGCCTATCAGAACGGGAGAAGTAAGTGCACAGGAGGGGGAAGTAGACTCTGGATTGGTAAATCGGATAAAAGGAAAAAATGGAACAGTTCACAGAGAACAGTAGGAGACAGGAGCTGCAACTTAATCGCGGGGAGTGGATAAAAAAGAATTTCAAGGTGAGAAACCTAGAGTGAGCAAGTTAACACCTAAAATTGATGCATTCATGTATGGATTTGCCCAGAAACAGTTAACAGCAGTTTCTTAATGTATGCACAACATGCCTCAAGTGGCACATGACCAGGATTCATCACTGAATTTGGTCCGCTGGTTGGATCATTAGCTTCCCCGGCTCGGGCCAGGTACTGACAGGGAGTGTAACGTGAACGCTGATCCATGCCCCAAAAGCAAAGAAAGGCAATCCTGCAATCCATTCGGCATGCAGACAAAAGCAACAGACACTGAGAGAACAAATTCAGGTTTTGAAAGAGCAGATAACAACCCTCACTCTCCTCTCAAAACCAGAATTAAAACCCAGGGATATGGTTTCCCAACTGCTTTAACCCATCGAGCCCCATTTCTCGCTCAGAGTAATAATATAACCTTCTTTCTCAAATATTTTTACATACTATTTAATTTTTTTTTATATCCTCTCTGTTTGCTAAATACGCTGCTGCCGCCTGTACTTTAAGATAACTTGACAAAGTTAATTAATCTCCCTCGGCTCAGGTCTCCCTCCCTCCCTAGGTTGCTCTCCCATCCTCTCCCTCCTCTCCACTCTCTCTGTTTTAAAAGTTCTAGTTATTACAGAAAGAACAGGAGTACTTGTGGCACCTTAGAGACTAATGAATTTATTTGAGCATAAGCTTTCGATGCATCCGATGAAGTAGGCTGTAGCCCACGAAAGCTTATGCTCAAATAAATTCGTTAGTCTCTAAGGTGCCACAAGTACTCCTGTTCTTTTTGCGGATACAGACTAACACGGCTGCTACTCTGAAACCTAGTTATTACAGAAACCTCCATCGCTGAAGGAGAGGAAGCAACTGAAAACACTCCTAACTTTCTTGAAGATATAGTTGCCAAGCAACTAAAATGCATACTCTGATTCCAATCCTAACCACTGACTATTTAAAACATGGGTTTTCCCTAATTCCATACAGCAGAGTTTTAAAAATAAATAGTTATATAAAGTAATGGACAATGTCTTAAGTTACTGACTTAATACAACAAGTGGGCAAATAACAGTATGAATTTTTATCAATTCTTATTAAAAGTTTTAAATAAAAAGGTAATAACTTGCTTATTTAATTATTTAACTCCTTCCCCCTGCCCCTGACTTTCCTCCGTGCTCCCCTAGGGGGGCATGCCCCACTGTTTGGGGACCACTGCTCTAGTGGAAGCCTTGGGGAAATTTTTGCCCTCTGAATGTTTTTTTCCTAGTATGGTAATTATTTTGGCTTAAATTCATAATATTCCCATTCCAAATACACTACCATGACCTGATCAGTCTGTTAGTTGTGTATTCACAGTTCTCATTGACTTCACTGAAAATGATAGGATAATGAGGCCCCTGGAGCGCAACACTTACACCACCTATTGCCATTTGACTAATGTGCCTGACTTAAGTTCAGAGATAAGAACTCTCTGTAGCAGTTTTAACAGTTCATGCAGAAATGATTTGCCTGTTGCATACGAACTCATCTAAGTGACATCTGGCTGCATTTATGAAACTTCCTTCTCTTGTGTGACTGACTAATGCTGTGAATTTCAGCCACCCTTGCCTTTGAGCAATGCTAATAATGAAAACTCAAAGGACAGGAATAATTCTTTCTGCTGAACAGACTTGCATTTCTTACTACTCAATATTAATGGCAGATCTCAGGTTCTTAAAAAACAGCTGTCACAGATAAATATACCTGCAAACAAATAAGCAGTACTTCTCTAAGTTTGATTTGTTGTAGGCATAAAGCAGCAAATCTTCAGGATAAACTAGGCTTATTATTGAGAGAAATAAAATAGCTTTCTACATTGCTGAGAATGGTAAAAATGGAAACATTCAAAATAAAGAAGCTATAAGCTAAAAACCTTATTTTTAAATGATGCTTTAAATTTAGATAGCCTACATATATTTAAATTTATGTTTAATCTTTAAACAGATTATAAAGCTGGCTGCTTAAACACAAGTTTAAATACATACCATAAACCCTAATACAACTAATTTCCACAAACCATCAACTCTCATCTGTCTATGCAAAAGTGAAACTCAAAAGACAGTAAGATCTCCTAGCTGGACAGCTATATTATGAAAAGATGGACTCTCAGGAAAACACTTGGGGCAAAAGGAGTTTAGAGCCAAAGGGGAACAAGCAACTGTGGGGAACAGAGGGCATCCGTGTTGGTGACTCTCTACTTTATTGTGAGTCTTGCAATATTTTTCTTAAGGCCTCAGATCCTAGAGTCAAATGAACATATATGAGAATCTCCACCTGTGACACATGGCCAGAAAGGGTTAAGCATCCTGCAGGATAAATGACCCAAATTCAACCTTTAGGGACATATTGGTAGATGATGTTTGTGTTTTTGTGTGTTTACATATATATGGTTAGAGGCGGACAATGTAATCAAACAGTTCCTGTCTATGCTGTATTCTGTTAATTCAGAGATCAAAAGGAGATCTTAACATTTAAATGAATTGTAAATATAGGGATATCAGTGTATTGATTTCTCTTTGAAGTATATGGCAGATCACCTGCAAATGGTGGAAAACAAGTTGGAGATCTTACTATCTTTTGAGTTTCACCTTTGCATAGACAGATGAGAGTTGATGGTTTGTGGAAATTAGTTGTATGAGGTCTTATGGTGTGTATTTAATCTTGTGTTTAAGCAGCCAGCTTTATAATTTGTTTGAAGATGAAACATAAATTTAACTATATGTGTAGGCTATCTACATTTAAAGCACCATTTAAAAATAAGGTTTTTAGCTTATAGCTTGATGCTTAGGAAATAGGTCTACTTCAAAGTCTGGATGATTGCCGATTGTTCGCCTAAGGACTCCCAACTGTCGAGAAGGCCTGGAACTGTATAAAAAACCCTTGGGTCCTGATCCTTTTTATCTCAGATCTGCTTGATGCTTTATGCAAAGGAAGCTTGAGTCATAAGACTGAGATCTCCAGTCCCATCTGGATCACCCTGAATATGAACATTGGACTATAAACTATGGACTAATTCTGAAAGAACTCTTTGCAATTACAAAGCTCACCACCTCTACTATAAAACTGATCTCAGAATGGTACTCATGTCTGTATGTGTACTGATCTTTTAACCAATACTCTCTCTCTTCTTTTTTAATACATTTTCGTTAAATTAATACGAATTGGCTGTAAACGTGCATTTGGGTAAGATCTGAAATATTCATTAACTTGGGAGGTAATGTGTCTGATCCTTTGGAATTGGTAGAACTTTCTTATATGATGGTTAAGATTTTCAGTAATCCTCATCATATTTGACTTGGGCGTCTGAGTGGAAGCCCAAGGCTGGGTTGCTATAAGGGAACTGTGTTTTGGTTCTGTGCAACCAGTACGGTATTGTAGAAGCTGTTTTGTGCTTGCTTGGTAAATCTAAGCATTAGAATATCCACCAGCATTGGGGATTGTCTGCCCCATTCTTTGCAGTTTGCCCTAACTGAATAACCTCAGTGCGGCCTCCCAGGACCCCAGTCACACCACCTCATTCATTTTATTTTATTTTACTTTTATATCTATAGACATATATAAAAAAATAAAGATTCTAGACCTTGTGGTTTCAGAGTCAACTTTGGAAGTGTGACCCAAATGTGCCCTACAAGTTCAAAAGCCTAAAGGCAAAGAAAAAGATCCCAAGATTTCTTATTTAAAAACTTCTGATTTTTAAAGCAATCTCATAATTTTGGGGGGTCTGACTCATGATATTTGAACATTTGAGGTTGGCAATATTGGGACATAAATCAATTTCACAAGCTTCATGACTATTGAGTCATTGCTAGAGCAATATATTACAATAGTTCTAGAGTAACAAGTATTACACAACCAATTTAACATAATGGTGTCAGCCCATTGGTAAAGGATTTGCTAATCCAGCCAGGTAAGGAGGCGACACAAAGCTATAATCACTTGAAAACATTCTTGCCAAGCGACTTCATCCTCAGCACACACAGAGCCCATCTCACAATGACGTATTATTGTTGAGAAATCTTTGAGTTCAGTTAGACAACACAACTGGAAGAGAGACTATACACACTTAAATAAGTAAATAAAACCCCCTACAATATTAAATCATTAACAAACAATTCTGTGTTGGTTAATAGTTTGCCTGACTTTAGTGTTAATGATTATTTATTCCCAAATAAACTTACGTTATAACTGGAGTTAAAGTTGAGTACATATCAGACACCTATGCTTAAAAATATTTCTCTCCAACACAAGCATAACAAACCTAGGAAATCCAGTATTACGTTTAAACATAAAAGAAATCCAAACAGTATGAAAATACACAACCGAGGCACCCAAACTACCTTAACTCCACCCAGGTGGTGACACCATGGAATAACCAGACAATTATGATAGCACATAATGTCTATAGTTCTAGATTAGAAGAAGCTGACTTTTAAAGACACAGCTTGATTCTTTTATTGCTCATGGTCTCATGTCCATTTTACAGATTGAAACCGACATTCAGGGATGGTCTGCTCTAATGCCCACTGAAGTCAATAGGAGTCTTTCTGTTCACTTTAGTGGGTGCTAAATCACTCAGATTCTAAGTGATTTGTCCAAGGGCACACAGCAAGTCTGTGGCAGAGTCAAGAAAAGCACCAGAGTCTGACTCCTAGTACTCTGCTTTAACCACATAGCCATTTTCCCCACCTCTCTATTAATTTGTTTTAACACTACCTTCAAAAGTACTTCACCCATTGGGATGTGAGGGGCACTTTCTATATAAATGATACCCCCATCCATCTTCTCCACAAAATGGATATTTTTCTCCCTGGGGGTTCCAGTTACCTGTCCATTGCAGAATACTTTTTGGCTATGATTTTGATATATTCCTTAGTGCAAATTGGATGGCTTTGCTCACTTTTTAGTTTTCACCTCTGCTTTGTCCATGAAATTGTCAATTCCCCAATGCAGCTCAATATTTTTCATTCGAGCCACTGTTTCTCTGTTTATTTTTATATTAAGCCATGAAAGATTGTAGTCTATTGATTTTGTCATGCAGGGGTTTTAATAACTTTTACTGTAATCTCTTGCTTTGGGCTTTGTAGAGGGGTAGACATCCTTGGAAGGCAAAACTGCCTTCTGTATGCTGCAGAGACAGGTGATGATGAATTCACTTGATTGATTTTGTATTTACTTTACAGCAATCCAGACCTCGTTCTCAGAACAGTGAAAGTGAGATCTCACTGCTGATACAAAACTAAATATTCTCCAATTTACAAACAATAAACAGTGTTCTCAGATCCAGAGCGCCTAAGAAGTTAATCCTCTTCCTTAGCTACCGTTATTTATTTAAAGAAGGAAATGCTATGCTGGTTTCCCATGGCCCAAATCTGAAAGTTCAGGACAGAAAAGTGTCTCTCACCATAGATGAACTAACATTCACAAGAAAATAATTTAACCTGAATGGAATAAGGGACATGTGAGTTTTGATCAAAAGGGAAGATTTTATTCTAATACACACAGGAAGACACATTCAAAAACCATGACTGTACAAATCTGACTAGGATACATTTATTCAAGCCTATGGGCTAATCTAATAAAAAATAGTCACAGCCACCATTTCTAAGAATCTGGTGGTGGTAGACCCCGGGCTGACATAGGCTGTTTAACAGCACCTCGCAAGACATTCTGCATTAAGGCTGACGTCACATCATGGTTAGAAGACAAAGTGGAGCACCTGAGACATCTCCATTTTGCCTTCATTTCCTGCTTTATTTCTCTGGACTGGATTTCTAACAAAGAAACTTTGAACAAGGACTGATGACTGGTAATTTCCAGAAAAGCTTTTGCAAGCTTGCAGTTTATTCCATCACTGTTATGATCTTGATCTATGAACTCTGAAAAATCATCTGTATGTATATGATTTATTAACTTTTCATCTTCTTTTCTTTTATTATTAACTTTAGTTACTAAAGGATTAGCATCAGTGTGATTATTGGGTAAGATCTGAGTTATATATTGACCTGGCTAAGTGATCTCTTGTGACTGGAAGGGCCCTATATCTGCTGAAATTGGTTTTCAATAACCACTCATCATAAAGTCCAGTGTCTGGCTGGTGAGCCAAGGGCTGGAATGCCTAAGGAGACTGTGTGTTTGACTTCTTGTTAAGCAGTGTGGTGACACAGAAGTTCACTTTTATTACTGACTTGGTATAGTCTAATGATAGAATAAGCATAAGCACCAGTTATGAGCCTGTCTTATTTCTCAACAGTCTGTCCTGAATTTGGTATCCTTAGTTGTGACCCAGTGAGGCTCGGTGACACCATCATGAATCTTGCATTGAACACTATGAAGCAACAAACAAATATGAACAGGATTTTACAGTTTATTCATGGTGAGCAATGCTCCTGTTCGTATATATTTTCAGACTGATGGGCTCAACAAAATGGTATCAATTTCTTTTAAGTAATCTATAGCACAACATGCCCCTTAGCAAAAAAAAAAAAAGCCAATACAGTGTAGAGCCATTACAGGCCTATTTATTTAGCTGCTTTGGTAACTTGTAGCAAACTAAACGATGACGTAGGAGGGGCACCTAAACTAGAGCTGCGTACATTTTTTTCAGCAAATAGCATTTTTGCCAAAAATGCATTTTGGAGGGCTCCAAAACAATTTGTGAAGTCAAGTCAAATTCAATTAATTGCTTTGGTTGAAAAAAATAAAAAGTAAAAATGTTTAGTTTAATCTTTTCTTCCAAAACAGCGCTGTGTTTTGAAATCTGCCTAATTTAAAAAATCCCCACAAAACCAGGGCAAAAAAGCCACCCAAAAATGACTGATTCAAAATGAAAATTTTTTAAAAAAGGCCTCTGAAAAACCAGTTATTTGCTCAGTTCTAATACACACTATTTTTCTATGAGTACAAGAAAGAAAGGACAGTTACTGGCCTGTAGAATTCTTATAATTAAGGTGTTTGGGTTGGAAAATGGTATGTGATGATTTTTTTTGTTACAAAAGTATACCCACTAATACTTGAGTGAGATATGAATATAAATGGTAAAATGGAAAATTATATATACTGCAATTATTGTAATTTGTGCTGAACAAAAGAGATGACTAATATTCTTTTATAAAGGTTTAAGAGTAGCAGTCGTGTTAGCCTGTATCCGCAAAAAGAACAGGAGTACTTGTGGCACCTTAGAGACTAACAAATTGATTTGAGCATAATACTTTATAAAAGTATTATAATGTTTATAGACAGATATGCATTTTTAATATTACTGTTTTATTAGTTTGCTTTCAATATTTATGGAAAGTGGCATCACTAAGACTAGCAAAGGGCTAAACAAGAAAATTAAAATTAAGTAATTCATCCTTTTATGAACTATGTTTCATATACAATCTTCTTAATGCTTTTCTTTGTTTGACATAATTACACTGCCAAAGGGCATCTTTATATGTATTATAATGCTTGCTGGTCACAAGCATTATAGTTAATGCTGCAAACAGTTTCCATTCTAACCTTGTGTTCTCACACTAAATTTTCTGCAACATTCACCTTTTGGACTGCAATTTTCCATTCTCTGCCATTCCATTCTCTGCCTTTAGGTGAATATAATTCCCCTGTATATATAATTTGGGAAACTGAACAAAATCCTTTCATTTCTCTGAGTCACAGGGCAATGACATAAAAACACACATTTTCAATCGCTAAAAAAATCTAAGTACACTGTTCATATTAGGGAGCATTATTAAAATCAATGTTAGAGTTTATTTTGATTGTCACCGGGTAAAATTTTCAAAACTAGCAATGGGATTAGGATCTTTAATCACTTTGGATAACATTTTCAAAAACACCTAACATTGATAATTGCCAGACGGTTAGTTGCCTTTAAAATTATCTATAGTAAGAATCCATATGAGGACAAAAACTTGTCTTCACAAAATAGTAGTATAAAGTTATGTACTATACTGGTTTTATTGATAAATTGTATTAACTAATTTAATTCTTGTTAATATATCTTTAATTTACTTTTTGTAACTTTCTTTAGTTCACCACTGAATTTTGGTTTGGTTAATAAAACTTATAAAACCTGAGTATGTCTCAAATTTATTGGATAAGGCCCCAATCCTACACTGAGCTCATTGCAGGATCAGGGCTTTTGCCTTAGTAACACATTTCAAACAAAATCATTAGAAATATTTAATATTTAATTTAAGTAATTTAAGCATCGTGTTTTATGCCTCTTTTATACAATACAGTAAAATAATCCAAAATCCACATTAGTGCACATAAAACGCACATGCTGCATATACCTGCACAGTAAGTATGCATTTACTGATGCCAATAATTTACACACTACAATGGCAAAACCGGCAGCGCTTCAGTCTCAATAGCTCTGAAGCAAGTTCTGCTGGCACAGCAGTTTATAAAATCCAGAAGCTCAATAGCTGCATGGCAATGGGTTTAAAAGCTCTACAAGCTAAGTAGCACAAGGTTATTTCTCTCCTCACCCTTTTTCTGCTAAAATAATCCCAGGAGATTAAATACAAAAAGCTGTGTTAATGAAACTACAGCTGCACAGTTAAAAATTTGAAAGTCAGGAAATGGAATATTTAAGGTTCCAAAAGAAACAGGGGCAAAAGGATTTTGAAGAACCCAGAAGAGTTTAAATAAGCGTTTAATTTTTTCCCCATACAAAAGCTAAATTGATCGGCTTAGTCCCCCCAGCCCCAAACAATGGAAAAGTAAAGGGCCTGGAGAGGGATGGGGCCAGCCTCCAACTTGTTGAGCATGTGCTCACATTCCCCCCACTACCAACGTGTGTGTGCCCCTCCCACCGCCACCACATCCCTTGCCATTTGGTCAAGATCACTGTGATGGGGTGTTCCCCCCAGACAGGGCCTGAAAGAGTTAAGATAGCTAACGGCCAACTAACTGCCCAGTCTGCACCTGGAGAAGGAGACAGGAAGCAGGGGATTAAGTAGAACAGGTTCAGCTGAGCAGGAATAGGCAGGGCCTATATAAACCAGAAAGCTGGCAACAGAAGGGGCTGGAGGGAAGGAGTCTTCAGCCGCTCCCTGGAAGAAGGGAGGGGTATCTGGGGCTACAGGCAGGTAGTCTTCAGTTACTTCCTGGGAGGAAGGAGTGTGGCTTGGCAAGCCCAGAGAAGGGGGAGAGCCAGAGAGGAAGGCAAGGTTCAGGGGAAAGAGCAGAGAGGTATGTAGTAGGTCAAACATTGGCTGTCAATGAGAGGGCCCCTGAGACCTAGAGAAGAGGGTGGGCCCAGGTCCCCCTACCAGCCGCTGACAAACTGGCACTGGCAAGTAAGCAAGCAGGAAGACTTCCTGAGACCATTTACCAAGAAGGACTAGGGGGGAACATATATGGTGACCTGGCTGGAGGGTCGAGTCATGAAGAGGAGGCTGCGGTTCTTGGAGTGAGAGGGATCCACAGGGCGAGGGGACGATGGGAGAGATGCAGGGGAGGGCATAACACCTGGCTGGAGCTAATCCCCAGGATGACCAGCAGGAAATGCCACCAGCAGTGAATGAACCCTGTGACAATCACCATAAGCGTACACGGTACTTTACAACACAAGAGAGTCCCGGCCCTGGTGAACTAACAATGTCAGTTAACAAAAGGAGAGGACACATAATGAGAGCTCAGGAAGACGAAGATGAAAACAATAAGATCACATTGTTGCTTGAGTGAGTAGTCCATGCATCTTCAGGCTTATTTATTATATTTTAATATTATCATTAATATGATAATTTATATACCTCCCTGAAGAAGTTTTGAGAAGGGCCTTACAACCCACTTCAAGGATACTTAGGAAAAAAAACAGTATTTTTATAAGTTAATATCAAAGGCTTAAATAAAGCTAGGTGTTTATGTATAATGTGTGGTTCAAAAAAAAAAGGGGGGGGGGAGGGGGGCTTCGCAGTACATAAAATGTTTAGGTGAACAACTTATGGGAATAATAATTTCGCAGTGTGTAGATTCTCAATTTAATATGAATAAAATCATTTGGCAGTTTATATCCCGGCACGCCAAGAAAAAAAAAGTTCTCCATCTGTGCATCAGTACCTCTGAGCTCTTTCAGAAACATTTTCTGCTCTGAGTCAGAAATAATTCGTATAATCATAGCAAACAAGTAGAGAAAGGCCTATTAACAACCACAGTTGGCAATAACCTTAGGTCCTGTCAAACAATAACACGATAATCTGTCAGACAAAGGCTTCTGATAAGTGGAGGTCATTGACCTCAGAAATGAAGAGGTGGTATCCCAGGAACATACAACTATTATTCACACTACCAAAAGAGTCTTTTCTCTAGAAAGCTAGATTGATAAAACATTGACAATACCATTATTGCAGAAACACTTTCCTGGAGGTTATAAAATGCAACCTTTATTATTTGAGACATAATGCAATTTGAAATTCCATAGCCTCTATAGAGTATCACTGCAAGAATGGTGCCCAGTTCCAATTACCCAGGGTTCAGTAGACTTATTCATGGAATGTTCTCTGACTGTGTAGTACATCCCAGCCAATTCATGTGCGTGGATGGAATAAAGGGGTCACATGCTACTCAGGCCTCTCCTGAAGGCACAAGTTTACGCTTTGCACTCTGCTCCTTCAACCTGGATATTCTATAGCCAATCAGTTATGCAAAAGTATAAAGACAGGCTGGGTGGGGAGGAAGGTGCAGAGGGGGAAGGGTTAGCTTAATCACTGCACAAAATGCTTTGAAAATAAATATAAGAAACAGTCATGTTAGTGCATGCACATGCTCAGCACTGCACATAAAAATATTGTAGGGAATAGACAGTTCTCAACTTCCAAGTGAAGAAACAACATGGGAACCATATAAATATAAAATTGATTTGTCTTTTATAATTTTATTTTTTTACATGCACCAAGGTAAAAGTGAGTAGCTTCAGTAGTGGAGTGCTCCTGCCTGCACGCCTCATGTCCTTATATTTTAATTAGAAAGGTATTTAATATTTTTAGTGGATCCTGCATATTTTTAAAGACGCACACTAGCAAGAATAAGAAATCCTTCAATTCAACCATCTAGTGCTTCCCTGAATAATGTTTAGAGGAACAGTGAGCAAAAAAGTCTCAGAGGAAGATCAACAGTGGGCCAGTCTTCACTTCAGGAAGATCAACGCTGCTGCAATCGATGCAGCGGGGTCGATTTAGTGGGTCTAGTGAAGACCCGCTAAATCAACTGCAGAGCGCACTCCGTTCAACCCCAGTACTCCAGCTCCCCGAGAAGGTCAAGGTAAGTCAACCAGAGAGTGTCTCCCATTGATGCAGCGCAGTGAAGACACCGGGGTAAATCGACCTAAGCTACATCAACTCCAGCTTCGTTATGCACGTAGCTGGAGTAGCATAACTTAGGTTGACTAACCCTGGTAGTGAAAATAAGCCCAGTGTCCCTGCTTGAGCGAAGTCTACATTGATAACCATAGGCCAGATCATGCCAGTACATAGGGACATAAGAGGGAGAAAAGACCCCCACCTGGATGCTGATGAATGGACACCCAGACATTGGGTTCAGACATGAGAGAGAAATAGGGACTTACTACTTGTCCTTCTGTGCTCACATCCCACCCACCTGTTTTTTGGGCACCAGACAGGGAGTAACCCAATGAGACGGTCAGTTTCACCATAAAAGGGTGATTACTACACCAGTAATCTGCCTATCTGAAGCAAGATGGGGAAAATTGTAAAATCATGATATAGCACTACATAAAAAGGGCTGCTTTAAAAAAAAAGAAAAAGAATTCAGCTCTAAAAGTTCTTGCTTCTCAACTAAGGTACCTGGCTTGTCAGGCTTCTTCATTGAAAGACAAACAACAAAAACACTTTAATTACAAGTGCTGCTATATCTGAAAGGCAAGTATTGTCTGGATTAAAATTCCAAAGGTAATTAAAGAATCAATGTAAGAAAAAATCCTGAGATTGTCTATGACTATTGCACACACTTAATACAATACACCCGGTTAACACCAAAGTACAGTATTGCCTGTAGCACTTAAAAATCTCACACTGGTGCAGGCCACTTTGGTCTTTTAAAATTTCCATGCAACACAGTTCAATTAGATAAATTCAATTAGTTATCAAAATCTATTTATTAATCTAATTTTAAATGTGCTGCTAAGTAAAATAATTTACTGCATATTTTGAGACTGTAGGACATTAAGCAGTTCATCTTTCTGAAATGTTAGACATTCTACCTTTCCAATAAATCAGTTTTTCAATACATTCCTTTTGGGAATGCACTGGCAGTAAAACAAACTGCAGGATCGGCAAATTATTAAAATGGTGATGTAGTAATTCAAGTGCAGCAACTAATGAGTTGTAAAGTTCACTTCCAAAAGCAGGGCACTGTATACATTAAACATGTATACAATATTTTCTGTTTATAATAAATAATTCAGAGTTGGAAGGTGAATTACATGAAATAATTCAACTCAAATAGATTTTTATGCAGCTGCTTTTCGGAACTGAATTTATTTGGAATAATTCATGGATGCAACTTTTTCAAATTTTATATTTACGCACTTGTTTAATAATTCAGTGACAACTTATGTCAGGGAGGGATCAGTAGAAATGTCTGGGTGATTTTCAATGAGTTAAACAGAGATAGCTCCTTTTACATGTTGCAAATTACATTTAAAAATAGTACAATTCAAAAGGTATTTTAAATAAAGGTAAAATATTGGAGGCCCTACAGAACTCGCCTATTTAATGTAAGCATTGCTATTCCTGAAAAAAATGAAATGAAACAAAAACAAAACAAAAAACCCACGCTCCACCCTGGTTGCCTCATATTCGTTATGATTTGGTAAGCAGATTTATTTTATTTTCTCCCCCCTCGCCCCCACACGCTTCCTTAAATAAGCATGTTTCACAAAAGAGACACAGTACAGTTTGTGGACATGTTGATAACTAGATATCAAGTGTAGATGTTAACACCTCTTTTGCCCACAAATTGGTCACTTATTATTTGTAGTGCTGAAAGTTTCAAGATAGAATTGGGTCACCACTGTGTCAGGTGCTGTAAAAAACCAAACCAAACCAAACCAAACAAACCCACACACACAAGACTACATGGTCGCTGCCCCAAGGTATGTTAACATCTAGAAATTATCTATGGCTATATACAAATGGAAACAACCTGTCACCTTGGTAACTAAATAAGTACTAAAAAGTTCATAGTGATAAAAGTTATAGTGTCATTGTTTAGAAATAAATGTGATTATACATTCTCTCTTAAATATAATATATTTTAAACCAAAAATTATTACTATGCTGTTTTAAGAAAGTATATCATATTTTAAGAAAATATCATGTACCATGAGATATGGCAATGATTAATATACTGTGGCTGACAGTGAAAATAGTTAAGAAGGGAACAAGTAAAACATGTATATCAGTTTCTATTATCATCATCATCCGCATGGTTAAACAAGTATTTCATTAATAAAACAACCTTAGACCAGTCCCAAAAATTTTACTAGCCATGTGTATCAAAATGGATATTCTCCAGAGGAGAAGCGATAATTATTTACATGTAATTATTGTTCTTTGAAGATATATAGATGTACTACAGCTGAATACTGGTAGGAAACTAACTCAATACTGGTAGGAAACTCACAAAGCTTAAAGTTCTAAGTGGCAAGCTCCAGCAGGGGGCATCACTTGCCAACCCTGTAGTGGAGCTGCAATGACACCTAGAGCTTCCAATTATCACTGCATTTGAAGCAAAAAGTGGAAATTTGTGAAATTTGGAAAAATAATAAAGGATTATAGAATGTTCCACTCTGAGGGCAGGTAAGTGGTGGTCAATCTGGTTATATCTCGTCAGATAACGTTAACTACATTATCTCTTATCCAAATATACATGTTATAATAGATTCCTACTCTAAGTGTCATCTTTCAACAATATGTAAGTATACCACCCAAAGATATTGCAACAGACAGTAAAAGACACACTGCAAGGAAAAACATATGTTAAATTCAATTTAAAATATAGGGGAGAGAGGGAGCTAAGATATCTTAAAAATATGTACAGCAAAATTAGGAGGTGGCAAAAGAAATAAGTTCTGTAACACCAGCAAGCCTGACTTTGATTTTTGCTTAGGCAGTGATCAATCAATAATGCTTCATGAGATGTGCAGCAAATGCCATATTGCTGCCCTGCAAATCTTCTAGAATGTGGCTCAAAAAGGAGGTCTTATCTCATTCAAAAAGGTCACAATAATACTCCATGACACAAGGGGCTTTTTAACAGGTGTTTTCAGAGCAACAGGCTCTTCCTGAATCTGATCACTATACACTGCAGAGAAGATAGTCTCCCTTCAACAGCTATGGAATGTAATGTCAGGGAAGATGTCTGTAACCCAGACTCAGATGATAACTATTCAAGCATGGGGTTTGTTTTTGGAGGAAGGGGGGAGGTGCAAGAGGACTTAAAACACCAAACCTTGCACTTCCACTCTCTCATGAGCTATGCCGGGACAATGGGATTTAGATGGGGGATCTGGTTTGCAGAGGTGAGATACGACAAGACTCAGTCTAATGGAACCTGACACTGCTATCAATAACAGGGTTGACAACCGCATTTGTATCAGGCAACAGGATGTCATTAGATTGTCCAAACAGCTTCCTCACCTGAGTTTGTTCAGAACCTTTACTACTAGAAATACCAAAGAAAGTCATATGTGAACTTTCATAATCTATTTTTAATAAGCATCCATCTTTAATCAAGTCTTTATATAGTGATTTGCACTCTGGCATTCCCAGGAATGGTAAATATCTCATCTACCATCCCCCTGATCAAAAGATCAACAATTGTGTCTCTCAGAAGAGCTTATCTGTGATAGTGTTGTGTTTTCCTGCCAGGTAAAAGGCAAACAGAAATAACTTGGACGCAGACTGTAACACTGTAATATCCTATGAAGTTGGATTCTGTGAGGCTATGATGTATAAACTCTGGGACCTATCACATCAAACCTACACTCACACAGACATGGCTGACATTGGAGTCAATGCATAAAATCAGGTATATGACTTGAGAGTAGAGCGGTTTGGATGGAACTTTTTTCTGTTTGAAAATTCTGATTTGTCAAAAGTGACATTTCTGCTAAACTTTTCAAGCTCAAGAAAATTTCATTTAGAAATTGAAGAATAGCATTTTGATACGGTTAAACGGGAACATTTTGACTTTCTGTTTTGAAATGAATTTTAATTTCAATTATTTTAATTCTTATTATACAGTGTAGTATAAAATAAGTCAAATTAGAAACAATGTTGGTTTTTAGAAATTACATTTTTGGGAAATTTCAAATGGGTGGGGGAGGAACAATTTTTTTTTAAATTATGGAAAATCCTGCAAAATGGAAAATTTGTGTTTCTATCCAGGTCTATTTTATCAGAGCTTTCCAAAATGCTTAGATTTTCTATTTAAAGGAAACGCCAGGAGAGGGAAGGAGAACATCTCAGGGCCTGTCAAGCCCACAGTAATTTCTATTGCATGGTCCAGTCTGAAATAAACCAGGTATGTTTGCCTGTGATGTGCCTCACACAAGGATACTTCTTGATGCTGCTGGGATGCTTTTTCTATGATATCCAAGGAAGAGAGGGTGGGGGCAAGGGGCAAAAAAATTCAAAAATCAAATGTTAAGAGTGAAGACTAGAATGTTATTAATGCACACTGCGGTGAACTAAGGCGCGGTGAGACATTACTCCTCAACAAAGGCTCAGTACTCAAAACCTCTGAGGTGTCCAGAAGGAACAATCTTATATTTTATAGCAACCTGCAAGGAACTATTATAAAAGGATAACTAAGGAACATAAGAAGTTGTCAAGATGACTCAATGAGACAACAGGTATGTTGCAGTCAACTGCAGAGTAGAGCACAGCAACTGCAGGGACCAACTCCAGTCAGCCCTAAGAAAGGAATTAATGGTTAGAGGCAACATGGTTTGTTGACAATGCAATGATTATCTTGCTGGACCCAGTGACTTTGGAACTTCAAACTACTACAGGGGCCTGCGAGTCTTATGCAAGGAGCACAGATCTGAGAATAAGGATCTTAGACAGCATGTATCTTTTGAAAGCATCTTTCTTTTCAAGCCTCACTCCCACTCTATCCCTCAAAAGAAGTTTCCCAGTGACTTACCTCTGGGTATTTTAACTTTAAAGTTTTATGCATTTCTCGAAAACGACTATACCGCCTGAATACTGTCCAGGTCTCATCCAGGACTATTATCTATTCACCAGAAAACAAACAAAAAACAGTTTGTCATTAAAAAGAATGCAGCAAACAAAGTTGCTATATAAAGCAGGCAACATTAGCTCCCATATGTAACACTACGTATTTTGATAAGTTTACTTAATTTTTCAGTTGTAACGGTGGCAGAATGTATTGGGGTGGGGGGGAGCACAACTGGCTTTTGACAAAATTAGTTGCTTGATTTCACAGACAAGAAATCTTTAGCCATATTTATTCAATAACAGAGACTGAACACTTTTATTGCATATTCCAGAGTGGCTTCACAAATCTGTATGCATGTGAAAATACCCCTCAAAACCTTTCAACTGTGTAGTTATGGTGCCTTTAGATACCAAAATTATTATTTAAAATAATGAATGGGATAATCTATTGCATTATAGTACACAGCACTGGTTTTGTGTCGCTATACATATATATATTACGCACATTCATACTGTAAATTATTGCATGAGAGTGTATTTAACATTTGTAAGCTACATTGTAAGAGTCATGTAATTTTCGAGGTTTCAATTGAATATATTTCTTCAACATGCAATGGGTTCTATAGCACCCTTACTCACATGGGTGTGCACCTTACTCAGAAGAGTAGTTTCACTGAAGCCAACAGGATTATTCCTTGAGTAGGTACTTATCAATGTCACTAAGGGTGGCACAACCTATCCTAAGCAATTGGGAATACTTGAACTCCTTGTTTCAACTGAGAAAAATTCTTTGACATAAAGTAAATTTTTCATTCTCTGAAATTAGTAGAAATGATCGCAATTCCAAAGTCTTAACATATATACATACCTGGTATTAAATTAAATCTATTAACCTGGCTAATAAGAGTTATAGCACTTGAACTTCTGATGTTATGCATGGAGGGCAAAGATAAACATGTCAACAAAATTTAATTCCAGAAAGAACTGGGTTTGGCTTTTAACACCAAAGTAAATCTAAAATAACTATTGGTCACTATTGATCATATAGTGTAGTTACAGCACTGGAGAAAATCAGACAAGATGGAATAATAGGGGAGGGGAGAAAGAACTTGGAACAGCAAAACCAGAAGGAGCTTGTGTATGAGTTCCTTATTTGGTCACAGCTAACTCATTAATACTACATAAACTATGACCTTTTCATTCCCTCTTGATGTGCATACAACAGTGGAATTACATAGTGATAACATTTTGCGAAAGGAAAAATAAATGTGCATTATGTAACGTAGCAACTAGAAAAAATCAGGGTATGTAACAAATTGATCTCAAGATATTCAGTTCTCTTTTTAACATAGTTAAGAATATGAGTTTTCTACTGCTTCAAGTCTTTAATAAGCAAATTCATTACCTTTCCCTTCTTTGAATTTTTTTTTAAATAAAATCCATCTTTCATGTCACAAATATGATCAAACGCTACTTAAACATAATCAACATTTCTGCATGACACATTGCATTTCCTTATAAACAATTCATACCCAATTGCATCCACAATATTTTTTAATAAATGTCTCAAGGATTTAAGAATCACCTGAATGCACTTACAGTATATATTTATTTCAAACTGTTAACAGTGAATGAAGATTCAACAAACAGTTTGATATACTGAAGAACGTTAACCTTTTAGACAAAATGGTTTTTAATTTACCTAGATGATAACATCACTCTAAGAATCTAAGCAAATGTTAGACTATAATAGGATGTCATTCACAATGCAAAAATGATACATGGGGTAGTAATTAACTAATCTTTGAGCAACTATAATGTTCAGGTCATTTCATTGTTTGTTTTAATTATATATTTCAGGGATTATAAATGAGCGGTAAAATTTCACTCTGGGCTGACACTCTTAAGCTTACAAGATCTCAGTCCAGAAATGACTGTTGCCCTTTTTCTAAGTTTCAGTGGGGGTGGGGGTGGGAGGGAAGTCTTAGCAGGCTCAAAACATTCATGGCCCTCTGGACCACACACCTGTGGAAGAGCACTGATGTTAATGTGCCAAAAATGCCTGTCAACATATCTTGCTCTGCATCTGAGAACTGCATAAATTCCAGAGAAGCAAAGAATTACTCAAATCAAACGGCCTCAAGATGACTCCAAATCCCAATTATTATTTCGCACCTCCATCCTGTGAAACTTTACCAAAGCTCAATGACTCTATTATCTACCTTGCTTGATGCTAGACTGGGTTGAGGTAAGTAGAAGGCAGTATTGAGAAGCTACGTTCCAAGGTTGTTTTAAAAATGAAGGCATTACCTCCAACGGTCTTTTGGTGGGTAGGAGCGGAGGGTTGCTCTAAGTCATATGGCCCCTTTCTCTAGTGTCAATTCAGCAGCCAGAGAAAGTAAAAAACTTCAAACCACTGCTATTTTAAAATCCTTCCTTGGTTAGTTGGTGTTCTGCCATCCAGGCAATGATACTCTCTCCACACTTTCAATGCTGAGATTTTAAGTGGCTCAATTTCAATGTTTGGCAAGATCCTAATATTCCCAAAAGCTCCATAATCCTACTGGATGTTAGGACAGGGCAGATTCAGACTACACGCATGAAGAGAGGGTGGTTGTGGAAAACCTAATGCAACTTTCTATAGCCACTACAGAGGGCCTGTTCCAACCAATGTAGTCAAAAGAGTCTCTAGTGAGAACTTACCTAGAGCAGTAGCATGTAAAGTTAATTTGGGCTGGACTGGGCAGGTCATTTTTGTGCTGCTGCAGTTCAAAAATCAAATTTTATATCTGAAACATAGGGACTTTTAGTCCATATACAGAGGCTATGGGTAAAACTTTCAAAAGGCTGACCTGCAGAATGGGATTTAGTTCCTTTTAAATTTTATGGTATGTTCTGCCACAGTTTATTTTAAAACAATTTTATATTATCAGTGTTAGTATCTATATATATAGAGGATAGCACATAATGTATTTTTTCCATAACATTTTAAACACTGTGACACTCAGTGCAATGCTAAATATGGATTTATGTGGAAAACAGCAGCTATTTTTGGAACCCTTATAGTCTGTCAGGTTAAATATATTTTTGACTTTATTACAAAAAGTAATAAATTAATATTTAAGTAATTGAGTAGTCTAAAACTGCAGTTTTATTTCTGCTCTAGATTAAACAGGGTTATTTCCTACCTGAAAATTAGGTTTATGGAAAGAGAATATGACAGTGTGGACTGCTGAACTTTTCTTCTGCTTGCTGACAGAGGGTAAACGGTCTAATCAACATTTTATGTTGATTTCCTACAGAGGCACTCATAAGAAAACTGTAGTCATTGTCTTTTTTTTTTTTTAGACACAAAAACAACAGTGAAAAAAGTATTTAAAAATGTGCCCTATCCTGAAGCCAACAGAAAGGGAGATAAAAAGGTAGGAGAAAACGTAGCCTATTTAATTATTTTTGTGAAATTATAGTGCAGTTATTGTCACTGTAAAAATTAACAGTTCCTCAACTCACCAGATGTGTGCCTTGAAAATAACTTCTGCAAGCTCTATTTACAAAATTAAGTTACAGGTCTGTCGCATCTTAGGCGCATTTAACATGTGCGATTTCAGCTTTACGCGGTCGGCAAAAACAAAAAACAAAAAAAAGAGAAAAATAACTATTTAAATACTGTTTCTGTAGTGCGGGCGATTCCGCCTGCCATTACACTCAATGTAATTTTGCCTATATGCGATTTTCGCTTTAGGCGCTGACTGCAGAACGTAACCCCAGCGTAAGATGAGACAGACCTGTATACTAATTTTACTTCTGTTAGCATAGCAGAACCCGATACAGCACTGCAGAACCAGATCAGTTATAGGTGAGTGAGCTGAATTCTTCTCTGGCCCATTTATCATCTGCGGGATTACGTTTGATGCTATTTTACAGTACTTTTTCCGAGTATAATCACCCTTTAGGACTTTCAGTCTACACACAGCATCAGCCAAGAGCTCCAAATGGTATAGTAAGTAAAGGAGTGTGAGGAAGTTCCAAAAGGCTACTCTGCAGATCTTTTACTTGGAGAAAGATTCCATCTTCACCAATGACATTAACTATGGCACTTGTCAAGTGGGACTTTAACATTGTGGGACAGGTGACTCGTTTGGCTTTCAAGTCAGTATGGTTTTGATCTAGTGATGGGAAAAGCTGAAAATCTTGTTTACATTTTTGTTTCTGCCACAATCTATGAACTCAGCATCTGAAGATCTAAAATTCAATGGTCCTAAATTATAACTAGATTTACACAGATCTCTTTCTTGGAAGACATTTTTGACTAAAATATTGAGCAAAGAATTTAAAGGTGAACTGAAGATTTTTTTTAAAATGTATTTATATTTATTGTATTTAGGCGGCTGAGAGAGAGTGTGAAATATTTTCTCTAAAAACAGAGGTTAGTGATCTCTCTTCTGCCTCATACTAATCTTTAGAGTTGTCTTTTGGAGTCAGTGAAATCCATGCCTGGAGGAGTCAAAATGTTGAGGGAATCCAGGACAATCTGATTGGGTCTGTGGATGAATGGTGACGTCTGGCGGCTATCAGTGGCATTATATCCACCACAAGCTTCCTCCTTGATGCTGGCCAATTGCCTGCCTCTAGAGTGGGCTTCCCTGCTGAACATCCATTCTGGCTTCTGGCCACAACTATGGGCAGTACAATAACATGAGAGTAAGCTTGGATTGAGAGCAAATGACTCTTGCATTCCAATCCCAGTCCCAATACAAACATGCTCTGAGGCTTTGGTCAAGTCATTTAAATAATCAAGTACCTTCACTTATGTTAACATGACTGGCTATTTTGGATTCTCTACGGAATGCATACAAAACTGCCTGGCAGATGGGAGTTTATATGGAAAACTACCCATTGGCATTGTGTAGGAAATATATTAATATTAGCAACTACCACTAGACACCAGTATAAGTGGCTGGACTTCACCTCTCCTGCTGAAGAAGAGGCTGGTGCTGACCTAAGGATTCTTTTTTATAGAAAATGAATCAATTCAATGTGGGGTCTCAAGTCTAGGATCTCCTGAAAATCATAAGGTAGGTCTTGTGCGCAATGGTTTCATCGTGATGGACTAGAGTTAGCTAACTATGAGAGGGGAGGGACCATTTAAAAGACCCAGTCCAAAACGCTAAAGCTCACCTATGGATGGACAAGGTGCTAAGCCAGCCTGCACTAGAAAATAATGTTTTGTCTTGACGATATACTACAGTTTAGCTAGAAGTGAATTTACTTAAGGACTGCCTACTAGATTGAAGGACTTATGAATATTTAGACTAAGGTGCTGCCAAGATCCCCTGAATTGCTCGCTCTTCTTTGTGATACCAGGGAAAGAATTTATCTATTTTGTTCCAGCAGAAGACATTTTTTCACCCTCATTTCTTGATTCTGTTTCTTCAAACTATGGCAATATCTAGGGTGTTGGCCACATACTAATTTAAGCATCTGCTGATAAAAATGTATGTTTCCAAAGATTCACAGATGTGGCTTGATTATCTTTAGAAGTTCTCTGATAGTTCAACATGTTCTGATAGTTCAACTCTGAGTCAGAGTTTGAGGGCTGTAGGGTGCAGGAAAGTCATAGTTTTGTAGTAGGAAAAGAGCAATAAAAGCTTGAGCAGTTTGTTGGGAGACCAACAGCAGGAGTAAGACTAGGAAAAAATCTCACTCTGATAAAAGAGAAACTTAGATCTAAATTTGGGAGAAAGGAAAGACTCTCAGGTAATGAGTTATTTCAGCAGCTGGTAATCTTCCCTGACCATGAGGAACATCCATGAAATAAACAGGGTAGAACCTTCCTTTCCTTAATAGATTCATAGATTTTAAGACTAAAGGGAAGCATTACATCATCTAGGTATGTGCAAAAGACTATCTAGAAGAGGTTGAGAGAAAATTACCTCTCCTAAATCCTATCCTATAGTAACCCTAAACTATTAATAACCTTGGGACTTTACTGAACATTTTCATTCTATTAAGGAAGTAACTAAGCATCAACCTAACTTCACCTGGTGGAGAATAGGCTTTGAGGGACACCTCTTGAGAGTAGCCAATCTGGATTAAAAAAAGCTATATCTGCCTAAAGAAAACAATTTTGGTGAAAAGGCCTCATTCTCAATCTAGCAAACAGAGTTATCAGTAGGCTCAGGAACCCATAATCTAGTTTTTGAGGTTAAGACCATCATGACAGGTGTGATGGGGCAAGGCCAGATGGCTATAGAAAAGTAGTGGGAGATAGATATATTAGCCCCAGGTTAAACAAATCCCTGGTACCAGGATAAGTAAGTGGCAGCTGCTCCAGGTCAATTAAGACACCTGGGGCCAATTAAGAGCTTTCCAGAAGGCAGGGAGGATGTTAGGTTGATTGGGACACCTGAAGCCAATCAGGGGCTGGCTGAAACTAGTTAAAAGCCTCCCAGTTAGTCAGGTGGGTGTGGATGTCAGGAGCTGTGCTGTTGGAGAGACTGAGCGGTACACACCATATTAGGCACAAGGAAGGAGGCCCTGAGATAAGGGTGAAGTGGAGCTTGAGGAAGTGGGGGCTGCTGTGGGGAAGTAGCCCAGGGAATTGTACGTGTCCTGTTCCTAAAAGGTCAGCTACCATAGCTGATGCTATTAGGGTCCCTGGGCTGGAGCCTGGTGTAGAGGGTGGGCCTGGGCTCCCCGTTTTTGCCCCCTCTGATTAATTACCAGACTGGGAGACAACAGAGACTGCAAGGGAGGATAGTTTCTCCTCACCTCCCTCGCTGGCTTATGATGAAAATGGCTCAGTAGACTGTGACCCTTGTCTCTAGAGAGAGAAGGGTTAAGTGGAGGGTCACAGTGAGCCTCTGAGGCTAGCGAAATAAGTCAGGAAACGCAGGACCCACAGAGACAAGGACAGAGCTTTGTCACACAGGATAATTAAGTATTTCTTGAAACCTTCCACAAGGGAGGTATCAGTAAACTCTTGCCACTTTTGAATCTATAGTTGAGTCAAATGCAGTGTGTCTTGAGGAGTGAAAGTGAATCACCTTAGCTTATCTTTTGGTCTCAGAAACGAAACTGGGAGCCAGCCATCTGGAATGCAGCTTGTCTCATCATTTATTAGTCAACTATCAAGGTAGAGGAAGATGTGAATTTCTTTCTTTCCCAAGTGAGCTTCTGCCACAGCTAAGACTTGCGTAATACCCTGGCCAAAATGGGAGAGCTTTGCACTGGTAATGAACCCCTCCAAAGAAGATACAAAGGTAGTTCCTGAGAGATGACCTGGCAGATACGTGTAAGTAAGTGACTGAAGTAGAGCACCAAGTCAATTCTGTGAATTTAAAATGCTACAATTGAGACTGTCACCATTCTGAACTTGCAGATAGAGATGCCGAGTAGTCCTAAGACCAGAATGGAATACAGAAGCACAGGAACTGACATAATGAATCATATCAGTGCCCCATCTCCTCTAACAGGCTCTCTCTAGCAATGATCAGCATTAGATGCTTTAAAGGAAGATGCAAAAATATCTGGACTAACCATCTCACTGAGGAAATTTCTTCCTAACCCCTATCCCTTAATGGTTGGCTTATTCCCTAAAGCATGAGGTATCTTGCTCGTAATTTCTCCCCCACTCATCTGAATTAGGTTTGGATGGTCTCATTATACCCTCAAGCATTTTGGTCTTTAAGAGTAGGAATCATTCAGTCNCAAAAATATCTGAAGTAACCATCTCACTGAGGAAATTTCTTCCTATCCCTTAATGGTTGGCTTATTCCCTAAAGCATGAGGTATCTTGCTCGTAATTTCTCCCCCACTCATCTGAATTAGGTTTGGATGGTCTCATTATACCCTCAAGCATTTTGGTCTTCAAGAGTAGGAATCATTCAATCAATATGGTATCTTTATGGAAGACAGTCTTGTAATTATGGTTCCATGAATCACAGAATCAGAACTGGAAGGGACCTTGAGAGGTCATCTAGTCCAGTCCCCTGCACTCATAGCAGGACTAATTATCTAGACAATTCCTGACAGGTGTTTGTCTAACCAGCTCTTAAAAATCTCCAATGCTGCAGAATCCACAACCTCCCTAGGCAATTTATTCCAGTGCTNCGAGAAGCTGCTGAACTTGAATTGATATGCAAACTAGATACAATCAACTTAGGTTTGAACAGAGACTGGGAATGGCTCGGTCATTACACTAATTGAATCTATTTCCCCATGTTGAAGCAGTCTCACACTTTCGTGTCAACTGTCCGAAATGGGCCATCATGATTATCACTTCAAAAGTTTTTCTCCCCTGCTGTTAATAGCTTCTCTTAATTAATTAGCCTCTTACAGTTGGTATGGCTACTTCCACCTTCTCATGTTCTCTGTAAGTATAAATATCTTCTTACTGTATGTTCCATTCTATGCATCCGAAGAAGTGGGCTGTAGCCCACGAAAGCTTATGCTCAAATAAATTTGTTAGTCTCTAAGGTGCCACAAGTACTCCTGTTCTTTTTTCAGTCAATATGGTATCTTTATGGAAGACAGTCTTGTAATTATGGTTCCATGAATCACAGAATCATAGAACTGGAAGGGACCTTGAGAGGTCATCTAGTCCAGTCCCCTGCACTCGTGGCAGGACTAATTATCTAGACAATTCCTGACAGGTGTTTGTCTAACCGGCTCTTAAAAATCTCCAATGCTGCAGATTCCACAACCTCCCTAGGCAATTTATTCCAGTGCTTAAACCCTCTGACAGTTAGGAAGTTTTTCCTAATGTCCAACCTAAACCGCCCTTGCTGCAATTTAAACCCATTGCTTCTTGTCCTATCCTCAGAGGTTAAGAAAAACAATTTTTCTTCCTCCTCCTTGTAACAACCTTTTACATACTTGAAAACTATTATCATGTCCCTCTCAAGTCTTCTCTTTTCCAGACTAAACAACCCCAATTTTTTCAAACTTCCCTCATAGGTCATGTTTTCTAGACCTTTAATCATTTTTTTCTTCTTCTCTGGACTCTCTCCAATTTGTCCACATCTTTCCTGAAATGTGGTGCCCAGAACTGGACACAATACTCCAGTTGAGGCCAAATCAGAGGGGAGTAGAGTCAGGGGCCCTGCAACCAGATTGCTGAATAGAGAGAGGGAACCCAGGAGCAGAGAAGTAGCAGCCTTCTAATCCCCTGGTGGAGTGGCAGTTGTAGGCTTATATAACAAGGACTGTGGGGTGAGGCTTGGAGCCTAATAGTCACCATATGGAAAGCAGCTTGGGCAACAGCATGGCGTGGCCTCCAAGGAGAGAATATTTTTTCACCTCCCTGTTCATAGTACTATAAAAGAGAAACATGAGTTGTGAGGACAGCAGAGAGAGTTAACTGCCTTGAATAAAGAAAGGATTATGGATTATAAGGGATATCCCAGGTACTAACCTCTGAAGAGCCCTAACCAATTTCAGAGTTGCCACCTACAGGCTGTTAGTTACAGTAATAAACATAATACCTAAGCTGATAACAAAGGCATAGAAGTGTAACAATAGACTCTCATTCCCTGACACTGCTATGTCACCCTCTTCTATTGTTCTGACCTGTGGAAAGGCTGCAACTTGTTCCTTAGTAGTTACTTGCAAGAGGGATTCTTGAAAAGGTAGGGGGAGAGGGATGATTTGGTATCATGAAGTCAAAAAGTTCCCCCAAGCCAATGGCTTATTGAGCTGATGTGGTTAAGGCACTTCAGTTTCATAGCCAATGGTCCACAAGGAAGTGATGTGGCCAGCAGCAGGTCTGACCACCTTTGACCTAAACTGATGGATCAGGTACCAATTTTGCAGCTGGCAGAATGTGAGCACAGCTTAGAAATGATCTGCATGTTGTAGTGAAAGCCCTTTAACCTGCGGTAGCTAATGAAAAAGTAGGTCCGCAAGTTTGACACACAGCAGCTAAAGGCTGTCAATCCTCTTATCTCTGACCCCAGCCAAATTGATGTCTTCAGTCTGCAGAGATGTGTCAATCATACAAGCTTGTGCATGCTCTACCTTCACCAAGCATGTTTCCATTCAGCTTTTCATGTTTTGCTTTGAAGCGAGACGGTCTCGATTCCTGGGTTAGGAAGGAAAGGCAGTGTACCTGTACTTACCCAGCAAGGTTGAACATGAAAAATCTCAGGGAGAAACTAGGCTGGAAGAGATAACATTGAGGGGGAAGGAGATGGGAATAGGAGAAACTAACCGAGTTTGGACATGGAGAAAATGAATGGAGGGTGGAAGGAGAGGAGTAACATGGGGAGACCAGGGAGCAGATGGAACCTCAGAAAATGTCTATAGCTTAATGCTGTGTTTGTTGTTAGAGCAAAACATGACAAGTTTAATAACTTCATATATCCATTTTATATCAAACTGTACTGTGATTTTNCCCCAGAGCCCGCACCCCCAGCCAGAGCCCTCACCCCCTCCCACACTCCAACCCCGAATTTCATGAGTATTCATGGCCCGCCATACAATTTCATACCCAGATGTGGCCCTCGGGCCAAAAAGTTTACCCACCCCTGCATGCATTAGATGCTGTTTGCAGACATCCCCACAGTATCCAGTAAAGTGTGCTATTGAGTAAGTAAATTTGTGACAATGGGGGTTTTTAATAGAAAAAACATAGACGTGACAACCTTCAAAAAGAATATTTACAATGCTCCCTTGTCCTTAACAATGAGATATCAGTGACAGTTAAGATTACATATATGAGCCTCTTTTACCAAGGATGACATCTTGCCCAAGTGAAGACACTGTCCCACACAACTCATCTTGAGTTAAAAAGGCTTGTTTTGCACATTTTGAGTAGAGTTATCATTTCTATCCTGCTAATAGTCATCTCTGAAATCCAGAATGTTTTCTGTTGGAAAGACCTTCGGCAGCCAACAGAATACATTTCCTGGGGATAATCATGCCGATTTCTAAAGTCTAACATTTTTTAAACTGGGAGTTTTCTTTCAGGTTGTTGTCTACTTCTCTTGGCTGCTGTACTGCTTGTGACATCATTGTGAGCAGCAGTCAACTCAGTCATATATCTCCACACTTTATTACCAACTGCATTTCACAATGCAAGAATGTTTTCCACCTTTTGAACTCTGATGGCTGGGTAGAGCAATCTCATAACCACTTGCTTGTGAACTTTGGGCATTTTTGCATTTTTCTGTCACTCTGTAAGAGTATAACAAAGCAGCATGCATGCAAGAAACCCAAACATTAAAGAAAGGTAATTGAAAAACACTTACCTTTATCTCAAACTCATAGTGCTCATCTTTTCCCTGCCCACAAAGGACATAGCGTGGAATGCTAATTTTAATTGGGTCCTTTAGGTCATCTGGATTTGCTCCCAGAGAGCGACAGATCATCCGCTATCAAGTAGATATCAAATAAGAAGAACAAAGGAAGACCAGAATCACTACATGGAAAATACTTTAGTTGGATAGAAATAAGAAAATGCTCTTGGACAGAGAAGTAGAGAAAAGAGCATAAAGGAGGTAAAGGTTACTTAGAAACATGAAGGATTCTTTGAAAGAAAAATGGTAATCCTCTTATTAATGAATCCTCACATTTCCTTTAGATATACATGAAAAAACTTGTGATAAAGCCGTTTCAATTGTTTAATATTTGAAGGCATCTGCAGCTTAGAAGTAAAAAGCTAAAAAGGAAGCATTAAACTTTGTTTTGATCTTACTTGAAAATATAAAAATATGAATTAGGACTTTACAACCAGAAATTAACCTTGCTTTTTGTTTATTTGTTTGTTTTAAATAGCAGACCTATTTGCAGACATCATGCAAAGCTTGAGAGAATCTGGGCAATCCTAAAAATATTTTAAATGCTAAAGCATTTTATAATTCAATAAGGTACAGAACACTTTAATCCATTGTCAAAACAGTTTCCTAGCATATCCTTTAAGCTGCATCTGATTAACAGAAACGTCAAATATGACAAATGTTCATGGTCTGGATAGCAAGGTGCTGGAGATTAGACATCTTTACAGATAAGTCTACAATGAGAGCGCATTCCTTTGACTAAGAGCTAATATGATCTGCAATTTAGCAATCTTGTATTTTCCAAAAGCTGTGTGAAAAATTAAAATATTTTTGCAACTCAAGATATTAATGTTTTGCAATGCTTGTGTCCAAAAGTGGCATAAGCATTTGTAATAAATAAAGATATTATTTATGTGATTTCTGGTACCATTAAGTTCTCCATCTTTTTAGTGGAAAGAGTTTAGTCTGAAAAGCTTCGTAATTTCACATTTTAAAAAGCAATAGCATTGAGACAAATACAAGTTTATAATATAGATTTAAAAAACAGCTTTAATTTTGCTGTCATATTTCATTTTTATACATAATGATGTTACCCAAGGACACCTATATAATCTAGACCGTGACCCATCTTCAATGCTTTACTGATGACCACCTGAGACTGTGTTATTTGCTCCAGAGCAAGCCGACAGGCTATTTAGAGGTCTCATTTCTATGAAAAAATACTAAAACCCCAGTTGAAAGTGTTATTTCCAATTTATTAACATCTCACTTTTTATTGTGTTGTAAATTGATCTCCAAAACCAAAATATCCTGTTTAATTTTTTTATATTTCTATACCACATATAAACAATCTTTTAAAGCAAAAAAGACCAGGTGATCTTCTATTTTAATAAGTGAAATCCATATTTATCACGTGTTGGATTCACAATTCTAGAAACTTAAGTAGAGCCACCACATTGCATGAGCTCCTATGCTTAAATGCCCCAATTCTGACCAGCACGGACTATATCTAGGGGAGAGCGAGAGAAAGTGTAGTTCAGTCTTCAACTCACTGACTCCTTGGTCTCTCCGCTGCAACTGCCCACAGAGTGTTTGTTTGGTTTCAGTTGTGATGGTGGTTTTTGCACTGTGTACTTATATCTAACAGGAACTGAACCAAGACTACCAACTCTTTCACATAGGCCTCTTTCTGTGGTATCTGTCCATAGATAACTTTTGGTTACTTAGAGATTTACCTGGCTTGAACTGGCCAGCTAGAGCAAAAATCTCTCTCACACATTACTAATCCCAATCTCAATTTTTTTAAATATTATTAGGGCTGGTTAAGAACTTTTTGCCAACATCTTTTTCCAACAGAAAATTAGGCTTTCAAAAATGAAATTTTTCACAGAAAGCATCTGCTTTCTTGAAAATTTTCATTGTTTCCATTTGAAAACTAAACTTGAAAAACAAGTTATTGGTCAAAAGCTGAACATCTCAGTGGTTTTTGATTTCTAAAAGGAGGGAAAAAGAGTCTGATTTTTTTGTTTAACACTAGTTAATATCTACCTCGAAAGGAAGAACAGTTCATTCCCCTGAAACTGATATTTTAGTTTAATCTGGCTATAAAATAATACCACAAAAGTTACTCTCAGTAAGTTAAAATCGTGACAGAGGGTGTTTATCATTTATTCATCTTTGTGGAAAATATATGGTTTCTACTGAGAATTTACATACAAATAATAGTTTAGAAAAAGAATATAGTACCAAACAAAATACAGTACAGTATTTGGCAAAGAATGTTCTAACAAATTAACAAAGCTTTGACAACCATCAATGTTTATCAAATAATATTTAAATTACAGTGGAATAAAAGGAGTTTCAGTGAAAGACTGTTCCGTGAAAAGTGTAGAATTTACATTGCCTTAGATTTGAAGACAAATAAGAGTATAGAAATTCTGTGGTGTATCTAACCAAATGCAGCCATATAGTAGAATTTTTCTATATAATCCAAAAAGTGTTGCATACAGTATGTATAGTCACATACCAACCTTGATAACTGTAGCTCTCACAATTATTTACTTTTTAAGTTCTAATGAGACACTTGGAATGTCTTCTCAGCATCAGTAAGGCCTTGCCTACATTACACAGTTTTGTTGGCAAAAGGCAGCTTTTGCTGACAAAACAGTGGCAGTGTACACACTACAATGCTATTTTTGGTGGCAAAACTCTCCTGTTTTGGCGACAAAATAAAACTACCTCNTAATCCAAAAAGTGTTGCATACAGTATGTATAGTCACATACCAACCTTGATAACTGTAGCTCTCACAATTATTTACTTTTTAAGTTCTAATGAGACACTTGGAATGTCTTCTCAGCATCAGTAAGGCCTTGCCTACATTACATAGTTTTGTTGGCAAAAGGCAGCTTTTGCTGACAAAACAGTGGCGGTGTACACACTACAATGCTATTTTTGGTGGCAAAACTCTCCTGTTTTGGTGACAAAATAAAACTACCTCTACAAGAGGCATAAAGCTTTTTGCGGCAAAGTTAAACTGACAAAGCATCAGTGTAGATCGGGGTGGGCAAACTTTTTGGCCCGAGGGCCACATCTGGGTATGGAAATTGCATAGTGGGCCATGAATGCTGTCAAAATTGGAGGTTATGGTGCTGGGGTGTGAGGGCTCCGGCTGGGGGTGTGGGCTCCGGGGTGGGGATGGGTTTGGGGCTGCAGAAGCATGCTCCGGGCTCAAGCAGCTCCCAGAACCAGCAGCATGTTCCCCCTCCGGCTTCTAGGCCGAGGCGCGGCCAGGCAGCTCTGCATGCTGCCCCATCCGCAGGTGCCGTCCCTGCAGCTCCCACTGGCTGCGGTTCCCAGCCAATAGGAGCTGCGGAGGAAGCGTGCAGCGCCCGCTGGCTGCCCCTACATGTAGGAGCCAGAAGGGGGACATGCCGCTGCTTCCAGGAGCCACACGTTGTGGGACAAGCCCCGGACCCCGCCCCCCGGCAGGAGCTCGAGGGCTGGATTAAAATGTCTGGAGGGCTGGATGCGGCCCCTGGGCCATAGCATGCCCACCCCGGTGTAGATGCTGCTGTTTATGTCACCATTACAGGCCTCCCCCAGTATCCCACATTGCTTGCCGTGACGGCTCTGCTCACTGTTTTGAACTCAGCTGCCTTGCATCTAGCTACGCAGGCAAGCACCCCTCCCCTTTCTAAGCTCTGGGAAGCTTTGACATTCCTCATCACAGAGAGCTCACAGACCTGCTAAGGATGCCGCTCCCGCTAGCTGAGGAGGCTGTGGGAGAACTCAGAGGGAATCACAGAAAGGCAGGCAGAGAGGGCTGCTGCTGTGGTGAGGGGGAGGGGGAGAGACTGCTGTGCAGAGCTGGGGGCTGATGTGTGGGGGGGGTGGCCCCTTCCCACTACTTCAGGATTGGTTGCTCAGGCTGCTGTCTGAACTTAGAGACAGCATGCTGATACACTCTCCCCCAACACACACACTGTTTCTGTCTCTCCCTCCCACGCACACACTCCCTGTCACACACTCTCTCTCCCCCCCCCCCCACTTCAGTTGAAAAGTGGCTGGCAACTGTTCCCATGGAACACTGGGATTAAGAAACCTGCAACATGTGACGCTGTACCTGCCCCGTAAGGCATTGCAAACCCTTCCCAAAGCATCCTACGGGCAGTTGCACAGTGGGATAGCTGCCCACAGTGCACTGCTCTCTGTGTCAATGCAAGAACTGTTAGTGTGGATGTGCTCTGCCGACACAAGGATGGATCATGTGGACATGCAACAGCGCTTTAATTAAAGCGGCATAACTTTTGTCGACAAAACTCTATAGTGTAGACAAGGCCTTAGGCCTAAATGGGTTATAATGATTATGTATGTCCAACTGAAACATNGGGCCACATCTGGGTATGGAAATTGCATAGTGGGCCATGAATGCTGTCAAAATTGGAGGTTATGGTGCTGGGGTGTGAGGGCTCCGGCTGGGGGTGTGGGCTCCGGGGTGGGGATGGGTTTGGGGCTGCAGAAGCATGCTCCGGGCTCAAGCAGCTCCCAGAACCAGCAGCATGTTCCCCCTCCGGCTTCTAGGCCGAGGCGCGGCCAGGCAGCTCTGCATGCTGCCCCATCCGCAGGTGCCGTCCCTGCAGCTCCCACTGGCTGCGGTTCCCAGCCAATAGGAGCTGCGGAGGAAGCGTGCAGCGCCCGCTGGCTGCCCCTACATGTAGGAGCCAGAAGGGGGACATGCCGCTGCTTCCAGGAGCCACACGTTGTGGGACAAGCCCCGGACCCCGCCCCCCGGCAGGAGCTCGAGGGCTGGATTAAAATGTCTGGAGGGCTGGATGCGGCCCCTGGGCCATAGCATGCCCACCCCGGTGTAGATGCTGCTGTTTATGTCACCATTACAGGCCTCCCCCAGTATCCCACATTGCTTGCCGTGACGGCTCTGCTCACTGTTTTGAACTCAGCTGCCTTGCATCTAGCTACGCAGGCAAGCACCCCTCCCCTTTCTAAGCTCTGGGAAGCTTTGACATTCCTCATCACAGAGAGCTCACAGACCTGCTAAGGATGCCGCTCCCGCTAGCTGAGGAGGCTGTGGGAGAACTCAGAGGGAATCACAGAAAGGCAGGCAGAGAGGGCTGCTGCTGTGGTGAGGGGGAGGGGGAGAGACTGCTGTGCAGAGCTGGGGGCTGATGTGTGGGGGGGGTGGCCCCTTCCCACTACTTCAGGATTGGTTGCTCAGGCTGCTGTCTGAACTTAGAGACAGCATGCTGATACACTCTCCCCCAACACACACACTGTTTCTGTCTCTCCCTCCCACGCACACACTCCCTGTCACACACTCTCTCTCCCCCCCCCCCCACTTCAGTTGAAAAGTGGCTGGCAACTGTTCCCATGGAACACTGGGATTAAGAAACCTGCAACATGTGACGCTGTACCTGCCCCGTAAGGCATTGCAAACCCTTCCCAAAGCATCCTACGGGCAGTTGCACAGTGGGATAGCTGCCCACAGTGCACTGCTCTCTGTGTCAATGCAAGAACTGTTAGTGTGGATGTGCTCTGCCGACACAAGGATGGATCATGTGGACATGCAACAGCGCTTTAATTAAAGCGGCATAACTTTTGTCGACAAAACTCTATAGTGTAGACAAGGCCTTAGGCCTAAATGGGTTATAATGATTATGTATGTCCAACTGAAACATCATTGTGTTGTACTATGTGAGCCCATAATACTCCGGGGGAATTATGCGCTGCTGCACAAAGCAGAATTTTGCAGAAATTGATGTTGGGCATGCAGAATTTCCTCCCCCCCATAAATGGGCTGCAGAGCTGCTGGCCATCACTAGGGACCGCTGGACCCAGCAGAGCCCAGCTCACAAGTAGAAGACAAGGCAGGGGGGCGGGAGAGGGAACTGGAGAGTTCCCAGCAGCTACAGTTTCCCAGCACACCCTGAAGGAAGGAGGCGGCAGCACACAGGAAACTCTGTGCAAGCTGGGGACCCAGAATCAGGCTCTTTCTACCTCTGGATCCCTGAGCTCTAGGAGGGTAGGGTCTGTGAGTGTCTGGGCTGGGGGGGGGGCACACAGCTGGGGGGGTCAGGGTAGGAGGTATGAATGTCTGTGCCGGGGGGGGTGTCTGGGCTGGGGAGAGGCTGCGGCTAGGCTCGGGGGTGGGGGGCAAACTGGGTTGTCGTAGGGGTTTCTTTAACTCTCTACTCCCGGGGCAATTTTTTGTTGTGTCTGTATTGTTTCAGACATACTTGATGACAAATATTTTGAAATAAACTAACAAAATATTGAAACTGGTGTGAGTATATAGTGTTATTTTGACAAATAAAATCTGCAGAATTTTAAAATATTGTGTGCAGAATTTTTAATTTTTTGGTGCAGAATTCCCCCATAAGGACAAACAACTGTCCATCTATTCAAAACCTTCTGTATTGTCTTTTTTTCCTATGTATTTGTTTAAACAAAAATCAACATATTTCAATTTATTTAAGTCAACAGGTTTGTATGTTTTTGTTTGGGGGAATGAGAATTGGGGGCTTTGTTACTATAAATAATCATAACACCCTCTTTCCATCTAAACCACCCCACATCCTTCCAGCTCCGATCTCCCAACCAAAACTGTTTTTAAACCTTTAAGAATTACATTATTATTGTTATGGCTTAACGTATAGTAGGAACTAATGCGTAATGTGTTTAATATTAATAAAGAAACTGCACCTCAACTGGAGAGAAGTCTTTACAATTCAGAATTTCAGATTAGACCCCATCGGTCTTTCTGCCAAGGGCCATTTCCCTCAGATGGTCCAGAGAGCACATTCAACCAATGAATTAGTGTCTATCTACCAGAAAATATTATAAAATACACAAACATTTATTCCTCCTAAAGAGAAACAAGGAAAAGTAGAGAGACAACAGTTGTTGGGGTTTTTAAATATCTGTAAGAGAGGTAAGGGGTAGATTTTATTATGTTACAGTCATGCCTATGGGTTACTGGAGCTCTCGTGCCACTTTTAAATAGTTCAGATCATTCCTGGAGTGGGATCTTAAAAGAGAGAGAGGTAAGAATTCATTCAGAGCCACACAGCATCATACAATAGGTCAGGAAGCAAACAGACAAGAGATGACAGGACTCTCAGCTTGGTTCCAGGATCGGCATTTGGCGCATCTTGTGAAGAGATATCAAGGGCCAAATGTTTCTATTCTTAATTGTTGGGAAGCATTAGCGCAGTATCCCCAATTCCCTGGATTGCCAACTGACCATGTTAAAAGTGTGAGACATGTTATGAAACTTTTGGCAATCCTACGTGCAACTACTCTTCCTGTAGCACAGGGGTCGGCAGCCTTTCAGAAGTGGTGTGCCGAGTCTTCATTTATTCACTCTAATTTAAGGTTTCGCGTGCCCGTAATACCTTCTAAAAACATTAAAATGTCTCTTTCTATAAGTCTATAATATATAACTAAACTATTGTTGTATGTAAAGTAAATAAGGTTTTGAAAATGCTTAAGAAGTTTCATTTAAAATTAAATTAAAATGCAGAGCCCCCCGGACCAGTGGCCAGGACCTGGGCAGTGTGAGTGCCACTGAAAATCAACTCGCGTGCCGCCTTTGGCACGCGTGCCATAGGTTGCCTACCCCTGCTGTAGCATGACCATTGCTCAAAATGCAAACCAAAACATAGCCCATATCTGTAACTAAATCTCTGATATATTTGCATTCATCTAATGTCCTCTATTTTCAAATCACTGTGTCAAAGTACCTACACTAAGAATATATTAAGACTTAATCTCTTTGCAATTTAGTCAAAAAAGATACATGCATATTTTTTCCTTCTAAGAATATGGAGAATGACAAGTTGTGAAATATTTGTCAACAAACTGGGTTTTCAACTAAAGGATCTGCTTCTCGGGTCTGAGCTGTCTGCTTTGCATTGCTTCAGTGATACACAGCAGCTAAAAAGTCTGCTTAACCACCTCACTCCAGGTGTACAGATAGAAACCCCACTGGGATGCATACAGCAACATTTCTCCTGGCATTAAGTATAGGAGATCGGCAGAATGACTCTGAGACCCAGCAAACCCGGGTTGCCAGAACAGCTGGGTCAGTGGACAGTCAGGGATAACAGTGCAATCCTGAGACTACTCTAAATTACATCAGAAACCAGATCAGCCCCCAGGATCAAAGGAACAGAACAAATAGCTTACAGCTATCTTATCCCCCACCCACCCCAAGAATATGTTGGCCACAGCTGAGGATCTAGCACTTAAGCTCTTCTTAAAGCATCAGAAGTAAGGAAAATAGATAAAATACTACATTCAAAGGACTCAGCCAAACCAATAAAAAATGTAGGCAACTGATCATATCCTGATTATGGAACAATTTGTTTTAAAATAGTAAAGAAGATTCAGTTTCAAAACGAGTCACTATGTCCTTTACCTATGATTTATTCCTAACCATAACTCTAGCTTCTCACCCCACTCCCAAAAATAATTTTTCAAAAATATTTTATTAAAAATTCCATGTTTATATTGTTTGACCTTCTATGTATTAAAAAAAAATCACATACTAATTATCTTAGGGCTTGATCCTTCTTTATGATAGGCAGATATACCATCATTAGATCTTATGAAAATGGCTACACTTCTAAAGGAATGTGTGTGATTAGATATCTGTCAGTGCATATATCTGCATACTGGATAGAAGTATCAAGTTCTCATCTTAAGGAAGCCATAAACTATGGTTTGACAATTAGAAATGTAAGAATTACAAAACACCCATAAAGTTCACTTTTTGTGACTTGCTTTTAAAACTATAAATCACTCAAATACAACCACACGACATACTTTGTTAAAAAGAACTAAATAAATCCTGATATGTTATAGGGTTTTGACATGTCCAACTTCTCCCACCCCAAACTATAAAAAAATTATTAAAGATTACAATATATAATGTACTATAAAAGAGTTATAGACTATACCTGTATGTTTTCTGTAAGTTTGCTTTAAGGATTTACACTTGTGGAATGTAAGTGCCTATGGTGAATCATGTTTAAGTAACAACTGGCTCACTAAGGGATCATGTAGATTCCTTTGTTTACTTTATAAGATTATAATTTATTCTTTTCCCATAGAAAAAACAGCGTGTGGAGAGACAGTAGAATGAGTAAATGAACATAGTTCCTGATAGTGTAACTGTGGTTCTGCGAGATGGGATGCAGACGGGTATTCCAAGTAAGTGTGTGCAACCTACGTGCGCCGGAGCCAGAGACTTTTGCCTAGCAGTACCTGTGGGGCAGTGCTCGCGCTTCATGCCTGTTACCCCTCCCCTAGCTATATGAGGCAGCGCTGCCCTGACTCCCCTCAGTTCCTTTGCACTAAAAGTCCAGGGGAAGACTCTGATGCAGAGGGGACAGAGGGTGGGTCATGGAATACACATCTGCAGCACATCTCGAAGAATCACAGTTACAGTAAGTAACTATTTCTTCTTCTTTGAGTAGATGCAGATGTATTCCAAATCGATGACTAGTGAGCAGTAACCCCATCCGGAGGCAGAGCTCAGAGTCTACCTGAGTAAGGATTGCAGGACTGCTCTTCCAACATTAGCATCTGCTCTGGAAGAAGCAGTGATCACATAAGGTTCCCTAAATGCATGTATGGACGACCACATGGCTGCCCTACAAATGTCCAATATGGAAATGTCATTAAGGAACACCACTGATGTTACCTGTGCTCTCGTTGAATGTGCCGGTATCTGCTGAGGAGGCGTAGCCAACAGTATCTCATACACAATCTTGATGCAAGACGTAATCCATCTAGAGATGGTCTGCGCAGAAATCACCTGTCTCTTCATGCAGTCCGCAAACAATACAAACAGGCAAGTTGAAGCATGAAACTGTTCAGTCCTGTTCAGATAAAAGGCTAGACAGCATCTAACATAGGGAGGCATTGTTACTCCAGGGAGGAATGCAGCTTACAGAAAAATACAGGCAAATACACTGCCTGGCTCAAATGAAATAGAGACCATCTTAGATATAAACTTTGGGTGTGGTCGGAGTGTAACTTGTCCCTGGAGAACTGCATGTAAGGAGGCCCAGCCATCAGTGCCTGCAACTCACGCATTCAGAAATCTCTTTATCAGCATGGCATTGGAGAAAACTGGTTTCCCTTGGATAGGTGGACGAAATGCTGCCAAGTGTACTCTCAGGGAACTGAGTGCTAAGACCAATTCCTGAAAGTATAGCAGGTACTCCAAGATGTCCTGGATGGAAGTCTCTTCCGGATGGGTAGCATAGGCCAAGGACCACATGGAAAACCTCTTCCACTTCGCCAAGTAGGCCATTCTAGTGGAAGGCTTCCTACTGTTAAGTAGGACCTGTTGGACAGCCTCCGAGCAATGCTCTTTCTCCTTATTCAGCCATGCAGCAGCAACACCATAAGGTGCAGGGAGCTGATCGCCAGATGCAGAGTGTGGCTGCGGTCCTGTTTGAGAAGGTTGGAAAGGAGAGGAAGAGTCATGGGAGGCTGAACTGACAGTGCGAGGAGGTCCAACAACAAGCACTGCTTTGGCCACTCTGGGGCAATCAGGATGAGCCTGGCTCGATCTGCCTTGAGCTTGGTGATGACCTGAGGAATGATCAGGATAGGAGGGAATGTGTACAAAAAAGAGTTGACTGCCAGCTGCAATGGAAAGTGTCAAAGGGAGCCCAGGCTGAGCTCCTCCCAAGAGCTGAATAGGTGACACTTCCTATTTTCCCTCATTGTGACAAGATAGATCATGGGGATGCCCCATGTTGCGAAACTATCTGAAGGACCCACCTTCAGAGACCATTTGTGGGTCAAGGAGAAAAACCCTGTTGAGATGATCTGTGAGGTGGTTCTAGATCCCTGGTAAGTGGACAGCTATTGGGGTGAGGTCGTCTTAAATGCCGAACTGCCACAGGTTTATCGCCTCAAGATAAAGTGATCTGGAGTGGGCTCCTCTTCGTCTGTTCACATAGTACATTGGAGTGGCATTGTTGGTGAGTATGGGAACCACTCAATGCCTGATACAGTCCCAGAAGGCATGATATGCATTGTGGATGGCCCAAAGCTCCAGCACACTGATGTGGAACAAGGCTTTCTGTTCCGACCAGAGGCTCTGCACCCTCAACGGGTCCAGATGTGACCCTCAACCCAGAAGGGATGTCTTGATAACCACTGACTTGGCTGGAGAGGGCCAAACAAAGGGGACCCCAAGGCACACATTGAGTGGGGACTCTTACCAACGCAGGGGCTCCAAGGCTAATGGAGAAAGGTGACTCAACCTGTCCAGAGAATGCAGGGCAGGGCGGTAAACCATCCTGAGCCACATCTGAAGAGAGCAAAGATACAACCTGGAAAGTTGGACCACCTGGGTGCAAGCAGATATGTGCCCCAACAGGCTCAGACACACATGGGCTGTTAAGGAGGGCTGTGATTGCAGACTGAGACACAGCTGTCAAATTGCTGGAAGCAGTCGGTCAGAAGGAACGCTCTCGACCTCATGGAATCTAACAGGGCCCCAACCAACTTTATTTGCTGAGTGGGAACCAAGGTCGACTTCATGGTATTTAGAATGAATCCCAAATGGTCGAGTAAACATAGCATGGTGTCGATGTGGGCAAGAACCTCCCCTCTGAAGCACCGTTCAGCAAACAGTCATCGAACTAGGGGAAGATATGGCTTCCCTTCCCTCTTGCAGTACGCAACAACCACTGCCATGCATTCGGTGAAGACTCAGGGGGGCAGAGGAGACGCCAAATAAGAGAACGACATACTTAAAGTGGTGGTCTCTTACCACGAAGCAAAGAAACTTCCTGTGACTCGGTAGGATGGCCATATGAAAGTAAGAGTCTTGAAGGTCCAGAGTGGTGAATCAGTCATTCTGAGACAAAGCAGGGAGAACAGCTGATAGAGTGACCATGAGTAACCTCACATATTTCATTAATTTGTTGAGTCCACAGAAGTCGAGGACGGACCTCATCCTGCCCTTGGATTTTGGTATCAGTAAACACCGGGAGTAGAACCCATGACCCCAGTGTTCTTGTGGAACCTCCTCCACTGCTTCCAACATTAGCAGAGAGCTGACCTGCTCAAAGAGCAATGTCTCATGAGGGGGGGTCCCTGAAGAGGAACAGGGAAGGGGGAGGGGCATGGAAAGGAACCCAATTTGAGAGGGTCTAGGACCCAAAGGTCTGAGGTATTGAGACCCAGGCACTGTAAAAGCGGGCCAGTCTGTCCCAAAAGGAACGGGGGGACAACAAGGGAGGAAGAACAACTGGAACAGTGCTCTGAACCAACAAGTCAAAATGGGCACTTAGCAGGCACCAAGGGAGGTGGCGCAGACCGTCTAGGCCTTGTCCGAACACAAGGTTCAGCCATTGAAAGGCAGGTCCTCAATCATTTGCTGGATATCCAGCATGATCCCAGAGTTCTAGAGCCAGGAAGCCCTCCTCATAGTAATCACCGAGAACATCATCTGGCCAAAGTGTCAGCCACATCAAGGGCAGATTGCAGAGACATTTTAGCCACCAAGCAGTGCTCAGTGACAAATGCCTGAAATTCATCATGGTGCTGGGCCGGGGGCCTCCATCCCAGCCTCAGGGCACATGCCAACCCTGGCAGCCGTACTGATCTACTGGTAACCTTCAGACCTCCTCCAGTGAAGTGGGAGCAGGAGGACAAAGATCCCGACTCTAAAACAGGAGTCTGGGGGCCTCGGAGACATGGGGGGAGCGACTCCAGATGGAGCCAATAGGCGATCCGACTCATCCAGCATCCAGAAAGAGGTTGGAATCATCGCTCCTGATGCAGTTGACACCACTTGAAAAATGTTGGTGTCGCAGGCATGGTCGGTCCCAGTGCAAACACTGGTACCGGAGTGCCTCGATGTTGGGGGCAACAGCAACCTCCATGGAACCATCTGCAGCATCCATTGCATCGGTGCTAAGGAAGGGCCTGGTATTGAAGAACCTTGTGCTGTCTCCAGTACCATGTCCCTACCAACCCCGGGGAGGGGTGCTTTTTTGGTGTCGTGCCAAAGTGCCCAAGAGTTCAGTGGCATGCTCCAATTGGGATGCCATTGCAGGTGCCAGCCTCATGAAGTCTTGGACCAGCTGCGTAGACAGGACTGAAAGGCAGAGTAGGTCCACTGTAGCCAGGTATGTTGACAGCACAGACACTGTCGATGCCGGCATCATTCCCATTGGTACCGGACTCCACGGATGCCCGGAGGCCAGAACTGAAGTCAGCGGTACGGGATGTTCACCCTCCCTACCCTGTACCAAGGGAGGGTCAGAGGCTCCCACACCATCCCATGTGCCGGAGCCGGTCCCATGACGGTACACACTATTCTTAGGGGAGGCAGAAGAGTCACCCTGGGACCTGGAACGCTCACGATTGGTCTTATGAGCCCTCTTTTTTGGCATCAACGATGGAGAACAACTCCTGCACCTCTTTGGAGTGGCCCCTGCCCCAGAACAGGAGGCAGAAGCACTTTCTGAGCTGGAGGGCGATCTGCGGCCTGAGGATGCCTCAGTACCAGGTCAGGCCTCATGGTCTTTTTAAGCAGGTGCTGCTTGAGGCAAAGTTCCCATGCCACCTGAGTCCTCTTTTTGAATGGTCTACAGATCAAACAGCGCTTGTTAAGATGGGCTTCGCCTAAGGCAGACCAGGCACCTTGTGTGGGCGTCACTGTTGGAAGTCGCCACTCCACACAAAGGGCAATGCTTGAACTCCAGCGAGGGCATCACTGGGGAGCACTACCTCTACCATTATTCTATAGTCTATAACTTTTACTCTAACACTTAACTAAACTAATAACTATGTACACTAAAACTAGGCTACGAGGATGAATTGCAAGGTGGTGAAACCACCACCACATAGAGCTCTGACTCAAGCTGACAGGCGGTCAGAAGGAACTGAGGGGGTTCAGGGGGGTCCTGCCTCATGTAGCCAAGGGACGGGCTACAGGCATGACTCCCCGTAACACACACACACACCCCGTACTGCTAAGAAAAAGTCTCTGGCTCCAGCACATGCGGTGCGCACATACTTACTTGAATACATGTCTGCATCTATTCAAAGAAGAATTAGAAGAGGCCCTGCAATATTTTAAGATGGGGTTTTATGAAGTAAAAAACAAGTGTTATTAAAATTAATGAGCAGAATGTTAGCACCCAATGATTTTGACATTTAAATTGTCTCCCTTTAAGAAATGAGCCAAAAATTAAAGCCTTAGAGGGTCAGCAGGCAATTTCCAGACTACCAACGCAATGCTTTTTAGAAACTGTGTACACATGCACAAACACAACATCCATAGGGTTACAAGGAGATAATACACATCCTATGGGGTTAAATACACTCTAACCCATGTACAATAATAGAGTAAAGCTAATGGATACGACCAACATGAATCTTGAGATTCAACCAATCACCACTACTAAGTGGATGAGACCTCTGGAATCAGGAGGCAAGAGATACTCATTTAAGTAGTTAAGAGCCCTCTGAAGGAGGGCGCCATTCAGGTGGCAAGAGTGAGGAAGACACTAACTGGAGCTTTCTGGTGAAGCTAGGTTAAGAGATGGCAGGGGTAAAAATCAGCAGCACAGAAGAGAAGGATGAATATAGTACTAGTAAGAGCAGAGAGTGGTTGCTTGTGTATAGATTCTGAACCATTCACCATATCAAACGTACATTTTAAATTTGTGCGCCTTTTCATGAAGCTGTGTGCTCAATATACTACACAGACCCATACAAAGCAAAAAAAACTAATATGGGATGAAGAGAAGATGGGTACAAACTAGGGCTGTCGATTAATCGCAGCTAACTCACGCAATTATCTAAAAAAAATTAATTGTAATTAATCACACTGTTAAACAGTAGAATACCAATTGAAATTTATTAAATATTTTGGATGTTTTGAAAATGTAGAAAACATACTGATTTATATTACAACACAGAATACAAAGTGTACAGTGCTCACTTTATATTATTATTTTTATTACAAATATTTGCACTGTAAAAATGATAAACAAAAGAAATAGTATTTTTCAACTCACCTCATACAAGTACCGTAGTGCAATCTTTTTATCGTGAAAGTGTAACTTACAAATGTAGATTTTTTTTTTGTTATATAGCTGCACTCAAGAACAAAACAATGTAAAACTTTAGAGCCTACAAGTCCACTCAGTCCTACTTCTTGTTCAGCCAATCACTAAGACAAACAAATTTGTTTACATTTACGGGAGATCTGCTGCCTCCTTTTTATTAATAATGTCAACTGAAAGTGAGAACAGGCATTCGCATGGCACTTTTGTAGCCGGCGTTGCAAAGTATTTATGTGCCAGATATAATAAACATGCGTATGCCCCTTCATGCTTCGGCGATTTTTTTAATCGTGCGATTAATCGTGATTTTTTTTTCTCATCGCAATTAAAAAAATTGATCACTTGACAGCCCTAGTATGTACCCTGTGGTATTCTCTACAAGACTCAAAGAAAGGTCCTAAATTTACTCTTTTGCTTACTGTCTAACAGCAGTGATAAAAAGTGTATCAATATCCATTAGCCTGTCTACTTTTGTTGTATCTAAAATGTATCTGGATTTCTATGCCTAGTCAAATACATAATTAGCCAAATGGCTTCTTCATTTGAACTGAACGTTATTTTCCAGATTTCCAATGGAACATTTAAATTGTCTTGAAAAAATGATGGAATAAGTGTCAGCTGAGTATTTGTTTCTTTTGTATGGGGTTTAGAAAAATCAATCCCTGAATCAGATCCAACCTTGCTCATTTTAGAAAAAACAAGCTGAATTCTTGTTAAATTCTCTTTGTCTGGGACAACCACACATCGGAGTTCATTCAAACAGCATAACTGAATTTTGTCAAACTGGGACCACTGAGGTAAAGTGTACAAAAAACTAGGAACAGGGTAGAAAACCCGATCTTCCTGCATGAGTCCTATATGAGTAGTTGTAAGAACTAGTGATCTGTAGGTCATGTGTTTAAATTGGTCTTCTATCTTCACTGTGGTATAGAGCAATACATGAACATCTCCTAAAGGGGGTTTATTAGTTTCCATGTTTTCATGAACTAAGTACACCAAGTCAGCTAAGGCACTCTGGAATTTGCAGAACAACCGTACTCCACTTGCAAAAACTAAGTCAGTGACTTCTGATGTCCAGTGAAGTGATAGCTGCAACAAATCACCTTTCAGCAGCTGGTGATTTAAACAAGCATCATCATCTGATGTCGTAATCAAAATTCTCAGTATATCATGGCATATTCTCTGCGTGAAGTCTTTGTTATAGGTAAATATTGTAAGTAAACTATCTTCAGTACAGCATACAAGTCTAACACTCTGTCCAGCAAAACCAACTTCAATTTCTCTTATCATGGTGATTGGAAGAACATGAAAAATTTCCAAGGAATCCTGACAGTTGTCTTCTTGGTTGACTGATAAAACAACAGCATACAAAACGGAGCTGAACAAAAGCAAACAAGCCGGCTCTGGATCAGGTTTCTTGCAATTGCCAACAGCAAGCCAATATACACCTTTTAATTGATCCATCCTGGCACAAACTTGTGGTAAGGCACAGATCACATACTCCAATAGTCTTTCAAGAGAACAGACTTGAAGTTTCAGTAACTCATCTGGAAAATGCACAAGTTTTTGCCTTAACACTAAACTCTTTTTCATTTCTTCATTTCCATACCAGGACATAGATCCTTCAGAAGAATCTCGTTCATGCACGCTTGAGATTTTTGAGGATACACACTTAACTTCCTGCCAACAGAGAATATTGTGTTCTGACTGAATGCTGCTATCAATATGCGCTTTGTCCTCATTAATGGAGTGAGGCGTAGCCTTCTTCATATCCGATTTGAAAGGCATATTTACATGTAATATTTTTACAAATGGCAAATTTTTCAGCAATGATGCCACTTGTGCACATCTCTCACTTCTATCACACAGATTGCCCAGCTCCTTTATTTGTTTAATAAGTTGGGCACTATTGAGCAAACTACCACTAGTGTCTTTGTAAAGACAAGAGAGCTTGCTGAAAAGATAGCCCAAGCCATAGCTCTGTTCTGTTCTCACATCTGAACATGACGCTTCTGATTTTGGGGAGATTATTTTGCTAATATCCAGGTCTTCTTCAATTGGCTGCTGAGAAATATGAGATTGGTCTGGAATAGTGCAATACACTGTGTTACATGGATTGTTCTCTTTGGGTGCTATTTCAGAAAGTATACTGGACTGAGGGAGAATTAAGCAAGATGTGCTGCTAAAGCTAACCTGCTCATTCCCACAGGCTAAAGGTTCTGAGCTAGAGAGATGTTGTGAATGGGAACAATCAAATTCAGTCCTTGTGGTGTCTCCATCCTGAGAAGTAATTTTTGCATATTCAGGATTATTGAGATTCATCATTTTATATTGCGAATGCTCCACATTGCCCATATCATGATTATGTGGAGAAGTGAATGTAACATTTTTATAATGAATTTTCTCCCCATTAAAAATGCTAGTATTTCTAGGGTGATTCAGTTCACATTCAGTATCATATAGGCAATCAAAGCACTGCAGTTCCGACTGGTTCTTTTCATTCCCAACTCCCTTTTGTAATGGAGAGAGGTAACAGATTTGTTCAGGAATAGAAAATAAGCTCCACATCTCTGGACATTTGGTGTGTCTTTTGAGGTCTGCTATGGTTGTATCTTCTCCAGCCAAGTTAGAGCCAATATCATCATCTTTAAAGTCATAAGGGAGGCTGCAATGTAGCTGCCAAGGTCGTCTTTTCTGTTTAAAAAGTCAAAATAGGGAAATGGAAGCACCTTCTGCTTTGAAAATGTCTTGAATTCAGGTTTAATTTTAATTAGGTTTGTGCATTCATTTACAAGTAATCAAAAACTGTGAAACCAAATCCAAGTAGACTGATTGAGGTCTGATTCAGGAACAATCTTTATGTCTTTACCCCACACCCATCATTTGTGTGCTTGTGTGTGTACAGTATCCATTTCACTTTTTCTAGTACTGCATTTGGTTTCCCCAAAAGAATCAGAATGGTCATAGGATAACTAATTTTCTATATGCTTTTAAAAAATTTCAAGATCTTAAACAGGATAAGAAAAATGAGGAAAGAACTCGGGGGGGAAATGTGATATTGCCAAATAAAACATTATAGTCCTACAACACTTAGTGGTAAAATACTTTCAGATTGTCTAACATTAAGCCTTCAGGACATGTTCACAAATATTTGCACTGCAGTACTGCTAGTATTCTGAAGGCTCTGACAGTAGTGAGACAATTGGGAATCAGACATGTTAAAGCATACTTTGATTAGAAATAATAATTTTGTTCCTGATCATAAATTGTTTTTGTCCTATAGATCTAGGAAAGGGATACTGTTCCAAATAAAGAATTATGAAAAAAAAATCCTTCACCACAAAAATATTTAAATAGAGCAAGAACTGTACCCAACATGCAAGATTCCATTAATTTTTTTACCTGAAAAATAGCTTGACTTCTCTATTAGCTATTAATCTTACTGTAAATTTTAAATTCTAATTATGCAGCTAAACATTAAGAAATGTAATTACTGAGCATGCCATAATTTAAGACAACCATTTCATTCTGACGAATTATAACCTACCTCATACTTCAACTTGCGTTGAACAGTACCATTATGAAGCATTTCATTATCCTAAGAACCAAAAAGGTACATGTGATTAAAAAAAGTTTCCTTGTTATAAAAGTTGAACTATTTATAGCAACACAGACCTAAAGTAATCAGCTTAACTGTCAAAAATATGCATCATCTTCTACTGGTGTTTGCTAAGATACTGCCTTACAGCTGAATTAAACTATTCCATTTTCCAATTAGGAAAAAGGAAATTTTAACAAGAATGGCTTGTTCATTTTTAAGCATGTATTATTAAAAATATTCAGTATTCATTTTGATGGAACTTTATGTTGTCATCAACAGAAGCATAATAAAAGGCAGAGGGAGTAAAAAACTGTTCATATTAATTTGGAAAAATTAAAGGCTTTGGTGACATTTAGAGAATATCTTCATTGAGCGCTACATATCTGAGAAGAAACTTAGATTAAGATGCAGTTCACTGAAAATAACCGCAATGCAGGACAACATGGAAATATTGGGTGAAATCCCAGCCACATTGAAGTCAATGGCAAAACTTCCATTGACTTCGATGGAGCTGGGATTTTACTGCTTGATTTTAATTAGTGACTGTCAGCGATTTAGCGCATGGCAAGCTGGTGTGTGTGTGTGTGTGTGTGACTCTACAGCGCACTAGCATGCTGTGCATTAAGTAGCTGTGTACACCCTGCTGCTATGTACAAGTTCCATAGTATGCTTTGATCTACTACTGTTTGAAACCAAAGTATTTCAACTCTTAGACGACTTAGTGTCAGGATATAAAACTAAATTCCTCAAAAATAATTTGAAACGTGTTTGTTCTGCTCTTCACAAATAAAATACAGCCACTGTTTTTATATTATTTGATAAACTAAAATTACATTAATCCAGAGAAAACATGAGGAATGTGGATAAAGGAATTAAACCAATGATTTTGAAGGTATCTTTAAAAGTGATGTTTCCTAGCAGACTCTGCTCACCTTTAGAATTTCTGTAGACTGAGACAGGCCCATACTGTTATTTTCAGATGTGTGGTGAATATTCTGAAGACGCCTTTGCACTTCTTCTTCAATTAATGCATTTATTCTTTTAAAAAATGAACAGACATACAATAAAAAATGTATTCTTAAGACAATCAATGTGGGTATTTTAAAGTGTTCTTTGAAAAGTTTATTCATCTTAAGCATTGTATAAATTTTAAATATAAGAACATTGTGGACAGACTTTATTGGCCCCCCAAAAGTTATTTTTTTCACCAGTTTTTCTTTAACTTAAAAAGGCAAAAGAATTAATAACTGACAATTAGTGGACCCTTGGTTAAGCATCTAATAAATGTCTCTCTCTATTTACATGCTGCCTTTGTATTTTACTTTTTTTTTTAACCTAACAATTCCCTTTCATGACTTTGCCAACACACACACTATAAATAAGCAGACTAACAATATTTTGGCCTGCAGACACAGTGAAAGTTTCAAAAGTCTATACTAATTATTATGTGCATAAGTGTAAAATGAAACGAAAGAGAAAATAATGGAATTAATTTGTTTAATGTTTTGCTATGCTGCTTCCCTTAATATAGTTTTATTTACTTTGTCACCTTTGGTATGCAAAGGTATAAGTCATGCAGACATTTAAGCAAATCTAAACAATTAAATTTAGGAACAATTTAAAATAAATATAAGCCTAAAGTTTCTTCAGGTACTATTCTAATACAGCATATATCTCAGAGAAGCCTACTGATCATAAAAAACATTTCAAAGTGGTAAAGGCAGAGCATGTTTCTATCTAGATTGCAATTAAAGTACCATTTTGATAATTTACTAAATAAAGACCCAATCTTGAAAACACTTATGCAGAGTTTGGAATGTTTCAGTGATACTTTAACACTATTGTTTACTGAATAAAATCAGTATATGTACCTGTCATCAACCAGTGGAATAAAATGGGACTGTGACTTTGTAGGGCTGCTAGGGGAATTGGTGAGAGAGAGTCTCTCCTCTACTGTTCCATGATACCCTTTTTGTACACCATCACCTTCATATATCTTCTGCTTCAGCTGTTGAATTTCCTGGTCCAGTCTATAAGAAGATTTTAAAATATATTTCAAAATCTATGTTGTTCAAAATAAGAAATATGTCCATCTGCAGGGTTTTAAATTCCCTACTTACAACACACTGATTCCCAAGAATACATATAAGATAATACAGATAAGACTGGAGATAACTAGGTGGTGGTATAATTAAATCAGGATCTTACCCCCTATGGTCTTTATGTCTGTAGTCATAGAAATACTAATAAATGTTCTTTTATTAATGCATATTTAGATAGTGAAGTATACACTTATCATCTGAAAACCAGACTAGAATAGAAGCATTTTAGCTCAATAAATCAACATCTGTAACTTTCAATGCAACTAATGTCTCAGCTAGCTCATTAAAGTTAGATTGATTCATAAGACTTGGCCTATTAGAACCACTTGAAAAACCTTACCTCATTTTAGAACTCCATCAATGATTTCAATTATTCTGCTGCTAGTCTGGAAAAATTGGTTGAACTCAAAAGACAATACTAGAGTCAGAAATGAAGAAAATCTAACAACATGACACAAAGTCTATTTACAAAAACACCCTAAAAATTGCACAATAATGTATGTAAATCCCATTATTTGTTCAGATATCTTGTAATCTGAAAATGTACCCTTTTAAAACACCATACAGAGCTAGAATTTATTTTGAATGACTAATAGATCATTTTTCCCAAACACAAGTTTCCTCACATTCTCAAATATATTTCATATGTCACAAAAGCTCATTTATGCACATAAGGAGTCGCTCACATTCTGGTTGAGTATTTTGGTCTGAAAATACTTTAGGCATCAAGTATTAAAAATAAAAACACTTCCTAGCATATTTATTGTTTTCGTATAATAATTTTAATTCATCTAAGTAATCTGCATCTTTCAGATGTATTGTAGTTTAGACTAAATTAGCTTGTATATTCCCATGGATTGGTTTGTGTAGCCTTCCCTGCTTATTGTACAACTTTTGTCTCTAAGGTACCTCTTTTTTTTTAAACAACCTGTCATTTAAAAATAAAAAAACACAAAAATGAAAAAGATCAATCACTGTGAATGAAAGGGAAATTATACAAATTCTGATCTTTGCAGATATACATTATTTTATAGGTTCACAGTTTTCAGTCATATATCCTCAAATGTACAGTATTGAGTTTGCTCTACACCAGTGGTGGGCAACCTTCGGCCCACGGGCCACATGCGGCCCATGAGGGTAATCTGATTGTGGGCCATGAGACGTTTTGCAGATGTTGACCGTCCGCAGGGATGTGCTGGCCGCCACTTCCCGCAGCTTCCATTGACCAGGAATGGTGAACCGTGGCCACTGGGAGCTGCGGGGGGCCATGCCTGAAGACGGTCAATGTCAGCAAAATGTCTCGCGGCCTGCAATCAGATTATCCTGATAGGCCGCATGCAGCCCTCAGGCTACAGGTTGCCCACCACTGCTCTATACACTCTGAGTTCAGTACAGAAAAATAAAAATGGGGAAGGAATGTAGTGGATTGGGGATGTGATAAATGAAGTTCTATTTAACTTTTAAACAGAAGTATACCTCTAGCACCATGGCCAGAAGCCACCAGTTCCTTTTGACCAGAAGATGATAAACCTATTCAGTGTGGGGAAAAATCTTGAGAGAAAGTTGATGGGAGACTGTGATACTCTGGCTGTATTAATCTTTCTAGATCCACTAACTCAAAAATAAAACAGGCATTAGGGTGATGTGTTCTCTCTACTGCATTACTTCATATTACTAAACTAATGGAGAGAGTTTCAAAAAGTACACAAGTGATTTAAGGGAACCTGTGGTCCTAAATCTCTCCTTGGTTAACCATGTGATCTTGAAACTGTTATCTTGTTTTCCTTCTTCGACCAATCCCTTTCCTATGGTTTATTTCCCTCACTTGCAAGTTCTTCAGGGCAAGAACCACGTCTTCCTATTTTTTCTGCAACTCTTATTTGTAGCTAACTACAGATGTTATAGTAGTCAAGTTAAATACTTAATATATACAACTATTCTATACTATCCCCAAGGGAGGGACCAAGCTTTTCCATTTGTTCTGTAATGTGTCTTGCACACTTTTGGGAACTGTTAAAATTATTTCCTGTTGTAAAGTTACTGCTTTTAGTATGCTCTGTAACTGCCAAGCAACCAGAAGGACATTACCTCTATCCCAGACAGGCTATTAGACATTTAACTGTAGCAACCACCTCCAGTTATGATGCAAAACTGTTTACATGAATTAGCCTGTTCAGACAATCTGAGCAATTTGGGCCTCAACTTGACATAAATAGTCTAATAAATATTCAGTACATTTGAGAATCATTTACAAAATCAGAATTCTAGGCAGAGATATAAAAGCTGTACGCAACTATATATGCTTCATAAACCTGAGCTTAGCTGACTTCCATCTTAATCTGTATATATATATTGACACACACTGTCAGGTTGCTTAATTGAATAATAAAACATCAGTGTTACTAAAACAAGTAGAATGTAAGTAGCTACAGAATGCTCAGAAAACAACTGAATTACCCATGTACAAAAGATGGCTAGGGGATGTAAAAACACATCAATATTTAGTTCTTAGAAGAAAAACTATAAAGCAACATCAAACCTGCTAAATTACATATGCACCTACGGTAGACTTCATAAACTGGTATCAAAGTAACTTCTTCCAGAGAGGAGGATGAAAAGGAACTCGTTCTTTGAAATAATGATTTGAAAAAAACAATAGAGAAGAGCCAATCAGTTTGGCTACAGGTAAATATTTATCTGACCTGTTCAGTGTGAATTATTTTCTAAGAAAGCAGCAGTGTAAAGTGTGGGAGAAAGGAGGATCAGATAATTACTTTGGGTTTCAAAAAAAACACAGTTTCAAGATTCTCTCAAGAAACAGCCATTTTAAAGCCATGTTCTAAAGCTTTCCTTTTATCTCCAGACAACAATGATAATTATGGTTTTTTTTAAATGCAGTAGTGCCCTTCTTCCACACAATATGGGCCTGATGCGTTGACTTCAATGGGATTTAATTCAGGCCCTAGATACTGTGAAACATTTCTCACTTTTTGAAAGGCAAAAGTTTCCTTAGCTGAATTCCCTGTTTGACCTCTTCCATACTTCATCTAAGTGCTGCGGTATAGTCCCAGCCAACAGATGAAGATAGAATATTAAAAAGTCTAATGATGACATCATTGTGACACTCTGTACCTCAAAATAGCACCCTGGAACCCCCATATTCACCTCTGTGATACACCTCTACCCCGACATAACGCGACCCGATATAACACGAATTCGGATATAACGCGGTAAAGCAGCGCTCCGGGGGGGCGGGGCTGCGCACTCGGGTGTATCAAATCAAGTTCGATATAACGCGGTTTCACCTATAATGCGGAACGATTTTTTGGCTCCCGAGGACAGCATTATATTGGGGTGGAGGTGTATTATTATATGTTTTGTACAAAGTATACCTTATGAGGTATCATTTTAAAAATCTTGATCTGCTGAACATTAATATCCTTGTATCATTGTATGGGAAGTTATGAAGTATTGCTATATATGTTACTGCAATATGTTGTGAGGTTGGGAACACCCACAACCAGCCTTTCAGTTACAACAAAGGAGTAGCCATCAATAGCCAGACGGCGTTAATGGCTCATCAACACACAATCCACTATCCCAGAGACTTCTCGGAGAAGGCACGTACACCATTAGGGCAGACTAACCCACGTCACAGCCAAGATCTTTCCAGCAAGCTGGAAGTATACAAGAGAGTGACATCATCACTTGGCCTCTCCCTCCCCTCCAATCTCAACACCTGGAAGCACGTTTGGAAGACAAAGGCTTTGAACTGGGGAAGTTTGATTTCAGACTGGAAGGCACTCCCAGTTTATGTACTGAGGAACTATGACCTGCTTGTACCATCTGCCAGGGTGAAAAACGCTGCTTGAGTCAACTTTTGCTTAGACTAAACGTTTAGGATTTAGAGTGCATGTTTCTATTTTTATTTCTTAAGGTGACTATCTCTGACCTTTATGCCTACCACTTATGATCACATGAAATCTATCTTTCTATAGTTAATAAACTTTTTTAATGTTCTGTCCTTACCAGTGAGTTTGTCTAAAGTGCTTGGGAAAGTGCTGGTGCATTTCCACTTTCCTTTGACGAAGTGGAGAACTAAGTAATGAATGTACACTGGCCAGGCTTCTGACCAGTGCAACACAGTACAGTTCCGGATGCATGACTGGGGAGCTGGGAGGAAATTGGCTGGAGCCTCCCTATTGATGGTTCATGAGTGGCTGGGAGATCATTCATGTAACTCAGCTGGGTGTGTCCCGGCCTGTGGATGTCTGTGTGAGTGCAGTGCCCTTCAGAGGCTTGTAGCTTGACATCAGCATCACAGTGTGAGTGGCAGCCCAGGTTGGTGGGTTTGGAGGCCTCAGTGGTCCTGTAGTCCAGATTGCACTCTGGTGACCCTGTCACAATCATCCCTTGTATATATAAAGGATTTGTCATCACATAATACTGAGTGAAACTTTAGTAAGTCTATGAATAACTACAAAACCAACATAAAACATTACACAGAGACATCCTGCCAGTCTTTCTAGGGTGGGGATGATTCTGGAATGATACAGAAGAGCTTGAAAAAAGAAAATGAACCAATACAATTTTCCATCTCTCCTTGATGCTGCTTTTTGACAAATCAACAGTGATGTACACTGTTGCCCACTTCATAGATTTCTACTCTCTTTCTTCCCAAGAAGACCCTATTCTATCTCATTGTATGGGCTTTAGAGCTAGGAAGGAAATCTCAGCTGCATTTAAAGTTAGCTTCTTTAATCATCTCTTTAATCTGTTTGGAAATTATCTATTTAGAAGCTGCCTGATTTTTCCTACCAAAGGCCCTTTCTGAATAACTAAACTCTGCTATTTGGCCAAGAATGGAGGCCTTTTCCATTTTGTTCAACCTTTTATTCTCTGTGGACAAACGTTCTGATAGGCCACTTACTGGAGACAAATAATTGTGTTCTGTGAGCTGGAGGGCAACAAAAATGATTAGGGGGCTGGAGCACATGACTTATGAGGAGAGGCTGAGGGAACTGGGATTATTTAGTCTGCAGAAGAGAAGAATGAGGGGGGATTTGATAGCTGCCTTCAACTACCTGAAAGGGGGTTCCAAAGAGGATTGATCTAGACTGTTCTCAGTGGTAGCAGATGACAGAACAAGGAGTAATGGTCTCAAGTTGCAGTGGGGGAGGTTTAGGTTGGATATTAGGAAAAACTTTTTCACTAGAAGGGTTCACTGGAATGGGTTACCTAGGGAGGTGGTGGAATCTCCTTCCTTAGAGATTTTTAAGGTCAGGCTTGACAAAGCCCTGGCTGGGATGATTTAGTTGGGAATTGGTCCTGCTTTGAGCAGGGGGTTGGACTAGATGACCTCCTGAGGTCCCTTCCAACCCTGATATTCTATGATTCTATGTGGGGTGATGTCATCAAAAGACTTATTCTGTCTACATCTGATGGCTGGGAAGAATTATTCTGAAACATCTTGACTGGTACAGGAGATCAAGGAGAGAAAAAGAAATATAATATTGGCAACATAGGTTTCTATATATTTGGGTAGAGGTATTTTTATTTCCTCTTCCTCGGGCAATGGAATATGAAGACAGCCCTTTCACTTCTTAAAGACAGACCACCAACGTATTTGTTGTCTTGAGCCAGGTGCTGCAAATATCAGTTACATTTTCAATGTAGGTCAACATTTTCTTTTTTAGTATCCATCTTGCCCTCCCATTATCTCACTATACACCATCATCATATGATTCAATTTATTTTTAAGAACACAGAGTTAAGAAATAGTCAGCATGGATTTGGCAAGAACAAATTGTGTCAAACCAACCTAGTAGCTTTCTTTGACAGGGTAACAAGCCTAGTGGATAGGGTGGAAGCAGTAGATATGGTATATCTTGACTTTAGTAAGGTTTTAGATACTCTCTCGCATGACCTTCTCATGAACAAATTAGGGAAATACAACCTAGATGGAGATAGGTTGGTGAGTGCATAACTGGTTGGAAAACCATTCCCAGAGAGTAGTTATCAGTCAAGCTGGAAGGGCTTATCAAGTAGATCCTGCAGAGATTAGTTCTGGGTCCAGTTCTGTTCAATAACTTCATCAATGGTTTACAGAATGGCATAGAGTGTACACTTACAAAAGTTTGAGGATGATACAAAGCTGGGAAGGGTTGCAAGTGCTTTGGAGGAGAGGATTAAAATTCAAAATGATCTGGACAAACTGGAGAAATGCTCTGAAGTAAATAGGATGAAATACAATAAGGACAAATGCAAAGTACTCCACTTAGGAAGGAACAATCAGTTGTACACATACAAAATGGAAAATGACAATCTAGGAAGGAGTACTGTGGAAAGGGATCTGGGGGTCACAGTGGATCACAAGATGAATATGAGACAACAGCGTAACACTGTTGCAAAAAAAGCAAATATTCTGGGATGTATTAGCAGGAGAGTTGTAAGCAAGACACGAGAAGTAATTCTACTGCTCTACTCCGTGCTGATTAGGCCTCTACTGGAGTATTATGTCCAGTTCTGGGCGCCACATTTCAGGAAAGATGTGGACAAATTAGAGAAAGTCCAGAGAAGAGCAACAAAAATGATTAAAGGTCTAGAGAACATGACCTATGAAGGAAGGCTGAAAGAACTGGGTTTGTTTAGTCTGGAAAAGAGAAGACTGAAAGGGGACATGATAACAGTTTTCAAGTACATAAGAGGTTATTACAAGGAGGAGGGAGAAAAATTGTTCTCCTTAACCCCTGAGGTTAGGACAAGAAGCAATGGGCTTAAATTGCAGCAAGGATGGTGTGGCATTCTGTGGCTCAAAACGGTATCCTGGCACCCCCATATTCACATATGTCATATAATTAAGATATGTTTTGAACAAAATATGCCTCGTTGAGGTATCATTTTAAAAGTCTTGACCTGTTAAGCATTAATATCCTGTTGGATTGTATGTACTATCATTGTATGGGAAGTTATGAAGTTTTGCTATGTGTGTGTTACAGAAATATGTTTTAAGGTTGGGAACAACCACAACCAGCCTGGCAGGTACAACAATGGAGCAGCCAGATGCTGCTGATGGCCCATTAAAGGGAGTCCACACTCACAACAACTATCCTAGGAACTGTATACAATGGGAGCTTCTCAGAGATAGCATGCGTAGACAATGGAGACTACTTGACCCACGTCATAGCAAAGGCTCTAGAAGAAGCTATAAAAGAGGGGAAGTGACATCATCACTTGGCTTCACTTCCCCCACAACTCCACACCTGGAAGCACATCTGGAGGACAAAGATTTGGAACGGGGGAAGTGGTCCCAGGCTGGAAAGAAGAATCCCAGCCTGTGTATTAAGAAACTATACCATCTACCAGGTGAGTCACTGCTTGATTCAAATCCTGTCTAATTTATACAACTGTTTGCGATTTTACTTTTATTTCGTAGGTAACCAACTTTGATCTGTACGCTTATTACTTATAATCACTTAAAATCTATCTTTCTGTAGTTAATAAATCTGTTTTATATTTTATCTAAAAACAGTGCATTTTGGTTAAAGTGCTTGGAAAATCCGCTCAGGAACAAAAACTGGTGCATGTCCTCTCCACATTGAGGGAGGGGCAGACTGGGTAATAAATTTATACTGGTCAGGCATCTGACCAGGGCAAGACGGTACAGCCCTGGGGTCCTAGGCTGCGGAGCTGGGGGAATCGACTGGAGCCTCTCTATTGTTAGTTCATGAGTGAACTGAGAGAAACATTCATGTAACTCAGCTGGGTGTGTCCCTGACTGTGCATGTCTGTGTAAGAACAGTACCTGACAGAGGTTTGTGGCTTAGCAACAGCATCACAATGTGATAGGAAGCCCAGGTTGGAGGGACAGAGGGCCCAGCGATACCCCAGTTCCAGGCTGCACCCCAGGAAGACCTGTCACAGGCGGTTTAGGTTGGACATTAGGAAAATCTTCCTGTCAGGGGAGTTAAGCACTGGAATACATTGCCTAGGGAGGCTGTGGAATCTCCATCATTGGAGATTTTTAATAGCAGGTTAGACAAACACCTGTCAGGGATGGTTTAGATAATACTTAGTCATGCCATGAGTGCCGGGGACTGGGCTAGATGACCTCTCGAGATGTCCTTCCAGTCCTACAATTCTATGAATGTTGACTGGCTGGTGAGGGGATAAATTAGTTTTTTGTAGGAATCTTTCAATAGGGCGTTTCCAACGTGAGCTTAGTCTTTGATTTTAGTCTTATAGTAAATTACCAAGTATTAAATACCATGTCTGTTTACTCTTAAGACAAAAAAGGTATGTAAGATGATGTTAAGCCCTATCAAAGAATTACTGTTTGACATTTACCATACATATCAGTTCCCAACTTTTATATCATTTTACTTTGTCATGATAACTAGGTGCTTTCTGACTATTCTCTAGTTTTCAATTACAATGACTAAGTAGCCTTTAGTCAGTGCCGCCAAAAGCTATGCTTTATCCGATCAAGATGAGGTACCCAATACCATGACTGCATTCCTTCATTTATATTTTATTTAACTTGATTTCTAATTATTTTTAAAGATGGAAAGCAACATCTATGCATGCACTTAAACCACTTATGAGAATTGTTTCTGTATAAATATAGAATGTGTGGTTGGCCCCTTGCTCAGCTGAGCTTTCTGGATAGGAAAAAAACCATGTTCAAATAAGGAACTTAAATACTGTGATAATGGACACAAATACTCTGCTGACGAAGACGGGATAAGTAGCTGAACAGAACTTAATTGAAAAGCAATAAATATAGGCTTTAGAATGAGTTCATAACTATGCCCTCTCACTTCTGGGGACAACCACCTTACATGCACTGTGGAACTGGAATACTAAGAAACAGAGAAGTCTCTTTTCTATGATCTAAAATATAGGCAAAACACACTTTGTGTACAGAGTCTATTAAATTGATGTTCCCCGTAATTCTCACCTTTCTCTATCCTGTTCCAGGGCTTTTTGTTCAGCTTCTAGACTAGCCTGCAGACCTGCCTGTTCACTGCAGCTGCTGTTCAGAATTGCAAGTTTTTGTTTTTGCTCTTCAATTTCAACGTCTATTGTGGAACTACGCTGCAGAGCAGAGTGTCTCCTTTCCAACTTAGCTACTGCTTGCTCCAGTGCCTCTCGCTGCTGTTTTTCCCTTGATTCGAGAATTTCTTTTTCTTTTTTCCGAACTTTTTCCTCCTGACGAGCTATGTTGGCTGTAAATTCAAATGTTTCTTGGAGCTGCTGCAGCTGGTTAGTGCTGACTCTATATTGCGCAAGCTGTTCTTCTTTTTCTTCCATTTCTTTCTCAACTTGATAAAGAGTATTGTCTAACCCCAGCAGACCTCTATCAAGGACTTCAGCAGCTCTCTGTTTTTCTTCCAACAAAACTGGCAAGTGATTATGCATCAGGTATTGAAGCTGGCGCTCTTTATACTGGAGCCTGTATTCTGCTGGCTTTATCTTGTCAAATTCTTCAACCACCAGTGCAGCATCCACAAGGTTTTCATCATCTTTCTTGAGGAGGTTTAACCGTTCTTTGTGTGCATATTTTAAACGGTCCAGAGTTTCATGTTCATCTGCTACTTCCCTTTCTAGATGATCCCTTTGTTGAAATAAGTCCTTCTCCAAAATAGTTAATTGTTCTAATTGCTTTCTTTTAAAATCCATGAAATTATGCTGTGCTTTTTCTAATTCTTCACTGTCTTCGTCACCTTCAGATCTAGCTTCCTTGACCCTCAAGAGAGATTCTCTAATATCTTCAAGTTCTCTTTTCTCTTCTTCAACCCTTTGCACATCCCCTCTTTTGAGTAGCTGTATCATGACCTGTTTCTCTCGAAGCTGTCCTTCTAGGTGAGCCACTTGCATCACCTGCTCCCTTTCTTGTTCTTCAAGCCTCTTTTTTTCTAATTCCAGCTTGATGTACTGTTCATCTTTTTCCTTTTTAAGTTTTTCTAGTTCTCTGAAAATCTGCATTTTCTCAACTTTTTCATTATTATTAAGTTCTTGCAAGCGTTGCAGTTCTTCTTTAACTCGAGCAAAAATTTCTTCCTGTTGTTTCGTTTTCTGAAATTCTATCTCCTGATGTTCTCGTAGTCTTTCTTCTTCAAATTTCTCTTTTTCAGCCAGCAAGTCTTTTAACCTGCTTTCAATGTGAACGCTTCGCCGTTTCAGGCTCTCTTCCTGTTTTCGTATTTCCAGTTGTACTATTTCTGTTTCCTTGCGCTGTGACTCCACCTCTTGCTGCATTCTTTCTAGTTCTGCCTTGTCAGATTTTTGTTTTTCTTCCATTTCCTCTATCAGTTTCCTAAAATAAAATATGTACAATATGTATATGAGATTAATACCTTCAAAACATTCCTTCCCTTTCCTTAATATGGTTAATATTTTCCTAAAAGTTAACAGGGTTTGGAAGAGGATCTAAAAACACATACCAACTTGAATTGTTTTGTTTAAAGATACAATTTTATTTCAGTCTTTTTTGATTTGCCTCATGTTAGTAACATGCCTTCATAATTTAGTAGCTTATATATTTAACTCAATTTCTGGAGAAAAACATAGTTATCAGATCCAAATTACTTCGAGCAAAGCTTTACCTGACAAGAAGATACACTACAGAATTGACATATACTGAACTATCATTACATTATCTTTAAATTGTAGGTATATGAAATTACATTAAGTCAATTCATGTTAGTAGTAGAAGCACTACATGTTTAAATCACAATAACTCCATCCAATGCAATAATATTCATTAAATATACACTACACTGCATGACTGCACTGCAGAATAAGATTCAGGCATGAACACAATGATTAGATTAAAAATTCACATCCTCCAATCTTGTTTGAGTCAACTGTTTTAATCCATCAAATTTCACTCTTTTAGGGAACTTCCTCTTGTAATTGGCACATTTGGTTGGAAGTGAGGGAATAGCTGCTGTCTCCTAGAGACAAATTGTCTTCTCTTCCTTATACAGAATATAATTCTCCTCTCACAGTCTCTTTGAGGGCAGGAGGGGAGGGGGGGTCAAGATTAATTATGAGGGAGTGTAGAAAACGCCAAGCTACACATATCTGCATAGTGCAGTGGTCTGAAGATTAGTATAATGACATTGTACAGTCAATCATTTAGCCTTGAATAAGTAAAATATTCAAACTCAGACAAAATAAGAGAACAAAAGAAAATACATACAGAAAACAGACGACAAAATCTGAACTCAAATAATACATATGCCTTCATATATACTCAACCACAGTGAGTATAGTGAGGAAGGATGGTACAGTGGCTAGGGCTTGGGCTTCAACTCCCCGGACTTCCTGTGTGACCTTGGGCAAGTCATTTTGCCTCTCTGTCTTAGTTTCCCATCTGTAAAATGGGGACAATAGAACTTACCTACTCCACAGGGATGTTCTGAGGATAAATTCATTAAAGATTGTGAGGCACTCAGACACTGAGATTATGGGGGGCATAAATATCTCAGATGGGTAGTAGATAGAAGTTACCTTTTACTTTCTAATTTTTCCAGTTCCTCTCGTTGTTGTCTCTCAAATTCTAGTCTAATTAAAAAAAATGGGAAAAAGGAGTGTGATTTCTTGAAAATTACAAAACAGAAATAAAGCATGGTACATTTTAGATCATGGGGTCTGTTTTAAAAGTCTACATTAATATTGTGGCTTGGCAAGTTTTATAATAGCTTAATATACTCTATAAGAATTGAAAACATTTCCTTAAATATGGCCACCAAATAGATTCTGTGCTGCTGGGCACTTGTATGGAAGCTGAAAAGTAAATGAATTTCTGGGAAGAAACTATTTAAATAGTAAAGTTAAACAAGACAGATAAATGATTAGCACAGCCTCCGCAAGTTAACTATATGCAGACATGGCAATCAATATATAGAAATTGAGTTTCTCTACCTTAGACAGATTGGTCCTTTTACAGGGAATAGACTGCCACAGGAGGTAGAGAGAAACAAAGTGATCAATTAAGAAAGGAACTGATAGGAAAAAAGGCAAGAGAAAAGCAGTGAAGAATATTTTAAAGCCAACAACCTATCTACAAAATTAGCTTTTTTTTAAAAGCAAATGCTCAGACCATTAGCTTTGCTTTCTGACATTTGTTAGGTTCACATTCTTCAAGCAACAGTCAATCACATTGTAACTCTAAACTAAACAGCTATTCACATAAATTAAAGAGTTATTTTTCCTAAGCATGCTTTTCATAGGCCAATGATTGTTATTCAACTTTCATGTTCCTTTGGCTTATTAACTGGGCACAAATTTGAGAAAGCTAAAAGGTATTTGAATTTCAAAAGGACCTAAATGGAGCATGAAAGCTATTTTTTCTCCGAAAAAACAAATAATCATTGTAATTCAGTCGTTCTAATACAGCTAACAAAAAGAACATCAGGCTGACATAAAATGAAACATGGTATAAAACCCCATTTCAGGGCATCAAAATATTTGGATTAACAGGGTTTTTGGTAACTGAGGGTGTTGTTGGTATTTTTAATACTGCTGGGAATATTATGTAACATTAGAAGTGTCAGGTGCCTGAAGCTCTTGAACAGAAGTCTTTTCCCCCCCACTATTTAAATCTAAATAAAATAAAATATTGGTTAAGAGACTCATGCCCAGGAGCATCACCTACATTTTTATAAGGAATATTTTCATATTAAGGACTCAGTTGAACAGTATTAGTATAAATACATAACATATGCTTTTATTTAATATTATTTTCTGCAAATAGTACAACTGTCCACCACAGAAAGGGAAAAAGAGGTATTGTATGGGGCAGGTGCAATTGGAAGATAGAATATACGGCAAGCATCTACTGTTTATATTTAAATAAAAAGCTAAAAAACTGGATTTCTTGTACTCTAGGCACCTCTATCAATCAGTTTCAATACAGTAGAAATCAATAAACCGCACAATACTCCATACACATAACATTATGACTGTGAAACGAATTATAACAAATCCCACTTTCTGTAGGTATCAACCCATAAGCTACGATTTAGTCATGGAGGTCGTGGAAGTCACGGAATCCGTGATTTCCAGCGACCTCCGTGACTTCAGCCTGCGGTGGTCGGGAGCTCCAGGGAAGGGAGCTGCAGGGTATCCCTGGTGCCTCTGGTGGGGCCCCCGGACCTCCAAGCTGCTGCGGGCGGTGGAGGAACCCCCAGCTTCCAGCCACCCCGGGTGGTGGGAGAACCCCCAAGCCCCTGGCCGCTGCGGGTGGTGGGAGAACCCCCAAACCCCGGGCCGCTGAGGGCGGTGGAGGAACCCCCAGCTTCCAGCCACCCCGGGTGGTGGGAGAACCCCCAAGCCCCAAGCCGCTGCGGGCGGTGGGGGAACCCCCAGCTTCCAGCCCCCACGGGTGGTGGGAGAACCCCCAAACCCCGGGCCGCTGAGGGCGGTGGAGGAACCCCCAGCTTCCAGCCACCCCGGGTGGTGGGAGAACCCCCAAGCCCCGGGCCGCTGCGGGCGGTGGGGGAACCCCCACCTTCCAGCCACCACGGGTGGTGGGAGACCTCCCAAACCCCTGGCCGCTGCGGGCGGCGGGGGAACCCCCAGCTTCCAGCCACCACGGGTGGTGGGAGAACCCCCAAGCCCCTGGCCACTGCGGGTGGTGGGAGAACCCCCAAACCCCTGGCCGCTGCGGGCGGTGGGGGAACCGCGGCTGCCGGCGGGGGTATACTTGAGCCCCTAGCAGAGGACCCCCGAGCCTCTGGCCACCGCAGGCAGTGGGGGAATCCTCCATTTCAACTCTGTTTTACCAGGACTGGTAAACCTCAGACAGTTAACTCCCAGTCACACTAACACCTCAACCAGACATTGGGAAAGAAACTCAACTGCACTGTCGGGGTCATACTACATACAGCTAGTATACTGCATACTAAAAACAACAACACAACCATATGCTTCCTTATTGGTGGACTCATATACACATTATTCAAAGGAGAACACAAAAAGTGGACTTTGGGGGACTTCATACAAGAGCAGCCTATAGGTAGAAGAGCAGTTCCTCTTTGGACCAAGCCCACCTAAAGCAATACTATCAACTCTTACCAAGATCAAAAGCATGTAAAAATAACTTTGTTGTCAATAGTATCAAAGACAGCTAAGAGATCTAATACCAGCATGACTACTTGGAGCCAGGTGTAAACTGGTATACTGGTGATTTCAATGGAGCTAGGCTGATTTAAACCTGCTGAATATCTGGAATTTGATTTTCATGTATCACTACGTAGTAGTTAGTACCCAGACACGGGTCAGAGAATTCTGAGACATCTACCTACTGTGACTTATCTTGCAACAAACTTGTCAGTAATCCTTACCACAAGGAGTTGTGATGGTTTCTTGAGCATAGGTCATACCAAAGACTCTTAAATGCATCAGATTGCCAGCTTCTCTCAAAAGGAAATGTTGACAATTTCCATCAATACAAGGGTAAGCATTGCCCTGCTGGCCTTCAGCAACTAGTAAAGACATGGATTCATGTTCTCCCAACACTTTCAGTACCTGAGAGTGCCACTGATTAAAACTCAAGCAGAGATGAGGTAACGTTTGCCTCCTCGTGACAAAGATGCACCACGTTTGGCCCGAATCAGAATGCAGTTTCACCATAAAACAACAATTTCCTTTCAACAGAAAGTACTCAAATCAGCACTTAGGTGGGCACAGCCAGGATTCACCAAGCTGTCTACAACCCAAAACAAAACTGATTGAGAATTTTGCAAAATCCTTCCTAGAAACAAAGAACCTCTACTTGCCTTCCCACACAACTACTGCATAAGAGTTTTTAAATTCTTTATGAGTTGATCAGTTTCCCTCCGAGACTTCCATCATCGTTCTAGCTCTCATCGTCTCCTTCCTCTTCCAGTTGTTGCAGGCCATCTGTGAACCAGACGACTCTGAAGGGAAAGCCAGGGAGGGCAGTGTATATAGGCCACCTCACCAATGGTTAAGGATAAAAGAGTACTATAGAATTTCAAACCATCAACTCAGTGATCCATCAGAGGAAAAGCTTTCTCCCTCAGAGCCCTTCAAAAATGCTCTGGCTCTATTAATTTCCCAAGAGAGACCAACGAAAAGGTCAGCTGAAGTTTATATGATTTATAGCTGTTTGTTTCCACATCCTCTATTATTTGTTAGTAGCATTTGGAGTGTGTTAGGTGAAACTAAACTACTAAAATGAGCTTCAAATGCATAGAAAGTATATTAAAAAAAAATAAAAAAATTCACCACTACCATCATGTCACTGTCAATTTTACATGCATAAGCACAGTAACTTGCTTCTTTTTCTTCATTTTTCTTCTTCAGTGACAAAATCCTTATATTTCCTTAACATACATTAGTTATTAAAATCATGAGTAGTATAATCAAAATGAAGAAATTCTACATTAACTTTAAAATAAGGATTAAAAGTTGCCTTTGTTCTTTTGCACAATTCCCACAACGGAATTTAATCTGATTTATTTGGAGTTAAATGGACATCATTATCCGTGAAAAAAATAAGACTTTCAGTACATGCTGCAGAGTAAATTAAGCCAATTCTTACTAGCACAATACTCCAATAGCTTAATTTAGGCAGCACAACGTGTACTGTTACTGATGCACAACAATGTAGGCAAGACTGAGTGCTGGTAAGACTACAAAGATGTTACAATACTAGTTTAGCACCCCAATTTATATGCTTAATTAAAAAAGCTAAATCTATGGCAAGACCAAGGTTTCTCATAAGTGGTTTTAAAGTTATAGTAAAATGTAACTTACACAAGGTTCTCAAGTGAAATCTTCAACGTAAATCTATGAGCAAAAGCTCTCTTTTATCCATAGCTTATTAGCTGAAGTAATGTTGAATGACACCGGATAAGAGACGAAGGGTGAAAATAAGCAGAACAAAACATTTTGGACATTAAACCAAAATTTTATTTAATATGGCACTACAGTTTACAGATCGACAACAAGAGTAAAACTAGCCCTGCCTGATGGCATCATAACTGAACAAAAAGAATCCCTAAAAAATTCCTTAGGGAACTGCATTATTATACAAAAGGTTCTCTCTTTATGAGGCACACAAAATTCTCACTGCATGAAACCAGCAGAGAAAGACCCATTTATATAGAAAACATGTAGAAAGTACAGCAATCTCCAGTAATCAGCCAACATTTAGCAACAGTTACCACACAGTGTATCTAGGATAATGCAATTATAGCCTGTTTTGGATGGACTAATCTGTCTCAAGTAACACTGTTGGCAATTGTTGAGCTTTTTAAAAGTAACCACTAATTCAGACTACATTACTGTCATACTAGTAAACTTAGATAAAGTTCTGGCTCTGCTCCAGAAAAAAACTAATTTGAAAGAGTTTTTTTTATAATGCAATATGGTAATTCTCTGTTTTAAATGTACATAATACATTCAATTATGTTAATCCTTAATGCCACAAAAGATGACAATTGCCTTCATAATAATGCACCAAATTTGCTATTGTTACCTGTTTTGCACCTCTGGTTTGTCTTATTGTCCAGTTTAGCTGCAGTATCAATGCTATTATGAAATGTCATGCCAATGCACCGAACACTTAAGCAGTTAAATAACTGCAATGTTGACAAGGTACGATTTAAAAAAATAGCAATTTACATCTTTCATCTTTCATCTCTTGATGAGGCAATAAAAGTTATTCCTCATCTTAATATTTTCCCCTTACTCTTTTATATCTTCTTTGTATATTATACCCCATTCTTCTTTTGTGTTCTCTTATTGTATCTTTTCTCTACTTCTCCTTTCCACTTTCCTTTTCTTACTTTCTATGTATTCCTCTCTACCTACTTCATTCCTTTATTTTGTTACCCTGTTCACGTCACTCTCAAGCTTTTATTCTTTAAAAGGTAGCTAATCCCCCCCTCCCAAACTACCTTTTATTCTTTCATACAAAGATCAACTGACACACGTTCATTCAGTAGCCTTCGTTCTAGAGGGGTATAGCTTTCAGAAGGGCTTGAGCTGCTTACAAGCTGAAGGACGACTTGCAGATAGCCTTCAAAGACCCACATTTAAGCACGGGTCTTCTGAAGTAGAAAAAAAAGAAGAATGTACCCTTACTGCATCCAGGTATTTATTGCAAAACTTGATTGTCAACTGAGAATAAAAAGTGCTGTTACAAGTGCATAAAGTAGCCTAGTACAGTAGAATCTCAGAGTTAAGAACACCAGAGTTACGAACTGACTGGTCAACCACACATCTCATTTTGAACCGGAAGTACACACTCAGGCAGCAGCAGAGACCAAAAAAAAAAAAAAAAGCAAATACTGTACAGTACTATGTTAAACATAAACTAGTAAAACAAAGGCAGAGTTTAAAAAAAGATTTGACAAGGTAAGGAAACTGTTTCTATGCTTGTTTCATTTAAATTAAGATGGTTAAAAGCAGTATTTTTTCTTCTGCATAGTAGTTTCAAAGCTGCATTAAGTCAATGTTCACTTGTAAACTTTTGAAAGAACCATAACGTTTTGTTCAGCGTTATGAACATTTCAGAGTTATGATCTCCATTCCCAAGATGTTCGTAACTCTGAGGTTCTACTGTATGTGCATATACAGTAATTCTGATAAGCATTAGGATGTCAGGAGCACGTTCTGAAGACACATCAAGAGCAGGAAAGCAAATAATCTTACCTGCATTAATAGCCACTAAAGTTTAACAAGCTGGCTATTCAAAGCTCTTTATACTACCTTGCTGAATTTATATGGCGTGAGACTCTAAAAAGCAAAGTGTTTACATTTAAAGCTGTGTTTCCACCTAGAGAAGAAAGAGAAAGGTAGGACTTATTGTCCACCCTATTCCAATTCCACCTGCTCCTTAAATTAGGATACAGAATATCAACCTGCTTTGAAAGCAGAGCTGGTTAAATTAGCTTGAGCAAAGTGTTTTAAGATCAACTTCAGGTCATTACAATTTTATTAGAATCTAGGGCTGTCAATTAATCGCAGTTAACGCCCCCCGTCCGCCATGTCGTCACTCCCCTGTCCTCCCAGACTCTCCTTCTGCTCTAAAGGACTTTTAGACTCTAAAGTGTTACATTGTTTTATTATGTAAAAATAATAATAATTCTAAACTTGTAAGTTCAACTATCATGATAAAGAGATTGCACTAGAGTACTTGTATGAGGTTAACTGAAAAATACTTTCTTTTGTTTATCTTTTTTACAGCACAAATATTTGTAAAAAAAATAATATAAAGTGAGCACTGTACACTTTGTATTCTGTGTTGTAACTGAAATCAATGTATTTGAAAATGTAGAAAACATCCAAAAATATTTAAATAAATGGCATTCTATTATTGTTTAACAGTGTGATTAAAACTGCAATTAAGTGCGATTAATTTTTTTAATCGCTTAACAGCCCTATTAGAATCCAATTTTTTTTTTTAAAAACTACTTGCTGCTTTAGACAGAATCCAAGAGAGAGCAATATAATCTTAAAATGAAAACTCCTATGGCACAGGTACTTCACAGAGTCCAGGGGATGACCTCCAAATTGCTCTCAGAAATAGGAACCCAAATTCATTAGTGGGGCTAGCAATATGCAACTCTTAATTTATAAGGTATCACGCAAAATGAGAACAGAAACCCACAGGCTCTTCTGCCATTGACTGTCCAAGAGACCAGACCTTACAAGCTGTTTATTGCAATCTATAGAAACTGTAAAGTTAGCTACCAGCCCTTATGTTATAAATTGCTGAACCCGAGAAAGACCATGAAAGTAACAGGCCTTGTAGAAATCAATCGAAGATGGAAGGCAAAAGAGCACTTCAAACCACTCCTATCCAGATGGTGGGATAGAGACAAGAGATTTGGATCCATATAAAATTTCAAAGCTTTAAATTTTAATATGAACTACATTTATGAACCCACAGAGAACTTCATCTCTTACTGCTTCATACTTCTGTATCTTCAACGTGTTGCTTTGGAAAAGTATTCCCAAATGTTAGCACATTGTGCTACACACTAGCTGCATCTTTACAACGTAAAAAGTTTTGAACTCTTTTAAATTAAAATAATGTTTTATTCTAACTACTAATGTGAATTTTTAATACTTATTTCTTGTGAAAATGACTGTTAGAACTGGATAGATGAAGGCATAAAAGATGGTAAAGGAAGTTTTGATTCTTAAATTAATATTGAGGTCTCTCTGCCTGTTCAGCTGTAACCTGCAAGAGCCTTAAAAACACAAAGTCTCCTAAATGTATGAATGTGGGAAATTAAAACATGCCTCTAGGTCCTTCTTCCCTATGGAGGAAGAGGGCAAAAAATAACTGCAGCATAGGTGACGACCAAGGACATGACATATTTGATCTTCAGGGATAATTCTTACCCTGTAAGTTGAAAAAACCACATGGAGAAAGAGCACAACAAGGAGGGTAAATATCTTTGGGTTTTTTTAAAGATTTTTTAATAAATTCTTAAGTATACAATATTCATCTTCACAGTGCCCATTTAAATCAAAGGTAACCTAAGATGACAATCTCATCTTGACATCATAACATGATCTGTGTAGATTGGAAATATTTTTTGGAAACAGACTTCATGAGGGCCATTAACTTACACTGACATATTGTTTTGATGCTGCATCTTCTCCTAGTCTTCCCATTAGCATCAATATTAAATTATGATATTTATAGGAAGTAACCTATAGTAGTTCCTATAGTTTATAGGAAGTAACTACAGTGGATAATCTCAGTTGCAAATCATCATGCAAGGATTGGTCAACAATAAGGCTAATTATCTTCCACACGTGTGGGAATCAGCCTTACAAGCATGCAGATATATTTTCAAACAGGATGACTAGCTCAGATGGAGAGCTATTGAATGTTCCTCATCCTGTCAATTTCATAACCTCCATATCTCCTTATCAATGTTGAGTCTGCAATGGTGGATTTTGCAGTGGAATCAAATCTTTGCCTCATAATTGTGATGCAGAATCTAAGTTTGCATAAAAAGTGTAAGCATACATTTTATACACAAAAAATCGATGTTAAAAAATTAAGCTTGCACAGTCAAGGAAATGCAAGAATGAAGGTTTTCTGTGTGACCTTAATTTGGCCTCCTTTTGTTTACGCATTATGATACAGACTTTAATTACATGATCATATATTATTTTATTCCCAGGCAACCTTAATTCTGGAATTTCTTAACTTTTGAGTGCTTGATTTACAAACGTAATAACGTTATTTTAACAGTTTGTGTACAATTATCTAGGTTTTTAAAACAGCAAACTGAAAATCAAACAAATTCATTGTGTGGCATCATACAGACACCACAAGGGTCAGCAGCAGGATCGGAACCCTTAAATCCACTACATGCTTGAGCTATTGGAGTAACAGACAGCAGTAGTAGGTTGTCATCATTTGTGCATAGCAGAACTAGAGGGGGAAGAAATACACACTTTGCCAGTAGGTTTTCTAAGTATTTGCTGACAGCAGAGGAATTATGAGACTCAGAAACCTTGGGTTCCATTCCTGGTTATGGTAGGGAAGTGCTGCAGTGGGCACAGATGATTCTGCTCGTTACCTGCAAGCTTGACCCCTTCTACTACATCCCCTCCAAACTTTCCTTGTCCCAATATTGTCTCTTTCTCAGGCTGGCTCCTTGTCCTAGTCCAATTCTCCTCACCTTGGCAGGCCCCATCTCCACTCCTCATGCTTCTCATCTCAGACCAAGCCTCATTGCCCAGCCTGTCCTAATCTTCATCCCTGGACTCCCTGTTCCAGTTGGTCCCCTTGTACCGTGTCCCAGTCTTCTCCCTACTCACAGACCCAGTCTCCTGGCCTAGCCATCCCCAGTTTATACCTACCCCACCCCAGCTCCTTGTCCCCAGCCTTCTTACCCAGCCAGTCCCAGTTCCCCGCTTCCTGACTCCTCGTCCAATCAGTTTCTCTCTTCCCCGCCCCTTCCCTCATGTTCCCCATTCCCACTGGCTCTGAGTCCCAGTCTCCCTCCCCAGGCTACTCATCCAATCTCCGTGCACCACCATCCCCCAACCTCCTTCCCTGTGCCCTATTTGTTCCTAATCCCAATTTCCCACGTAGCTCCTGCCTCAGCCCCCAGTCTCAGTCACTGTGCCCTGCCAGACGCAGTCTCCCCTACCCAGTTCACAATCCCATTCTCCTTGCTTAACCAGTACCAGGCTTCACAGACCGCAGCTCCCAGGCCCAAATTCCATCCCCCTTTCCACTCCCCTGCCAGCCTACAATCTCAGTTTCTCCCTTGCCTGAGGCTCCTTGTCCTAATCTACTCAACATTCCACCCCAGGTCTGGCTCTTGTCCCCTCTGCATTTCAATGTGGCAGCTGCCTTCAGCCTAGGTGGCGGGACACTGGGAGCACAAGACAGAGCCTCCTTGCTCTCAGTTATGGTGCCCAGCCTAGCCCACAACAGCCCAGACCTGCAACAGCAGAGAACCTCCAGAGTTTTTAGCTGCTAAAATCTAAGTCTCTATTGAGCACATATGAAATGTGAATTTTTCCAAAGGTTTATAACGGGGGTCTCAAACTCAATTTACCTTAGGGCCAGTGCCAGTGCTCAAATCCTCCCAGCGGGCCAATAATGTCACTGAAGATTTTTTATTTCAAATTTCTTAGAAAATAATAAAAAACTGTCATACAACTTTATACAATTCTTCGCTTGCCAGAGTTTTTAGTGTTTGCCAGACACCTGGCAGCGCTTCAGTTCTGTCAGTTTGTTGATGTTTGGCCTCAGTGACTGAGCAGTTGAAACCTTCAGGATTGCAGCAAGGTGTGCATCAGATAGTTGTGTTCGGTATTTTGACATGTTTATATTCACTGTGGAAAAAAGTGATGCTGCCTCCATGGCTGACTCTGCCCGGCAACTAATGATGGTATCTCTGTCCCTCTCCCCCAGCCAATGAGAGCTGTGGGGGGCAGCGCCTGCAGCAGACATTGCCAGCAGCGTGGCAGCATGATTCTCTCCTCCGCGGGCCGCAGTGGGGGGGTTCTCGGCAGGGTGGGTTCAAGGGTTCAAGCTGTTTGGCGCCGCAAGCCTGGGAGGGAGAGAAGCAGAGCGGGGCGGCGTGCTCAGGGGAGGAGGCGGAGCAGAGGTGAGCTGGGGCGGGGAGCGGTTCCCCTGCATGCCACCAGCCCCCCCCTTCCTTGTTGCAGGCGGCCCTCCCCGCGCCCTCCTGCCCCAGCTCCCTCCGCCTAAATGCCGCTGCCGACCGGGGCGGCTGAAGATCCGGCCGCTGCGATTGCCGCCGAAGGACCCGAAATGCTGCCCCCCAAATGCTAGTGCCCTAGGCGACCATCTAGGTTGCCTAATGGGTTGCACTGGCCCTGGTTCTCGGGCCGCAGATGGCCCGCGGGCCGGAACTTTGAGACCCCTGGTTTATAACTTGGCCAAATTTGGGCAGATTTTCATGGGGATTGGAAAAACCCTAACACAAGGCCACCCCTCTGCCAAATTTTAAGTCCCTAATCTAAAGCACGGAGGCCCAATAGCTTTTCAAGGGAAAAAATGTCTCCCAATTTTTTTAAGATGGCCACGTTGTCCCAAACCACGTTCTCATAAACAGCTGAACAGTTTTGGCTGACAGCTTCTAACCAGCATGTAACATATCAGCCCACACAGCTAAAGTTTGACAAAGCTACAAGTAAATGAACCAGGGTCTTATAATAAGTCTTACACTGTTGTGCAGCCTCACGAATGGACAATACTATCAGCCTCGCCTATAATACTTATGCATAATCAATGCAAAAATCTGTGGCACACTGGAAACTGAGCAGTAAATGACATGTCTAAATAATTAACACAATGGAAACGGTTACTTATTGCACTGTTCTTTCTCACATTTATTTCAATAAAAGCCTTCACATTTAATTATTGTGCCTCAATCTCCAATCTGCTACACCAGAGTACTGCAGAATCCACACAGCCTGGTGCAGTTTACATACAGTACCATGTGCAAACACACACTTTAGGGCTCCTCCCTTTCAAAGTTAGGACGCCCCCTCTCGGAGGCTGCGGGGAGTTTGTAGGCCAGCTGGAAGTTTGTCACGGTGGCCTGACTTGCAGCCACACATTTCCCGTTCCCACTGGAGGACCCAGCATACCACCCATTGGCAGGGATCCCCAGTCCCTGGTTGGTGTGCACACCCACAGTGTAGGTCTGTGACCCCTCAGGGTGTGGGGGTTGAGCAATGAAACAGTCTATAGCCTCAGCCTCCTGGCTGGGACAAATAGACAAAGTCCAGGCTCAGGGCTCCAATGTGTGGGCTGAATTATTACACAGTCTTTGACCTGCAGCCTCCTGGCTGGGCCAAGCACCCGCAGTCTGGGACTCCAGCCCTCTGGGTGGGGCAGAGCAACCAAACAGTCTATAGCCCACAGCTTTCTGGCTGGGGCTGGCAACAACCAATCTCAATCTCAGGCCCGTTTGGGGATGTGGGCTAAGCGACCAATAGTCACTGTCTCAGGCATCTTGGCCTCATGTTTTGTGCCCGGACAACCACTGGGTATGGGGTACGGTAGGGGGAAGCGGGCCCACCCTGCTTCACTGGGTCCCAGCCCAGGGCCTTAATGGTGTTGGGTGATCCCACCACAGGGTCACCAAGGAAACAGGCGATTGCTACCTCGCATCCCAGCAGCACAACTGGACCAAAGTCTTGTTTCCCACAGCTGCTTCCTACCAGTTTCTGTTGGTGCCGCTCAGTCACTCAGGATCAGGATCAGTCAGCCCTTCCTCTGATCTCTCCCCGGGTCTTCTGTTCCCTGGAGCAAGGGGTTGCCAGTCTTCTCCGCTACCAGTCCTGGACCTCTCTGAGGGCTCGTCTCTGAGAGAGACATCTGTCTCCTTCCCTAGTCCAGTGCCAACTGAGATGCAGGGCCCTACTCTTTTACTTCCTGCACCGCCCCTGCACTTCCTGCGAGTGGAGTGGGGTTAGCTGAGCTTCCCAAGGGAAATTAACCCCCTCTGGACTGGAGGGAGGCTACTCTGCCTCACTACACACACTATATGAACAGGTGAAGATTATACCAGTAACCGGTGAATGAGGGAGCATGGCTGCCTTTTGTAATAAAGGTTCATAATTAAGAAAACTTTCTACATTCTTGGTTGCTTCTGGATGCTAAGAAAGTAGCTGTAGCCAAGGGCACTCTTTTCTATCTGCACCTGGCTAGACATCTATGAACTCTACAAGTAACATATTGACCTTGCTACAATAAGAGGAGGTTACTTATTGTAACTGAAGGTTCTTCGAGATGTGTGGTTCCTATTTGGATTCCAGACATGGGTGCGCATGTGCTGGAGCCAGAACTGTTCAGCTGTACTTTCTCTTGACCCGGACGTCCGTCTTCCGCATGTCTGTGTCCAAGGCTATAAGAGGCCATGAGGGTCCACACCACTCCAGTATCTCTCTTAATCGCAAGTAATGAAGTCCACAGCAGAGGGGATGGAGGGCGGATACTGGAATCCAAGTAGGGACCACACATAATCTCCAGTTACAGTAAGAAATCTCCTCTTCTTCTTCGAGTGATGGTTCCTATATGGATTCCAGATGTGGAAGAGTGGTGAGCAGTGCTCAGTGTGGAGGTGGTTGCATGGACTTGCGTGAAGTCACAGTCTGCAGGATGGCTCGGCCAACAGTCGCATCCACCGCCGCTGCTGCTGCGATGCCATAGTGAGCGCTAAAAGTGTGGACAGAGCTCCAGATGGGAGGGGAGGCGTGAGAAAGGCTGTAGCATTCCGCAATGCAATGGGAGATCCATTTAGAGACGCATTGCAAGGAGAGGGCCTGGCCCCTGCAGCATTCCATGATGGTGATGAAGAGCCTGGGCGAAGCCCGGAAGACATGGGTGCATTGCAGGTAGAAGGCCAGCGCCAGGCAGACTTACAGAGAATGCAGCATTTTCACCCTGGGGGAGGTGTGCGGTTTGGGGTAGAAGATCGGAAGGTGGACGCTTTGGTTGAGGAGGAATGGAGAGACCACCTTGGGGAGAAATTTGAGGTACAGGCATAGGGAGACTTCATCTTTGTGGAAGACGGTGTGCAGGAGTTCAACCATCATAGCCTCCAGCTCGCTAATGCGCCGCAGTGACTGCCACCAAGATCATCTTCATGGAGAGATGGGTGAGGGCGCAGGTCGTGAAGGGCTCAAAGGGTAATTTAGTGAAGGCAGAGGGGATGATGTTCAGGTCCCCAGGGGGGTAGGTTTATGTACCAGTAGAAAGGCCTTGACCAGGCCTTTAAGGAAGTGAACGGTGGCCAGGTGAGTGAAGACGGAGGAACCGTCCACAGCAGGGAGGAAGGCACTGAGTGCTGCCAGATGGACCCGGCTGGAGGAGTGGGTGAGGCCTGTCAGCTTAAGTTGGAGAAGATAGTCTAGGAGGAAGGGAATGGAGATGAAATCCAGAGGGTAATGGCAACACTGCACCCAGGCAGTGAAGTGCTTCCATTTCGCCTGATAGCAGGCTTTGGTCGATGGTCTCCTGCTGTGCACGAGGATGTTGTGCACTAGAATGGAGCATGCTCTATCTACACGCATGCCCGATGAAAATACCAAGCCCTGAGGTGGAGTGGGCCCGGGCTGGGATGCCACAGGTATCCTTGCGCCTGAGTGAGGAGGTCTCAGTGGATGAGTCTTAATATAGTTCACTGGACCAAATACCTCCTCTGATGCTGCCTCTGAAGCGATGGTAGTGGCACTTATTGTGGCAGATAGGGGTCTTGGTCGTGGGGTTACCTTAAGTTTAAGCGGCCAACAGTGATGGCAAACAACTTGCCTTCCCTTTTGGTAGAGGGCTTTAAAACCTGGGCTTCCTTGGGGTTTTTTTTTGTTTTTTTCCCCTCTTTTTCATCAAATTTGGGGTTAGGTTTATTTCCAATTCCCTTCTCCTTCTTACCCTGGGCGACATGGAGATTTTCCTTCCCCTGGGATTTGCACCCCCCCTGAGCTCTCGATTCAACGTATTCACCAGCAATTTGTACAGCCTCAAACTGTGGTAGGTTGTTGGGTTTTTTTTGTCACAGATGGCTGCTTTTACCTCATCTGTAACTACACATAACTAAGGCTACGCTTATGTCACGGAGGTCATAAAAATCTGTGACTTCCAGAGGCCTCTGTGACATTTTCTGCCCGGGGATGGAGCTCCCAGACGGACCCCGCGCAGCTCGCTGCCCCGGGGGGGGAGGGGGGGGGGGTCCTGCAGCTGTCCAGCTGTGGCCAGGAGACCCTCTGGGGCTCCCAGCCACTGCAGGGGGCGAGAGGACCCCGCAGCAGCCCAGCCCACGTGGGAACCCAGAGCTCTCACTCACCACAGGTGGCAGGGAACCCTCCAGAGCTGCTCAACCGCTGTGTGGGGAGACCCCAGAGCTCCTGCTCACTGCAGCAGCGGGGGACTCCAAGCCCCAGCAGCAGTGGGTGTTGAACCTGCCTCCCCATTTTGTCATGGATATTTTTAGTGAAAGTCAGGGACAGGTCACGGGCTTCCGTGAGTTTCTGTTTATTGCCCATGAGCTGTCCATGGACTTTTACTAAAAATATCCATGACAGAATCTTAGCCTTACCTATAACAATTGCTCCTGGACCATCAGATCAAACAGTTTTTCATAATTACCTTCAGCCCCAGCCCCCATTATCCATTTTCTCAGAAAACTACATATTTTATGCACATATTTAACATGAGTGACATTGTCAAACATTTTGAGATTTCTGTACTTCAGGGGTAATCTTAAACCTTCTCAATACATTTTCTTTAAATTCCATATACACCTTAGCATCACCCTCCTCCACATCATTAAAAACTTGTCTGGTTAAGAGGATAGGCATCTTCTTATCCTCTGGGATTTGTGCATCCCACACAGTTTTTCAAAGGTGGACAGGTACTCTTCGATGCAATCGGTCTCTTTATTCACTGGGCAGACTTTCTCCTATCTCTGGTGCTGGGAGGGGAGGAAATGTACTCACCTGCTGAGGCAGCTCCTTTTGGTGTTCCAGTATTCTGAGTTGCAAAGTGTGAGGATCCAGCTGCCTTTTGTGTGCCCTGTCCTCAGCTTCCATGTGTTTTTGGTGGGCTCTCTCCTCAGCTTCCTTTGGTCTCCTGATCCAAAATCTCACCAAGGTCTCCAGAGCTCATGTTCTTTATGGGCTGCCCAGTACTGCCATCAGGCCAGTTCAACTGCGGTGTTTTCCTCTGTAACATCTGGGGCAGAAAGGTTCTTGGACTCCCTCTGGTCAGCACTTATGAGCAAAGCTCTCAGCTCCTGGAATTTTCTTTTAATGGGATATTCCCCTCTCCTTACACAACTATTCCAGCTCTTTTCTGTCAAGACCATCATATGACTGTGATTCATTCATTATGACTAATGTGTAACCTTTAAAGCTCTCAATACCAAGTTTACACTTTTATCAGAGCTAGGTTATAATCTCTAAACCCAACTGACCTGTTGCATGTGAATCCTGCTAAGAATACACGAGTGTCAATCTGTCTGGAGTGGCTCACAAGCATGAGTACCAACCTCAGGACAGACTGTTAAGAAGTAGGGCACAAACTCCAAACTGGTTGTGAGCTCTATACTTAGATTTCACCAACTAAGTATCAAGTGTGAACTCCTAAATCACTACAACAACCTTAACATGGAGTCACAGACAGTGCACTTGGCTACTCTGATTTATCTTGCCACTCAGCAGGCTTGCTATTGTGACAGATGGTCCCTTACACCAAATATCACAACAATATTCAGGTTATTCCCAGTCCCAAAGGACCAGTCACTTACCGCAGGTCAGTTACGCCCTAGATCTTTCACCAAAGACAAAGCTTGTAGCCAATCCTACAATAAACTAACTAAAGATTTATTTCTTTTCTTAGCTAATAAGAGTTAATTACAAGATTAAAGCAGGTAAACATACACACAAATGAGTTACAGTCTTAGGCTCCAAAAAGTAATAGAAAAGTAATAGCTGCAATATGCTAGCTTTATACGTCCTTCAGGGCTAAGCCAGGCCAAGCACTAGGGAACTCTTGCTTATGTTTAGCAATCTTCACCCCTCAGAGTTCAAGCAGCATAGGGATGCACAGGATCCTTCTTGTCAGGTATTTTTATTCCCTTCCCCCAGAGTTCAAGCTGATGGGATGAGTCCACCTGCTTGTCTCCTCTTCATAGGTGTGGGGGAGCAATCAACAAAGTCTTTGTTCTCTGATGTTTCATAATGGCTCATTAGCTTTCAGTGGGCCTTCTTGGTGGGCAGAACATAATACCTTCCATAGGAAGCCAGCATTTCTACACTAATTAATGTTCCTTTCTTGTTTGATGACTCACATAATTATGGAGGACTACAATGCAAACATTTAACATAACCTTAAAACATGGGGTACACTGATGTTATAAGCAAAATTAATACACACAGCATCCTACAAGCATTTCATAAAATCTAAACACTAAACCCATTCTTATAAACTTAACATCTATTGAATACTAAAACGCCAGACTGGTGAGCGAAACTGGTTTTCAGCTGTGCATTTGTCAGTGTTCAGTGAGGCCTAGGGCCTTGGCATGAGCTGGCACCTGGTCTGCCAGCGTCCCAGTGTTCTTTGGGGAAAACTGTTTAGACTTTGTTCCTGAAAATTACTGAGTATATTAATAGTTCAAATACACTATTCAACTTGTGTAATTTCAAAGGAAGTGGGAGGCCCAAGTGGTTTGAAGACCTTGTAGAGAAGACAGGGGTGATCTGCCCAAAAATTCCATGACACAGAACACAATCTGGTCTATACCAAAAGTATTTTATGAGGTCAAAGAAGGAATCCTGTCTGGCAGGCATGTTTTGGCAGCATCTGGAGATGCAGTGAACTCCTCCAGGGATAGAAAAATCATTCCCAACCCTCTCATCACATACTTTTCCATACTACAAAACTGTACCCTAAGTTTGAGACTGTGAGTGAGACAACCTTGAACACAATTTGGCTGGTCTACATTGACTGCCAAGTTGTGGTCAATACCGTGAGATATAACTCCATTGTTCATAGCAGTGTTCAAACAGGATAATAGTCTGGAAAAGGCACAGAGAGGCAGAATTATAACAAGGGGCTCTCCAAGAACCTCCCCCCTCCCTTTACAAGAAATAATCTTAAGAGCAGTCAGTAGTAGTTTTTTAGATCAATCTGTTTGGGGAGGCTGGGGAAAACTTCTACTTTTTAAGAATTCTTTTTCACCTCCCTCAGAAAAGATAAATGTGAAATTTTTGAGCAACCAGTTCAGTGTCTTGAGTTCTCTGTGGGTAACTTTCTGGCAAGAGTGCAATAATCATGTGTGTGTCAAGGAAACCAAACAACATTTTTATACATAAGTTACAGAATTGAATGCATTATTTAAACTGAAGTTATCACTAAATGTCCTATCCTGCAAATCAGGGAGACATGGAGAATGACTCCATAGTTAAGAGTTAGATACAATGGAGGACAAACAACCCATTATTCAGGTGTGTAATTCAATTTAGGGTAAAATTTACCAAAGTGACTTCAAAATTTAACCCTCCATATCCAAACACCATTACAACTCTTTAGAGAACAATTTTCTTTGTAACATTTCAGTAAAATATTTACTAGCTGTTTTAGAGGAAGTGTCTATTCCTTTTTTGGACTATCCTGTTTCCTCAAATTTCTGAGGGTTATTCTAATTAAAAATAATTGCCATGATTCCCAAACTTCTCTTTCATTCCCTCATACTCTTGGATAACAGTAGACACATGCCACTTTCGACATTTTAAAATTAAACACATTCTTGTCCCCCTTACTTGGGGTAACCTATGTTACACCAGAACTAGCCAATAGAACTGTCAAGTTACATCAGCTACTTCTGCCTTCAGATGCTGCCAACCTGCCTCCCTAGCCGCATTGCTCAGAGACCATGGGGAACCAAGCAGACAAATGAGGCAGCAGGCAGTATGGGGGTTGGCTCCTGGGAGGGTGATGGGGAAGCAGACAGGTGAGCCAAATGAGAACGGCTTTGGAGAGCTGTAGGTTAGCAGGGATGTATGCAGAGGTTGTGGGGGGAGGGGAGAGAGAGAGAGAGAGAACGCAAGCATGAGAAGGCTTGCATCAATGCATGGGGTGCAAGAGGCAGAGGGAAGCCCAGTGTCTGTGCATCACAGTATTGGTGTTTGAAGAATAAACTCTTCTCCTGATGGAGAAGCTGATGCCTACATGCAGAATCATGGGACCCCTCCCACCCTAAGCTCCCCAAAACAGCTGAATCAAAATCCCCTTCCCCTAAACCTCCCAATCACCCCCTCTCAGGTCCCTTAGACAGCAGCACTACAGGAATTGGGGACCAGGGGGGTGGGGGTTGAAAGAGATGAGCAGACATGCAGAGGGGACATGAGGAGTCAGACTATGGGAGAAAGGAGGCAGGGGGAGGGGATGGGGCTTGAGCTGGGAGATCCAGAGAGGGAAAAATGAAGACATCTCTACCTGCAGCACAAATCCCTACTCCCTCTAGTTCTATACTGGGGTTAAAGTAAGGGGTAAAGATGTAAAGCAGTGGATCCTTCTCCTTTCCCTGGCCTGGGTAAATGGCTGCTCCCCAGCAGAATCCCCCTTCTCTCCTTGGCATGGATAAGCAATGTTTTCTCATAGCTTTCCCTTCTGCTTGGTTGGCAAGATGACTGCTTCCTCCTCCTGTTTCAATCCACTTTAAACACTTCTCAAACTCATGCAACTGTATCCCTCAACACGAAACGTTCGCTATTGAGAAAGCAAAAAACAACACCATACTTCTTCAGTAAATCACTTCAAGGGCTCCAGTACAAACATTGAACAAACAACCTCAAACATGATAAGTTTTATATTCTATTAACTTAACTGCCTCCATTAACAATCAGCAGCAGCAAACTTAACTCAAACTAGCGACAAAAACTATTCACCATACTCTAAACTAGCCACCTACTTCAAACAATACCGGTTCCATAACCTGAACAATCGCAGAACATCCATTATGCCTGGTTGGAATTAAAGGTTCCATGTTAAGTGTGGAGGTGGTGAGAAGTAGCATGTGTTGTGGGTGGTATGTTTGCGTCATAATACAGAGTTAGCAAAGTCACTGTTACTGTTGAAAGGGCTGGGTGAGGACTTGAGACACTGATTTCCTGGCCTTATTATGCTTTTACTGTCATTACATGCACTTGAGCAACCTTGAGTGATTTGCAGTTATATACTGTGTTTGGAGAGGATAAATTATACACATGTAATTTTTAAAGATAAATATGCATGGGAAATTAGGACAAACGGAAAATTTGCTACATCATGAATTCTACTGAACTGTCTTGTTTGCACTGGCAAAACTTGCTTTATGAACTCCATACACTGCAATTTTATTAGTGTCAAACTCCTGGGTGTGCAAGGCTGCTCTCTGGAATAGGGCTGTTCTCATGTTTGGGGGCTGAGCTCCAGGCAGGACTGGCTACTCACTAATACAGTAATGTTCTCCTCCTATGTAAAGGAGACATTTGGGTTTACAGGTAAAATTTTCAAAAGTACTTAAGTGACTTTAGTAGCACCTTCCCATTTTCAAAAGTGATTTAGGAGCCTAAGTCACTTTGGAATCTTTAAAACATTTATCCTACATTTTTGGCACAAACATCATAATGTACACAATAAGTTAATTAACGAACTGAACACTTCATCTAAATTGATATTTAAAAATACATTTAAACTAACTTTTTCAAGAATGAATTATTGCTATTTGTGTAATTACTGTTTAGAATATACTTACCCTGGATTATAAAGCATGACAGCTGAGAGGTTCTCACAAGATTTTGAAAGATCTGTCATAGATAAACTGAAGGAAGACAGTAGTCCACTCTAACAAAACATAGAATTAAAAGATTACTACTAGTATTAAAGAAACACTGCTGTGCTTACAGAAATATCACTTTTTCTACTTGACAAAATATGAACTATTTTGATGTGAAGCAACGCAAAAAATTATCTAAACCAGTGAATATTTAAACATATTAGAAACAAAAATTATTAAAAGATTTGAATTCCTGAGGTACTCACCTTTCTTTTTTCCCTCAGTTTGGCAGCTTCCTTGGGATGATTAAAGCGAAACATATTGGTTCTCCCAAGTAATATAACAGCACCTGGCAGGAAAAATACACACACAGGTTTATTGACAACATACTGTACCAGGAGATGTCCAATAATTTTCTCAGTCATCTGACAAGAGCACTGACTTCTACAATAAGACAAAAATGAAAAAGCATTATTCTAACAACTACGGTTTTGGGGTTTTTTTAATGTTTAGACGGAGCTGGAGCTGTGTTAATAGTTGTTGTAGTATATACCTTGTTCCTCCCTATTACTACTTTAAAATACATGGATGTTATGTCTTTTTTACAAAATATAGGCTAACCATTGGACTATTTTGTCCAAAGAACAGAGGCAAGCAGTGGAGATGGCAGTAGGAGCTTTCTCACACTGCTTTGCCTATGTATACTTCAAGGCCCATTTGGAGAGATCTCTTCTATGGTTAGAGAACAGTTCAGTCTCCAACCCATTTAATCTCTGGACTCCTTTCTGAAAGGTGCCAGTTATTGACAAATGTAACCTGTCCACTACTCAGCACAGGTGAAAACACATGCCTAATGGCAATGACTTTCAATCACTAACGATCTGAGACAGATCGGAACCAGCTACTATACATGCAGAGACTCCATTACCCCGTCATCATCTGTGCTCTCAGCCATTCATTCCAACCAGATAAACATTGATCCAAAACTCTCCAATATCCAAAACAGGGTCATCTGACTATGATGCTGAAAATCTATTTCATGAACCAAAACCATGAATATCTCAAATTATTCAATAATCCCCCATTACATTCAGATAGGTCAACCTGTTCTGTGTTTAATCAATTACAGACGACAAATGAAAACATTTCTGGGCAACTATTGCCAGATTTGGAGGACTTTAAAACCAATTTTAATAATACTCTAATAATAACTGTGTTGTCAGTGGTGTCTTACTGTTATAATGAAATAGAAACTCTTTTTAAATAGCCATAGATTTACCTGGTTCTATGGACGAAAAACTTGCCAGCACAGTCAGGCAAAGCTTGAGGAGAGGTGTCATATTTTACTTCAACAAGCCAAGTATGTTAGGATCAAATTCTGCCCTTAGATATGACCGTTCCACTTGATTAAGAGAATTTGCCTTACTGAGAACATAAGTTGGTTTTTACTGTGATCACAATTTGCATGGTCTTTAATAATTATGAATAAAAATCTGGAGTGAAATTCTGGCCCCAGTGAAGTCAATGGTAAGACTCCCATTGACTTTGATGAAGTCAGCATTTCATTCCTATATAGGCAGCACCCCAAATGGCCCTACTGTAGTTTCCTATTAGACTTGTGGTTACAGTATTTACTTTAGGTGATCTAGACTTCCTAATGTATATATGCTGGTAATGAGAGCACCAAGTCTATTGGCCAAAATAATTATACAACTAAAATGGAAAACTGACATCTTCAGATGTGGGCAATTTTGCTAATTTGCAAATGTTTCTTTACAGTCTAGTGGGAGATCTTTCATATTTTGTCTGAATACTTAGAAGAGCATGACTATCAATTGGCATAGTCTCCACTGATTCCTAAAGTAAGCATTCATGTTTGTTTCCGATTGTAAGTTATTGTGTATATTGTATATATGTGGATGCCATCTTGTTCTATGGTCTCCCTTCCCTTTTGTTCTACTTTTAATAATGTATTTGTAGATATTATTTGTATGTTGGTAATGCCTACAGATTCTCATTATGCTCGGTACTTTGCACACACAGACGTGCTTTACAATCTAAATAAAACTGGCAGACAAAGGGCATGAGAAATGTTGGCATTATCACACAGAAAGGTGAAATCAAACATCCTTTGCTTTCAATTCTGGATTATAGCAACAGTGCTATTGCATTTCATCACAGTCTAATCTTAAAAAGATTTACTGTTCATGAAGGTTTGTGTTGCAAAGTCATCTCGATACCATCTCTGTAATTTATGTGATGCAGTCAGGTTGGCCTTTCTGTCATGAAATGCATTGGGTACCCTTTCTTATGAAAGCACATTAAACATGTCCCTGCTGGTCATAACCACTATAGCTTAAGTTGTAAAACCATTTCCATTCTAATACTATTTCATATGATTATAATTTTCCCAAACATATTCTTTTTCATTCTTGGTCTCTGCTGGAAGGTTATTTTGATTATTTTAAGAGGGTGGAGGGGGACTGATTTCAGTGAAACTCCTTAATCTACAGTATTTCGGAGTGAGTGTAAAAATCATTCATTCTAAAATCTTTAACCACTTTTCCATGTGATCAGATAACAACAACAAAGTGAACTGAAACTTCAGAATCAGTATGTAGATAAGCATTATTGTTTCTACAAATCTGAAAAAATGGTTTTAAAAATAAGTAGGAATGTTTGAAACTAGGTGATTACGCATACAAAAGTAGGACACTCCATTGTTAGCTGCACATTTAGATTCCTATGCATCTAAGGTACTTATATGGCTCCCATCATTATAATATCTGAATTCCTCACAGTCTTTAATGTATGTATCCTCACAAAACCCTTGTAAGGTAGGGGGAATGTTGTTATTTCCATTTTACAGATGGGGATTTACACTTTACAAATTAACATTTTAGTGTTATTCTATCTATTACTTAAGCATGATTATACAATTTTTACTCCCACTTGAAAGCACTTACTTAGGTTAGTATCAACATTAAAACAGAACAAAAAACATATTTGAGCCTAACCAAAGCTTGCAAAATATTTGCTAAATAAGAGGTCACATTGCTCAATATTACATGATTGTACGATGCAATTCCCCATCAGAATGCATGTGTGCAAAGTGTAGAGTTGATGTTGTCATGGAAACAACTGGATTTGCTATGAGTTGCATGATTTATTTATTTTTTTATTTTAAGTACCTACATTCAGAGTGGGAGTAAGCGGCAAAGGAAAGGGTTTATCAGACAGCATCAATAGGCATGTTCCCTACCACTCGCGTAATTCTTATCTGGTAATGTAATTGATTTCTCCCCATTCATATCCAGTTTCAACAGAAAAAAAACATTTGGATGAAAATAAAATGTGCATGGTTCTGCACATTATATCACCAAACATATCCCCACCACATTGAAAAAAATGTTGCAACCATTAAAACTAACTGATAGATAATGAGAATCTTCCTGGTTGTAAGGCAAAAGTTATTTTTAGTTGAATTCTAAAAAAAGGCAATTTTTTAAAGTAAAAATGTGATGGTATTTTGGCGTAAATCTGGATCCAAATTGGATTTAGGCTGGGATTTATTCAAAACGGAAAACAGTCAAACATTTAAATATGGATTTAATGCTGCTGATCTTGTAAGATGTTTTTATTAGGCGAAAATATTACAGTAGGTTGTATTTAGACAAAAAGCACATTAACTAGAACTTACAAATGTTTGAAGTAATTTGGAGAAGGAAGTGATAATTATGTGCATTTATTCCTAGGGAAATCTAAACACTAACACATTTCCAAATAAATGGTAATTTACTAATGAAAGGACACATTTAAAAGTCTCAGCGGTAAATTACAACTACCTAGAGCAGATATTTAAAGGTGCTGAGATTCCAGGTTGAGAAAGTAAACATTAATAATTAGTGCTAAGATATGTGTATTACAGAACAGCATGACAACTAGCTAGTTCATGAGTTCTGCTATATATATAACTTTAGCACCCTCGTGGCCAAGATGGAGTCTGCTCTGCAGGCATCTCTGTCCAAGAAAAGGCATGCGCAGGAATGTAGTACGGAAACTCCCTTCCACCCCAGGAGCACCTCTTCCAAACCCCTGGAGTAAATACACACCCACCTAGTGAATATAGCAGGGGTCGGCAACCTTTCAGAAGTGGTGTGCCAAGTCTTCATTTATTCACTCTAATTTAAGGTTTCGCGTGCCAGTAATACATTTTAACGTTTTTAGAAGGTCTCTTTCTATAAGTCTATAATATAGAACTAAACTATTGTTGTATGTAAAGTAAATAAGGTTTTTAAAATGTTTAAGAAGCTTCATTTAAAATTAAATTAAAATACAAAGACCCCCGGACCGGTGGCCAGAACCCAGGCAGTGTGAATCAGCCACTGAAAATCAGCTCACATGCCGCCTTCGGCATGCGTGCCATAGGTTGCCTACCCCTGGAATATAGTAAAGGCAGCTAGGCTGGCTCCTTCTTATTTCAGCTCCTTTACAGTTAAATGCTTAGATGGATACAGAAATAGCTACACTGCACCATGTGACCTGCTAGCTCTCTAAAAGCCATCAGCAAGCATTCCATGAACCACAGTTTCAGAATCATTGGCTTAAGCAAACAGCAGAAAATTCTGATAAAATAATTTTAACAAAGGAAAAATTCCTATACTAGACAGCAAAACCTTATCTGATACAGTCACATGATTTCATTCAAATACTTCTGACAGCAATTCCAATCTGCCCCTTCTCATGTGGACTCAGTACTAATGAGGACAGCCTCACTCTGCACAGTATACTAAGGGGCTCCTCCCCAAATCCTAACTCTTTCTATGCAATGGCCACACTCACCCCAGTTGTGCCTGGGTTTGGGATATGCTCTGGCACTAAAATTTCACAAAGTCTACAACTGCCAATACAAAGCTGCAATAAAATGTTTAGCTATTTGAGCTGGCGCAGAATGTATCAATCAGCGCCTCCCAATAGCAGCATAATGCAACTGTGCTCAATGATCTACACTGACTGTCTCTTGGTTTCTCGATCAAGTTTAAGGTTTTGTTTTTAATCTATAAATGCCCTAAACAGCTTGTGATCTTCCTATTTGGGGCATCGCCCCTTTCCTCACACCATTCTCCTGCAGCTGCAGTCAGCAGAGGTGCTCGATCTGGATCGCCATCTATTTAAAAGAGATTGGCAGGAGTGTGTGTTCTCCATGAAGGGCCTGCAGCTCTGGAACAAACTCCCTCTGCTCCAAAACAGTCCTGCTCTGTTAGCCCTTAGGGACTTTTTGGGGGGTGGGGGTGGGGTGGAGAAGTAACAAACATGGACTAGCATTCCTTTTCTTTATTATAGCAATACAAACAATCTGACTTTTAACCTTTCATAGACTTCCCTTGTATAAAAATCCATAAATTCAAATACACCTCTACGCTGATATAACGTGACCCAATATAACACAAATTCGGATATAACGCTGTAAAGCAGCACTCCGGGGGGCGGGGCTGCGCACTCCGGCGGATCAAAGCAAGTTTGATATAACGCGGTTTCACCTATAACACGGTAAGATTTTTTGGCTCCCGAGGACAGCGTTATATCGGGGTAGAGGTGTATTTAATAACCATGAATGTGAATTCATAACAACGGTTTAAGCTTGTTAAACATTCCCTTTCCATTATAACATTTCTCTAGTTCAACCAAAGAAACCTAAAATAAAGGCTCTACTGATTATTTTGGGTAGTGAGGGAGGAGGAATGGAACAGTAAAATTAAAACTGAATTTAACAACTGTATCCTTATGATGCAAAGGCTTCCACGGTTATCACCAGGGAGAAACAAAACATCATGAAAGAAAATATGTTTTTCTGAGCAAATACCTTGGTTTAGTTGTGTGGCCTCTGTAATCTGAATTCCATTCACAGAACACTGTGCTCCATTCAGTGGTATTAAATTCACTGTACCGCTGAGATTTTCAAACACGCAGTGCTCACTTTCCAAATCAAGGCCATGAAGAACTAAAATACCCCAGAGCAAAGAAAAGAGTTATTTTCCTAGCATTTAATGAGACTTGGATTTTTTTTCATTGATTGTGGGTGCACATCACCAGGCATTTGAGTATATATTAGTCACTTTATTCTGGACAATATTCTGTGTCCTCTCCACCAACCCATGTGGACATTTGATTTGCCTCTGTTTTTGGTAGGGACAACTTTTCTTTTAATTCCACTGGACAATAATACCTTCCAGACAAATCTTAAATTGTGGGAGCAATTATTTTTATCTGCACGTGTAACTTGGGGGCAATTACATTTAATCTGAAAATACAGGATGTTTATAATGTAGAATACTTAATGTCTGCAGTCACTATTATTAAAGGATAGTCAAGATAGAACAGAAACTCAGGTTTCCCATCCCCCATGCTTAATCCACTAGACCACGTAGCTTTTTTCCTTCTCCCCCTCACTTCCCACGTGAATTTTCATGGAAAAATAGCTTGTGTTTTTCACCATAATCAGATAATCATACGCCATTTTGTCAAACATTTCAGAGTCCGGGACACACACGAATTTAATGGAAGCTTTACAAACACAAAACCAGGCATATTTTGACCAAAGAAACCTGTTATAAAATTTGCCCAATTCCAATTTCTCAAATTATACCCAAAGGAAATGGTTTATCAACAGACACTACTATCAATGTCACTTGACATAACATATGCCATGCAGTACTCCAGAATTAGCTTTCATTCAAACATGAAGAGAATATGCAGTTTAGTTTAAGTAGGCGTTGTCTCCATCTGCCTGGGGAGCTTCCAGTAAGACCATACAAAAATACTGTCAGCATGCCAACAGGTTAAGCAAATGATCGTGGTCTTGACTACAGATGTTTACTACACAGAAAGGGACAGTATTATCATAGGGCACTGTTTCAGTTTTACAATGACCAGGTTAATAATGCATCTCATGGTGCATAGATCTGAAGGTCTGCCAAAACCCATTAACTATTTTAAAAATTATACTATTAGACACTATTTGAACCAAGTCCCACTGAATTATGATAATGAAAATCAATGTATCGAAATGCAGTTCTCTTGTGTATTTTGTTTTTTAAAAGAGTATTAATGTACATTCATAATCAGCAAAATAGATGAATAGCAGTAACTAAAGAAGAGGGGAAATTTTAAACATGTCATATGTTTGGATGTTGGAAGAGAAATGGACATTAGAAGGAAGGATGGATGTAAAAATGCCTCAACTTTCTTACCAATATCCTGTTCTGTCGCAGCATCTTCTCTGCCAACATGTGTTTGGCCCTCCTAGACAGGGAAAAAAGCTTTTTTTTTTAACTCTTCAAAATAAGATAGGATACATTTCTTATTACTCATCCCCACAGACACAGTACTTCAGATCAAATTACTGGTTACACATAGTATTTTGATTATCTAGTAACAATTGTAAATTGCTTTATCAGACAATCTTTATTATAAAACATTGTTAGTTCAAATTTTACTTGTATTGGGCAAAACCACCTTGATGGTTCTTAGGCAACTAATCTATATTTGGATTTCAATTCAAGCTTTACAACAAGATGAATGAAAAACCAACAGAGCTTGCAAGAATGTCATACATCTATCATTGGTTAAAAAGTTGACCCTCAGGATAGACCTAGACTCTAACTGATTGGTATTTTAATTTGAACAAGTTATAGCCTTTTTACAGCTGATGTCACAGTGCTGGAGAAATGTAATGATCACTTACTGTAGATTATAAATTAATACTATAATTAAAGTTGTCCATTTAAAAAGCATGAGGCAGATAAAGACTGCGGAAGCACAGAAGTGTGTTTACCTTCAAGTGATACAAGATGATCCCAGTACTGAGAAGATCATCATCAATGCCAATGAGGTGAGGCAGTTCCGAATCTAAAATGACACCAATTCCTTCTTTCCTAAGGGCTAAGGTTTGTTCCTGCAATGACAAAAATGACAAAATTTACTTTCTCCTCAAAGCAGGAGGAGGGTATTACTGTTAATTCTCTATTTAACGCTTTTTAATGAATCAATAAGGCAACGTCTACGCTGCACATCACCTACATGTAGGGTATGTGTAGCTACACAGAGCGGAAAAAAGCAAGCTGTGACCTCACTGTGGTGAGTAGCTACATGTGTCAATGGAAGGCTTTGGCTGTAGGAAGGCAGAGGGGAAAGCCCCTGGCAGCTTCCCTCTGCCCATGCCCTTCCCCACTGCCTCCCTGCCAGAGTTTTTCCCCCTACAGTGAAAGTCTTGGGCAGTGGGGAGCTGCCAGAGCCTGTTGCCAGAGACTTTACCTTCAGTGGTGAAAGGCTCCAACAGCTCCCTGCTGTGGAGAAAGCTCCAGCAGGACACTACACTGCTATTTTCAGAAGGGGTAGGCACTGTTTGGGCGAGTAGAGAGCCTGGTAGGGTACATATCCATAGAGTTCAAGAACGTCTATGCTCTACTCACCTAAGCAGTGCCTCACTGTCTACACTATTATTTAATCCACGCTAGGGGGGCATGTAGCATATGTATTCTACACACCATCAAAAGGAATGTGCAGCATAGACAAACCTCAAGTTGGACACTGTACAAAAGGTCACAAGGAAATAAACAAGACTGAAAAATTAGATTTCAATTTTCAAATGGGAATTCCAAGCTTCCTATTCAGGAATTCTATAAATGTATAAATTCTATAAATTTATGTAGGAATAGTCAATAAAGCAGCTGTATTACAGCAGATTAGGAGGATTACTCAAAAGAACCCTACAGTAATGTTGGCTGAATGGAAGTTATGTACTATTTTTGATGTTGTATGAAGAGTTTGGATATTCATATGGAATTTGTAAGCATAAGGGATGGAAAAAGGACAGTTACCTGTTCCGTAACTGGCGTTCATAGAATCATAGAATATCAGGGTTGGAAGGGACCTCAGGAGGTCATCTAGTCCAACCCCCTGCTCAAAGCAGGACCCAATCCCCAACTAAATCATCCCAGCCAGGGCTTTGTCAAGCCTGACCTTAAAAACCTCTAAGGAAGGAGATTCCACCACCTCCCTAGGTAACCAATTCCAGTGCTTCACCACCCTCCTAGTAAAAACGTTTTTCCTACTATCCAATCTAAACCTCCCCCACTGCAACTTGAGACCATTACTCCTTGTTCTGTCATCTGGTACCACTGAGAACAGTCTAGATCCATCCTCTTTGGAACCCCCTTTCAGGTAGTTGAAAGCAGCTATCAAATCCCCCCTCATTCTTCTCTTCTGCAGACTAAACAATCCCAGTTCCCTCAGCCTCTCCTCATAACTCATGTGCTCCAGCCCAGCGTTCTTCGAGATGTGTTGCTCAGGTGTATTCCACAGTAGGTGTGCGTGCTCGCCACGTGCACCAGTGCCGGAAGTTTTTCCCTTAGCAGTACCCGTAGTGGGGGAGCCCTGCTGTGACCCCTGGAGTGGCGCCTCTATATCGCACCATAAAGGGGGCTGCGCACTCCCCCCACCCTCGGTTCCTTCTTGCCAGACAACTCCAACAGTGGGGAAGGAGGGCGGGATATGGAATACACCTGAGCAACACATCTCGAAGAACACCAGTTACGGAACAGGTAACTGTCCTTTCTTCTTCGAGTGATTGCTCATGTGTATTCCACAGTAGGTGACTCCAAGCTACATCTAATGGAGGCGGGTAGGAGTTTAAAGGTTATCGGGGCGGAGCACCGCCCTACCAAACCTGCCATCATCCCGAGTTTGGGAGACGATCGCATAGTGCGATGAAAAGGTGTGGACAGAGGACCACGTAGCAGCCCTGCAGATGTCCTGAATAGGTACATGAGCCACATAGGCCGTCGACGAGGCCTGAGCTCGCGTCAAATGAGCCTTCACTATAGGAGGCAGGGGGACCCTTGCTAGGTCGTAACACGTGCGTATACACGAGGTGATCCAGCGGGAGATTCGCTGGGTGGAAACCGGTTGCCCCTTACACACTCAGCCGATGCAATGAACAGCTGAGGGGATTTCCTGAAAGGCCTGGTCCGTTCTAGGTAAAAGGCCAGCGCTCTACACACATCTAGCATGTGCACGCGTCGTTCCTCATTGGAGGAATGGGGCTTAGGACAGAGGACTGGAAGGAAAATGTCCTGATCCATGTGAAACGCCGAGACTACCTTCGGCAGAAAGGCCGGGTGCGGGCGGAGCTGGACCTTGTCCCTATGGAAGACCGTGTACGGGGGTTCAGAGGTCAAGGCCCTAAGCTCCAAGACCCGGCGGGCTGAGGTGATAGCCACCAGGAACGCCACTTTCCACGATAAGTGGGACCAGGAACACGTGGCCAAGGGTTCAAAGGGGGGACCCGTGAGGCGGGAAAGCACCAGGTTCAGGTCCCAGAGCGGGACCAGGCGTAAGGGAATGCCCGATCAAGCCCTTTTAAAAACCGGGATGTCATGTGGTGGGAAAATACCAAGTGAGCATGCACAGGGGGGTGGAAAGCTGAAATGGCCGCTAGGTGTACCCTGACCAAGGAGGGCGCCAGCCCTTGGGTCCTAAGGGACAGGAGGTAATTGAGGACGAGCTGGATAGATGCGGAGGAGGGGGAGGAGCCCCTCTCCCTCGCCCACGTGGAGAACCAACACCATTTGGCCAGGTAGGTTCGTCGTGTGGACGGCTTCCTGCTCTCAAGCAGAACCTGTCTAACATCCTCAGAACACCTCCCCTCCTCCTCGTTTAACCATGGAGCAGCCACGCTGTCAAGTGAAGCGCTGCCAGGTTGGGGTGGAGGAGACATCCTTCCTCCTGGGAGAGGAGGTCTGGTCGAAGCGGCAGCCTGCACGGGGGGGCCACCAAAAGTTGTAGGAGGGTCCCGTACCAATGCTGACGGGCCCAATCCGGGGCTATCAGAATAATCCGCGCCCTGTCTGCCTTCACCTTCAGTAGCACCCTGCCTATCGGGGGGGAGGGCGGGAAGGCGTAGAGCAGGCGGCCTGACCATGAAAGTAGGAACGCGTCCGATATCGCCCCTTCGCCCTCTCCCACCCTTGAGCAGAAGCGAGGGCAGAGGCGATTCTGGACGGTGGCGAAAAGATCTACCTGGAGAGTGCCCCACTCTGGCCACCTCCCTGTGTAGAGACCACTCGTGCTGTTGTGAGAAAACCCTGCTTAGGTGCCGGACAGGTGAAAAGCCTTCAAAAGAATATTGTGGGCTATACAGAACTCCCACAGGAGCTGGGCTTCCTGGCACAAGGCCACAGAATGCGTGCCCCCTTGCATGTTGATATAATACATCGTGGTCATATTGTCCATGAGGACTCTGACCACCTTTCCCCCGAGGTGCCAGCTGAAAGCCACGCACGCCAGGCGCACCACCCTGAGCTCCCTGACATTTATGTGCAGGGACAATTCCAAGGACGACCATCTGCCCTGGGTTTTGAAGTTCCCCACATGGGCTCCCCATCCTAGGTCCGAGGCGTCCGACACCAGATCTAGGGAGGGAGGGGCCTCCCGGAAGGGTCTGCCCTGAAGCATGTTGCTCGGGAGGGACCACCATTGCAGGTCGTCCAGTACATGGGGTGGTAACATGACGACCTTGTCCAGGCCGTCCCTAGCCTAGGAATACTGGGAGGCCAGCCAGAGTTGGAGGGGCCTCATCCTGAGCCTGGCATGTCGCACCACTGCGGTGCATGCTGCCATTTGGCCTAGGATTTGAAGGCACACCCGTGCCATCGTCACAGGGAAGGACATGACCGAGGCGATGAGACATTTGAGCGTCTCGAACCTGTCCCGGGGGAGGGAGGCCGTGGCCACCACCGAGTCTAACAGCACCCCTATGAAGTGTATGCGCTGAACTAATGTGGACTTGTCCTCATTTACCACTAGGCCTAGACTCATGTAGGTATCCAGCAGGAACTTTATCTGCGCCTGGGACCGAGACCTGCCCTTGAGCAGCCAGTCGTCCAGGTAGGGGAAAATTTGCAGCCCGTTCCTCCTGAGGTGGGCTGCCACTACCGCCATGCATTTGGTAAAAACCCTGGAGTCCGTGGAAAGGCCAAAGGGAAGGACCGTAAACTGGTAGTGGTCCCCCCCCTACCGCAGGAAGCGGAGGAAGTGCCTGTGACTCTCAAAAATATGGATATGGAAGTACGCATCCTGGAGGTCCAGGGCTGCGAACCAATCTCCCAGGTCCAGGGACGGAACAATAGAGGCCAGGGACACCATGCGGAATTTGCAGCGGACCAAAAATTGGTTGAGATTCCGCAGGTCGAGGATGGGCCTGAGCCCACCTTTCGCCTTCGGGACCAGGAAGTACCAGGAGTAAAACCCTTTGCCCTGGAATTCCTGAGGTACCCTCTCCACCGCGCCCAGGGTGAGGAGGCGCGTCATCTCCTGACTGCAAAGGAGGGCGTGCTCCGGGTCTCTGGGGACCTCTCAGGGCGGGGCATGATGGGGTGGGGTTGAATCGAACTGCAGCATGTACCTTTTGGAGATGGTACTGAGGACCCAACGGTCCGACGTTATACGGGACCATTGGACTCTGAAGGCAGATAAAGAGTTGCCAAAAACCAACTTTATTAACTGGGGGGCTTCCCTGGCAACAGGCCCGGTGGCCCCCCGCAAAGAGTCAAAAACGCCTCTTCCCCTGCCTCCTGCCCTTCGAGGGGCCGGGGCATGGGGCCGAACGGGACTGGCGCTGTGACCTGTGCCTCTGGTCCCTAGGCCCCTTAGGCGGGGGCTCGTATCGGCCCCTTACGGGGGGAGCCGAGGGCTGCGGCCTGGGTTTGTCCTTGGCTGGCGGGACATACAGGCCGAGGGTCTGCAGGGTGATGCGGGAATCTTTCATCCCGTGCAGACGAGTGTCCGTTTGGTCCGCAAACAGGGCCTTGCCATCGAAAGGGAGGTCCTGCATGAAGGACTGGGATTCCACGGACAGCCCTGACATCAAGAGCCACGACGGCCGTCGCATGGAGATAGCCGAGGCCATCGAACGGGCCGCTGTGTCGGCCGCATCCGACGCCGCTTGGAGCGTCCGGTGCGGGCGCTTGGGGCCACGGTGCCCACTGGCACCACTGTCCTTGCCAGGGCGCCCCTTGCCACTGAGCCGGCTGAGGTCCAAGCAGAGCTACTTGCTCTTGAGGGACGATGCGGCCCGGGGAAGGACAGCTGGGAGCCGAGGACGAAGTTACCGAGGAGCACATGGTACCGTACGAGCAGCTGGACCAGTCCCGGCCATGTTGGCTCCGACCCCGGGATGTGGACCTCGACGACGATGAGATGTAAACGTCGGAGGTGCTCTCTCTGGAATTCCTTTGGCGACCGTGGCTACAACGCCTCGGTGCCGGTGCCGGTCGGGATTCACTCTGAGCAAGGCGCACGCCGTGGTATGAGCAGCGGTGCTGATGGCGTCGAAACCTGCTACCACTCCGGCTGGAAGAGGAGCGTGGACGCTTCCTGTCCCGGCGCCTGGGACCCCTCAGGGCAGAGGAAGACTCCGGAGACTCACTCTCAGGCAACCCACTCAGCGGAGTGGAGATCTGACGCGGGCTATGGGCAGGCCCCGCGGATCGAGCAGGCACCTCAACCTCCGACCTGGTAGGGGAGGGCTGGTGAGCGCCCAGCGGCGGCTTCCCTCGGGACCAGGGGCCAGACTCGGGTGGCACGCTGGGCACCAGCAGGACGAGGATGTCACGCGCAGCCTGAGCTGCCTCCGGCATCAACGGTATCCTCACCGCAGGAGAGGAACGCGCGGACGGGACCGGACTACTCCGCTCAACACGAGTCGGAGGTCTGGGTCCCGAGGGGGATCGTGGGCTGCCCAACTCGGGTCCGGCCTCACCCCTGTCCTTATCTCGGCGCCGCTGGGTCTTGGCTTGCTTCTTAGCGGGGGAGCGGTGCCGACTGGTCGATGGGGCCTCGCTCTGCACCGAGGACGCGGTGCCCAGCGCTGGGTCCGGTCGGCGTGCCGGTGCCGGGGCCAATGCCGACTCCATAAGCAGGGCCCGGAGTCGGATATCTCATTCGCATTTAGTCCGGTTTGAAGGACTTACAGATTTTGCAATGCTCACTTACGTGAGTCTCGCCCAGACAACGAAGACACTGAGTGTGTGGATCGCTTCTGGGCACAGAATTGCGACCAGAGTCGCACGACTTGAAGCCTGGGGCCCGGGGCATGCCCCGAGCCAGGCTACTAACTAGAGAAAACTAACTATGGTCGAAGATCGTACTACTAAGGATAGACGCTACAGCAATGCTGGAGCACAAGTTCCGACTACCTTCACTGGCGGCAAGAAGGAACTGAGGGTGGAGGGAGCGCGCAGCCCCCTTTATGGAGCGATATAGAGGCGCCACTCCAGGGGTCGCAGCAGGGCTCCCCCACTACGGGTACTGCTAAGGGAAAAACTTCCGGCACCGGTGCACGTGGCGAGCACGCACACCTACTGCGGAATACACATGAGCAATCACTCCAAGAAGAATTGAGAGTTCAAATATTGAGAGTCCTCATAATGAGCCTCGAAGACTGAAAAACCAACAAGCTTGAGTAATTAGCATAACCTATAATGTAACAGTAGCATAGAATATTGACAGTAATAAATAAATAAATAACAGTTGCAGCCATAATTTCAATTGTACACAATTCCTCAAGTGCTTGATTCCATTGGGACCTCTCACAGAGAAAAGTACCATTCAGCATGAGTAAAAGTGCAACCTTTAAGTGATAAATAATTTCTGGTAACATCTTTAAAACATAATATTCTATTGATGTATTTAATATATAACAAGACTAGAAACAACAGCTTGTTTTGAAATAAAGTTTAGTATAATATTTACATAAAATTAAAAACAAGGTTTAGATATAAAAGTACCTTTATTATTGAAGTTTGGTTTTGGTTTTGTTTTGGTTTTAAATATATACCACACAGCAAAACTCCAAAGGAATCAGGATTTATTTTTCTTATACAAGTGAAATTGACATTGTAAAAAAGAGAAATTAACAAATCTCACAACCCTGTATCACAAAGCATGCACTTTTCTAGTGACACTTCTAAACACACAAGATACATGTCTAGTGACAGTGGAATGACTGTTGCCTATTCATTTCATCGATATGTACCCTATAGGGTCATGCAAGACCTTACAATGTTTGCACATGTGGGCAGACTTGCTATGCAAGTTCCCCTAGGTTGACATAAATCTGAACAATATTTTCCAGCATTGCCTCCGTCAAGCCAAAATGTTACAATGACAAGACAAACCCCCCCCCAAACAAAAACAAAAAAAAAACCACAATGGTAAAATATGAATTAAAGTTTTCAAGAGTTCAGAAAACAAATGAATTCGTGATTAATGCTGCCCTGCAGCTCTCTGACATTCAAACTGCATTCAGCAACTCCTTGATAGTGTAGAAATGTCACCTTATAAAACTAAAATGTAGAGCTTAAATCATTGTTCAAGTGAAAAAGTAATTTCAGACAAAAACATCTATCACATATTAAATATTTATTGAGTAAGATCTACTGATATACATAATTTATAACACTGCTATATGACAAGACTGAATACTTCAAAACACTACAGGTTGATGGCCGTTTGCAAATTGCTGGCAGTTTTGGCCCAACGCAACACATGAAATATTTAGAGCTAAACATATTTTTTCAGCAGAACAAATCACTTGCTAACATCCCTTGCAGAGGCAAAAATAGGCTTGCTAGGATAAAATCAATTATGAATAATTAAGAGCAATGAAAAATGCTTCTCCTTTCGGCTGGTAAACAAAGTTTAAATTTACTGACTACCATTAAAAATAAAATGGTTAATTATGATTTAAAAAAGTGATGTGTTGTTCATTTATTCAGATCTAAAAAACAGAAAATCAACTGAATTCCATTATCAATCTCTTATTTGGACTATATTCCTGAAAATTACATACACATAATGCATCCTACAGACAGAGCTTATAGCACCACTACAGTTAAGGTTACCTAACACTTTCTATTTAAGACCTGTTTTCAGGTGTTTATAATTTTCTTGAACTTAAACCACTTGGGCCAGGCCCGCCGACAGCAATTGTAGGCCTCAAGTCATCCCTAGCCAGGTGCGGGGCCCGGGGCGGTGATGACGAATCCGTCACTTCCAGGACCGACCATGCTGGGCTGGCCAATCATGGGGCCTGGAGCAGTCGCCGCCCTGCGGCCCACCCGGGCAATTTAAAAGGGCTACCGTGGCAGCGGCGGTCCCCGGGCCCTTTTAAATCGCCCGGGCCCCTGGCCAATTGCCCCATTTCCCACCCACCCCCCATCAGCAGGCCTGATTTGGGCTGAAAATCTTCCATGCCAGGTGTCTGCCTCACACTGAGGGGGAGGGGTTTTGAAACTTTCAGCTAGAATGTTTAGCCATTTCTGAGAATAAGATTAGGAGAAAATACACTTCTACCAAAGTTAAAAAATAGTTAATTGAGAGGGTCTAGCACCTCTAATGCTTTGGAGGAGGGACTTGGAATTTGGTAAAGAGTTGCCCTAGTATCAGGAATGTGCATTTTGCCATCCTTGTGAAAATCNGGGGGGGGGGGGGGGGGGGGGGGGGGGGGGGGGGGGGGGGGGGAATCAAAGATCCCATGTTCTACTTGTAGTATGTTAGAGTTTGGCAACTAAATTCTCCCAAGACTCTATCGGCACTGTGCATGTTCCATCCCCACATAGCTCCTCTGTGCTGCTGGCCAGACTGCACATATGTAACACCAACAAAGCCCAGTCGGCAGGGGGCAGGATCAAACCCGGAACCTCTAGAGCTAATTGCATGAGCCTCTACCGCATGAGCTAAAAGCCATATGGCTCTTAGAGAGAGATTAATGAGTCTGCTTTACAGTCTTAGCTAAGTGGTCTCGGTGCCACTAGATAGGACAGAGCACCACACCCAGGAGGTGTGGGTTACACATGCACTATCTCCGCAGAGGGCAACTGAGCTTGCTCCATACTGGGGCTTCAGGACTGAGCAGGGCTTTCCCTGCAATTGCTCCTCCTGCAACCAGGGACTCCTTGGGCACTGGAACCAAGATGAGAGTTCTCTCTCTCTCTCTTCTGCTCTCAGTAACCCTCTACTTACTAGCACCCAGGCAGTGTGGAGAAGAAAGAAGCTGCCTGAGCTGTGAAACCACCAGGAATCACATTCCCCTTTAGTGAATGGTTCACATAGAGGACAACAGCCTACTACTGCAGTTACTCCACTACCGCAAGTAGTAGAGGTCTGCCCTGTAGATCTAAAAGATCCACTCCTGCCAATGACCTATTTGGGGGTCAATATGATTACATATGATACAATGTGTGTCATAGTGCTTTTTTAAAATCTTAGGATATTACAAGGATCTCCACAGTGTCCTATGTCATCCTCACACGGTCCCTAGTACATGGGCTCCCAAACATGAACAAAAGTTCTGAGAAAGGAAGGCACAACATCCAACTTTAAGGATGCCCTCCATATGAAGTTGGGACACTTTTTAAAAAAAAGTACACCATGAAGAGAAACTTCCTCTGAACTGTACAACTCAGAAGTACAATTGTACAGTTTTTTCATTAGGGTTGCACCAGTCCATCCATAGCCATTATGGGGGCACTCTCTTGGGTTCTTTCAACCTCGGTTCCAGCCAGGTGAGCCCTACACAATACTATAGAGAAAAGTGAAAATTCCCTTCTAGCTTGATCAGTGTGCTGTGAGTGGATGTGGGGATGGAAGTTGGAGAGAGAAATTTTCTAACCCCAAATGTAGCGATCATTTTCATCCTGAGGATGTTGTAAACAAGGATCATTATCCATTACTACCTCAAAGTAATGGAAGCAGTAGTCTCTCTCTCTTTCATACACACACTTTGCTTATGTCAGTACAAGAAAAGTTGTCTTTCCCTACTGCAACCCCTGCCAGAGTAGGGGAGATAGGGTCAGCAAGGGAGCAATCCTACTCTTATTGGCAGCTTCTTTTAACTCTTGTTATCATAAGGAATGATCAGGTGAGTTTTTGTACCAAGACCTGCTACTGCTCCGTCAGTGCTGTCTTCCTCTCTCCTCCCCCCCCTCCCCCCCCCCCCCCCCCCCCCCCCCCCCCCCCCCACACACACACACAAGGTCACTGGAATGCTGTCACCCAAAGGTCAACCTCTCCTTTGTGGAAAACCAACAAGAAAAGGGAAGATACCAGAAGAAGGAAGGCCAGCCAAACCGAAATAGCCCTTGCATCATCCCACAAGTGACAATAAGATCAGTTCCCATGGAGGCAGGATCCTCATTTTAAGTAAGTCAGCGGTCTGTAAGCATGCCATATTTATGAGGCAAATAAACACTTAGGCTTGTTCCATGGCTTGATTCACCTGGATTTGTACAGCAATTTTGCAAAAGCTGTGAACCAATTATTCAAATTACAGAGTGAAAAGGCTCAAAAATTATAATTTTGAAAATGAATAAAAGCTCAGGTTTCTATTTTTAAAACCTGGAGATACTGCATGCATCGACTCTTCACTTATCACTGAACAGAAAAAAATAGCATTGTATATATAGGCTGTTGAAAATAATACAAAAAGGCCAAAGAGTAGAACACAAAGTATCAAACAATAGTATAATAAGCTGTAGTTTTACACCGAAAAGTGACTTTGTAAAAATTAATTTTTTTTGGAATCTCACTAACTTCCAGATCAAATGTGCTCAGTTGACAAGTAAATTCCCAGATTCAGGAAAGCATCCCTATTCAAGACAGCACTTCAGCACACTTAATTTGAGCAATGCTTAAACACTTTCCTGAATTAAGGCTACAAGAATGGGATTTTAGTTGTTTATTTAAATGACAGCCCTGGGTTCCTTCTTGTTCTCCCATGGTCAGAAACAAATATTCTGAAACTGCAATTTCTTTAATAACTCTGTGGAAGATGTGAGTGCCCAAATAGAATCCCACTCACTCCCACAGAACTATATTAGTCTCTAGTGCTAACTAGGAGTAAAAGTTTTTATGGCCCAATCCTGCAGTGAAGATCTACTCATTAAATTTTTTGAAAGTATGGTTCTAAAATACTTGTTTGAATCTTTGGGCTAGGCATGTTGAACCATGTAAAATGTGTACCAGAAAATATGCAGTTTGTGTAGGTAGAAATTCAAACATTGTTTTAGTACCTTTACCTGTATGGAAAATACAAATCATATCTCGTATAATTTTTCTTTAAAGCCAACAGTACAGTCACTTGAAGAAATGTAGAGGGTCCAAAGTACACTTCAAATATTCCCTGATCAGTATAATAAGTAGTATAGTATTATAAGACACATCCAATTAGTCACACTTTCTAATGCTATTGGCACCGCACATATTAAAATGGTAAATAATTATGACACTGCCCTTTTAATAAACTCCAAAAGGTTCAGCTTAATTTCCATTACACTTTCCACTGCAAAAACTTAATTCTTTATTTAAATATTAAACAGTTAACTGCTGGCACACAGTTCAGAGAACACATTGCACAGACATTTCTGATAAAATAGAACATTACATTGGCTGAGTAAATTGTCCAGATGTCTATATTTAAATTATGCAAAAATATATAATTCCAAATTAAAGAAATTATGTGTAAAAATATGCAATGGCAAAAGTCCCTGCATTAGCAGTCAACGAGACTCCATAACCAGAGAAGATTCTTGTGGTAACAGAAACTTTGGGTGTATTTGAACAAAAATATGTTATAATATCCTGGGTTCACAATGTTTGAAAGTTTTCTGTGGTCTGGCACTAACATTTAACGCCATATTAAAAAAAATACATACACAACTATACACAAAAGAAATTCTTAATTCATAACTGGTTTTCCTCCAGATATATATTTATGTTTTTACATGAGCCCTTTTAAATACTTGGAAACTTGAAACTAATCTGTTTCCTCGGAAAAGAAAAAAAGTCTCCATCATTCTGCATATTGTAGGATTGCTCACGAATGCCAGGCTGCTAAAACCAGTGTTTGTTTCTTTAATTTCAAAATAAATAAATTACAGAGGAGAAAGAATTACATAGGCTATGCGTGCAGAGAAAAAAGTCAGTGAAACAGTGGCCTCTTGTTTATAGATAAGTGGAGTTCCTATACAATTTCAAAACTGAACTAAAACCCCTACAGTTTTAAGCACAAAGGACCAGGAATAGAGTCAGCTAAAGTTTTCCTTGCTTTTTTAGGCTTTCATGACGTTAGTGTATCTTAATTTTGAATTCATTTGCATTTCTTTTAATATTCTATGTGAAACCTTTAAAAAGTCGGTCATATAACTATGCCTTTAAAAAGTTAAAAAATACCGTGACCATAAAATGAAAATGAATAAATGCTATTAAAAGCTACACATTATACATAAACTTTATGTTGCTATACTGTAAGAAAAGTTAATCCTCTATTTATATAGCACTTATCTTTCAGAAGAAGCAGATACCAAGTTACTCTAACAACTTCCTTCATTACAAATACATGGCCTGATACTGCTGCCTGCTTCTTATTTACCATGTCACCTGAAAGTGAGACCAGGCGTTCACATGGCACTCTTGTAGCTGGCGTTGCAAGGTATTTACGTGCCACATATGCTAAACATTCGTATGCCCCTTCATGCTTCGGCCACAGTTCCAGAGAACATGCTTCCATGCTGATAATGCTCGTTAAAAAAATAATGCGTCAATTAAATTTGTGACTGTGCTCCTTGGGGGCGGAGAATCGTATGTCTCCTGCTCTGTTTTACCTGCATTCCATATATATTTCATGTTATAGCAGTCTCGGATGATGACCCAGCACATGTTCGTTTTAAGAACATTTTCACAGCACATTTGACAAAACGCAAAGAAGGTACTGATGTGAGATTTCTAAAAATAGCTACAGCACTCAACCCAAGGTTGAAGAATCTGAAGTGCCATCCAAAATCTGAGAGGGACAAGGTGTGGAGCATGCTTTTAGAAGTCTTAAAAGAGCAACACTCTGATGCGGAAACTACAGAATCCAAACCACCAAAGAAGAAAATCAACCTTCTGCTGGTGGCATCTGACTCGGATGATGAAAATGAACATGCATAAGTCCACACTGCTTTGAATCATTATCAGCAGAACCCATCATCAGCATGGAAGCATGTCCTCTGGAATGGTGGTTGAAGCTTGAAGGGACGTATGAATCTTTAACGCATCTGGCACGTAAATATCTTGCAACGCCAGCTACAACAGTGCCATACAAACGCCTATTCTCACTTTCAGGTGACATTGTAAACAAGAAGCAAGCAGCATTATCTCCTACAAATTGTAACCAATCTTGTTTGTCTGAGTGATTGGCTGACCAAGAAGTAGGGCTGAGTGGACTTGTAGGCTCTGAAGTTTTACATTGTTTTATTTTTGAATGCAGTTTTGTTTGTTTGTTTGTTTTTTACATAATTCTACATTTGTAAGTTCAACTTTCATGGTAAAGAGATTGCACTACAGTACTTGTATGAGGTGAATTGAAAAAAACTATTTTTTTGTTTTTTACAGTGCAAATATTTGTAATCAAAAATAAATATAAAGTGAGCACTGTACACTTAGTATTCTGTGTTGTAACTGAAATTAATATACTTGAAAATGTAGTAAAGATCCAAAAATATTTAAAATAAATTGTATTCTATTGTTGTTTAACAGCGTTATTGAGCGCACAATTAATTTTTTTAATCGCGTAATTAATAAGCGATTAAAAAAATTAATCATGAACAGCCCTAGCGAATATGGATAAACACATAAAGAATGATATAGAAAGAAAAGTAAGAGTTACAGATCCCAATGAGAAACTTAAATTAAGTAGGCAAACTTTATAACTCTAAAGATAAATTTTAAACACTATGAAACATGCAAATTGCACATACAAATACGAAAGAATAGAGTTTCTTGATTTCAGCTTCTGTTTATAATATCTGATAATTAAGTTAAAATGTTAAAACTATATATGAATGTGAATGTCTACAGAATTATCTCGTTTGTATATTTCAATTGTTTTAATAAAAGCGCTAGTAATTCATCCAGAAAAGTAATTCCATTCTTTTGTGCTATAAAACTTCACTGATCTATAACTCAGCTTGTTTGGCTTTATGACTGGCTAGCAACATGCCACTAAATACAAGGAGGATTTACAAGTTAAACTGAGTATAAATGAAAACTGGCTAAGTGATAAATTTAAGAATCTTCTCTTTGTTTAAGTCATGAGTATAGTTACAGTCTGCACAGGATTTTACACCTAACGCAAAGTAATGGTGAATTGTTTTTTCTAGTAGCAAACAAGCAATATACTTCTAGTGATATGCAACTGGGATGTGTGATTATATATTCCAAGAAACTTACATCTGTATGGTTATAAATAGAATATGTGACACAAGTGACCATCATTTATTCAAAAATTTAGGCAGCTAAACATTTATTTTTATTAAAAAACGTGTAATTGAGCAATGTGGTTAGAGCACAAAGTATTTCAAGAGCTGCCTTTGAAGAAACCAGAAAGAAAAAAAGAAAAGACAATAAAAAGGAAGACAGCACAATAATCCCAAAAGAATTTTCCTTTTATTTTCCGTAAAAATGCTAGACGCCAGATGATTACATGGGCCATAACAACATGTACGTCAGGGTACGGCTCAGCAAGGTGGTATGAGGAGCTGTTTCTCTCCATTAAAAAGTTCTTCTTTCACATTTGTCACTGCATCATACCAGAGGCGACTCTGCAAAGGCAGAACAAACTGCATACTGGGTTCTAATGTGTTCTGGCACCAGCAGTTGTAAATTAAAGTAGTGACAACTTTAAAACAATACTTTTTATAAAAAATAATTGCACTAAGCTTTGGTATTTTATTTTAAAAACCATTCTAGAGGGATTGGTATTTCCTGTTTCATAAGCAGGGCCTTATAAAAACCATGATTTCACAGAATGCACAGAAATTGCAAAATTAGCCCAATACTGCCATCTTTCCAACTGGGGGGAGGCGGGAGTGGGCATGTGGCTCTTAGTGTATGTCAGCAACATGTCACATCCCCAGTATGGGTGGGGACATGGCAGTTGGTTTTATGCTATGGTGTCACCATTTCTCAGGTCCTTACTCATAATCAGAGTCTAAAAGGTGGCAAATTCAAAACCAATAAAAGGAAATATTTTTCATACAATGAGCAATTAAATTGCAGAACTCATTGCCACAGGATGTCTCTGAGGACAAAAACTTAGCAGGATTCAAAAAGGGACTGGGCATTTATATGGATAACATAAACATGCAGATTTATAGTTAATGCTAACAAATTTGGAAAGCCTATCATGACTTAAACCAAACCAACTATTAGGGATGAGAATGTTTCTTGCATCTTCCTCTGAAACATCTGGTGCTGGCCACTGTCAGGTTGCAGACTGGACTAGAAGGAACTCAGGTCTAATCCAGTAGGGAAATTCCTATATGCGTCCTTTGTAGCCACAAGAATTGAACTCTAGAAACCACCACTACAGAAAGCTTTACAAATATTAACTAAGTGGAAGAGGACTATGAAAACAACTGACCTTTAACGTCAGTGACTACCTTTCCAATTTAGCAACTTATTTATTTGTGTTAATACAGATTTATGTTTTGAAGATTAACTTCACAAGTAAAAAGACCTCAATCTTTAAAGCTCCTCAGTGCTCCTGTATACTGTAGCCCATTTACTAAGATCAGGCATGGTTCTGAGACCCTCTACAATTCACCTAGGCATAATGATGTGAAAAAGGTCACAATAGCAACTCTGAATCTAACATCTTTATGTAGCTTTCAATGTTTAGTTCTACGAGACAATATTTTAGTGGTAATTTTAACAGATTTTTGCATTAATTTTGTGTAGGAAACAGAGTTTATAATGGCTTTTCTGGTAGTTGATGAGAGCATTATCGTCTTACATTTTTCCTAGAAATAATTTGCTCATTTTCACCAGGTCACTGACATCAAATACAGGTTGTCACTTATGGGAAAGCAAATTAAGAGTCTATTAAAAGGTCAACAAATAGCAAAAATATATTCCTTTTGATCTCAAGTCAAACGATCAAAGATGTTACAAGGACAGAATAAGATGCCCTTTAAAACTATCAATTTGATTTTGTGTACTCAAAGCATAAAATAACTGACACTCTAGCACAAATGTCATTAGTAATTGGTTGTGTGTGTAAAATGGCTATGGATTTTGATACTTTCCTTTTGTAATCCTGGTTCACTCAGGGAAAGAAGGGTAAACTCCTATCAGGTATGTGACTCTGCCCTTAATTGTTTATTTCACTGAAAAAAAAAACAGTATCTAGGCACACACTTAAGTTGTATTGCTAATGCAATTATAAATTATACAGTATACTCTATATACAATATACTCAGTCATTATCGAATTTAGAATTTTTACTAGATGCAGTGTAAAAGTCATGAGAAGAGACACAAAAGTCTATAAACCAGAGAAGCAAAAAGTAATTCTATTTATCTGATAAGAAGAACATTAGGAGGTTTACAATAAGCACCATGTGAGAATTAACAGTTCCTCAATCCAAATGTTGAATTATAACCATGATAGAAGGGCCTCCACTTCAGTTATGGAAGACAATGAAGAGCACAGATTCATGGCAAGAAAGATAAAGGCATTCATAAAATACAATGGGCAAACAAAAGCAATAGGAGATAAGGTATATACAGTAAGATCAAAAGATGGGAATACAAATAATACCTCCCAAAAACATATTCCCTGGGGAAATGTGTTACTTTAGTGGTTCACAAACTTTTTTTATTGGCAACCCCTTTCAGACAGCAAACCGCTAAGTGCAACCACTTTATAAGTTAAAATCACATTTTTATATTTAACATTATTTTAAATGCTAAATTTATCACCCTATTGAATGAATTTACCTTTTCTCACTGCTTTTAAATTAAGACAAACATTTTTATCTAATTGTTATGAGTATAAAAGTTTTTTTTTTTAAATAGCTACTCTTTAATACTTGGGGGGGAGGCGCGAAGAAACTTTGTCAATATCACTTTTCACAGCAGCCTTAGCACCTCATTGCCACCCTTACTTCTGCACTGCTGTTGATGCCAGCACTGCCTTCAGAGCTGGCGCCTCTGAAAGCTGTGCTGCCGCCACCAGCAGGGCAGATGTAAGGGTGGCAATAGGGTGATAAGTCTGCTGTGAAAAGTGATATTTGTATGTTTGTTAAGATCACTTTTCACAGCAGACTTACTAGCGCAGACTTCACAACAGACTTGCTAGCTAGCTGGGAGACTGTGAAAAGCGGTATTAACAAACATACAGATATCACTTTTCACAGCAGACTTTCTAGCACCCCATTGCTAGCATTACTTCTGCCCGGCAGCTGGAGGCAGGTGCTGCCTTCAGAGCTGGGAGGCAAGAGAGTGGCAGCTGCTGGCCGGGCACCCAACTCTGAAGGCAACACCGGCACCAGCAGCAGCACAGAACTGCAGAAGTAAGGATGGCAATGCCATACCATGCCACTTTTAATTCTGCATAACATCTGACCTCTGTGCTGGAAGGGGTAGTGGCGGGGAAAATTTTGGGGTGGCTATAGCCCCTGCAAGGGCCCCTCCCCCCCCCCGCAACATCCTACCTTTGTGTCTGACTGTTAAATTATAAATTATTTTTACTTTGCCAATCTCTCTGTGGTTTAATGCAGCTTTTCAGCTGCTGAACAATCAAGTCATCTAATGTTGTCTCAAGACAACAAACCTGCGGGCATGATACTACAATCTGCAGAGTCCAATTTCCTTAAAGTGGTGATAATACAAATATATATTTTGATTAGGAACAATGATCACTGCATTATATGTTTACAATACTGTTTGAAGAAAATGCACTACATTGCAACAGAAAGGTGTGTGTAATTTTCTAAAATGCTGGATTTAAATTATATATTTTATAGCAGTCACTCTGTTTCGTGCATGTACTCGCGAGCCTCACGTAATAATCTCATGACTCCCCAAGGGGTCACAACCCCCAGTTTGAGAACCCCATCTTAGAATAACCTGCTCTTAAAATCAAAATGAATCTACATTTGTGGATGAATCATCTGGTATTACTCCATAATGTTACGGTCAGCAGAAATATTCTCACTAATGAACCCAGACCTCCATAGTCCACACATCGTATCTAGTACTGATGCTGACTAAGTACTGACTGCAATGAAGAGCTCTCATCTTGCTTTGCTGAAAAGATCAATGAAAAATTGAATGGAAGTAACCAGGAGAGAAAATTTCCATTACTGTCTATATTGCATTACCCATTCCATGATCCCTGGCAGAGTCTTGGCCTCATCACATTTGCCAAATATCAACATGACCTGCACATTTTGGATCCATACTCCTTCTGGCTAATAAAAGCCAGTGAGGAACAACTACACTCACTACTAATAGAAATTATGAATGCTTCCTTCAGAGCAGCAAACCTGTTATACTCCTTGAAAAATGCAATAGTCTTTCCAGTCCTCAAGAAGTCATCAATTGATCATGAAGATCTCTCCAACTACTGTCTTTAAAGCAACTTGCTGAATAGTCATCTAGGATTAGAGAAACTTTCAGAAGCGATTAGCAATTTAAGGATTCCTTTACTTCTGGGTGCCCAACATGAGACACCTTATAAGGCCCTGATTCGCAGAGGGCAGGTACTCACAGAACTTTCTGAAAATCAAACCCCTTTAAGGTGTCTCACATAGGGCACCCAAAAAAATATTGGTCATGCAAAATTGCTAAACACTTTAGAAAAACCTGGTCTTAACTTCTTAATTTAATTGTTAAAAATTTCTTAGCAGAAATTCTGCTCACAAAACAAAGTTCAAATTTAGCCCCTCTTTCAGTTGCATTTTCCTAACCTGGAAGCAAGATTCTGGCCACCTGGTTCATGCATTTTGCCAGGGTTCTTAACGTTTACATTTTAGTTTCTAAACCAGTAACCAGTGAATGAAGACTATTTACCTCTGCCAGCACTCTGTGGTGATGAGATTGTCCTGCTTTGTGAAACAAGAACCAAGCTTTGGAGTGGACAATTGGACTTGGTTGGGAAGTCATTCACAAAATGAATTTTCATCTCAAAATGATGATTCATCAAAATCAAAACTGTTTGTGGGAAAGGGTCGGTTTTCCAATTTTGAAATTTTTTTTGCAAATAGTTCTGAAATTGTCAAAAGGTACCATTTTGACATTTTTGAAATAAAGTTCCATTTTTCAGTCCAAAACAACTGTTTTGACATTAAAATTAGTGAAAATGTTGACATTGAAACAAATGTATTCACCCAATCTGAATTATTTCAGATTATTGGTTAGACTTTGCCTTTTGGACCTATTTGGGAAAGAAATTTTTTTCAAAATCTCGAATTCTCACTGGGTGGAAAAGCCATTACCACACAGCTGTACTGACAACTAGCTTTTTGTTGCCTTTCATGCTAGACCTAGAGATAACCAAACCTGACGCTAATTTTGAGATGTCACTTTTCCCTCTTCTCCTTCCTTCCCCCCCCCCGATTCCTCACTGTAATTCCTGGTCCAGTTGGTCAGAGTAGGCCAACTTGGGCAAATTTAGAAACTGGGAAGGGCTCTCTCTGTCACAGTGATTTGAAGTGTACAGTTTGCCCTGGCAGTAGCAATCCAATAATACTTCCATCCACCATTAGTATTAATTTTTCTTGCACATTTTATAGAACACAACATTTGTCTCAGATGGGATTCAGTAAGCAATCCAACATCCTCGGTAGGATCCAAGTGGGCCTACCATCTTCCACTGGGTAACATGCAATAAGTGGTCATGTTCACCAGTTGGATGTGACGTTAATTACATGTTTGCATAGTGTAACAGGCAAGATTAGTCTTTCTTCTTGGATGCCATAAAGTTTTATGCCTACACAGGGACATGCACAAGAGGGGGCAAGCTGGAACATGCCCCCCCCCACACACACACTATTCATCTAAAAAAAAATTTCTGCTCCAGCCCCAGCCACTGCTCCAGCCCTGGTGGCTGACCCCCGTTTCGCTGACCCAGCCATTGCTTCCGCCGCTGGACACCATTCGCTGACCCAGCTTTCGGCCGCTGCTCTAACATGCCCCTCCAAAAGTTGTCAAATTTAAATTCACACACACACTCCTTTGCTTACAAAAAATTAGCTATGACTTTTGATGTTTCAGGATTTTAGTAGGTGAATGAATATATAAATACATCATGGTAACTTCTGCCCCCTTTACCAAAATCACAGTGATGTCTGATGGGTAGTACCATGATCCAAAAATCACAGCTCTCATGAAATGTAAAACACATCCACTACGTAAATGAAAGTGGCATACAAATTCACAGGAGGGAAAGGAAGTTAGATGTAAAGTTTTTCAGCTATTTTTCATTACTTGCAAGTAAAAACCACTGACAGCAACAAAAGAAGCCTAATACTGCTGCTTAAATTCCAACCCTTCCAGGACACCCAGGATGCTTTAAACTTAACATTTTCTGATAGAAAATAATTGGACTGTCCAACATGCCTAGTTTTAATTATTCCAATGTAAGTGGCCTAAGTTCTTGGAATATGTAATTTCATTAGCTTTGAAGTCAATATCTCTCTCTCTATTTTTTTTAATGAGACACCAACCAGGGCTGTGTGACATGGAAATACATTTGAGTTTAACATGTGTGATGTCCCTTTTAATGAAAGATAGATGAGAGTAGCATCAAGACAAAAAAAAGTTGAGTATACAAGTAGGCTGTCCAACTACTATTCTGAAAGTGTAGCATCAATAGTGTAAACACTATTTCTATTATTATTTTACAAAGAGGTAATTAAATCACTTCCAGTGGGAAAAAAATCAAATTTATTTCAAAAAATATAAAAAATGAAGAGTCACTTTTAGAATTCCTACCTTAGATCACCATATATTTACGTAAAACCACAGTGATTAAAACCTAGAAGAAATGTAACTTCATTCTTTCCAGGAATAATGTGATCAAGTTCATTTAAAATGGTTTTATGTTCTCAGCAAAGAAAGTATAATTTGGCTGATAAACTGAGGATTGCAGCTAAAAAACTGACAACTTTACAACAAGAATTTAAACCATTTATTGTCTTCAGTTTATTTTAATTTTTTTCTTCTCCTTTTTGTTTGCTAGGATGTATACTTGCTATTAGGCATCTTCATCTGCTTTACTGATACATTATGAGTTTCCTTCCTTTTGGGTATCAGGATAACAGTCCTCAGCTCTCCTCTTTTGCCTAAGAATTTCTAAAGCAAAAATATAACAGAGAGCAAAGACTCTAAAGAGATGACTCAAGAAGGCACAATTACAATACAGTTGATGAAAACTCAAGGAAGGAAGTGGAAGAATCTCCACACAGTCAGAAATATCAGAGACACACAAGCCTAACAAGACCCACATGAATTCAGGTCCCACTCATTCAGGTTTGGGATGTGAAAACAATGCCCCAACTCAAGGTAGGGGCTGAAGGGTTACACGCGATTGGATGTTGACATTCAAATGCATACAACTGATGATCTTAATCAAATGGCATGAACGTCTAGTTTTACTATCAATCCAATTTCAGAAGCAAGCAAACCTGTCAGGCAAGCTGGTATGTTTATCTGTGGACACAATATTGTGCACTGAGCCCACAGGCAGGTGGCCTATTTACCTGAAGGTTCACACCTGGGCCTTGGGGTGAGGCAACCCTGAGTTGGCATAAAAGGAGGGAGGGGCATGCTCTGGGACGACTACCTGATGCCCCTTACATTCTAAGGCAGCTAGAGAATAGCCACCCGATGTGATTATTGTTCACCTGGATGGGAATGATTTGCAATTTTATAATAAAATCAGGACAAAAAGATTTGGAGCAGATCCAGGACCTCTTCCTGGAGTGATTATAAATGATTGTGAAATACTGCAGCAGAGAGCATGGTGGGGAGCTGCCAGGCCTCCACAGGTTTACAAAGCCAGAAGGTGTATAAATCAAAAAGGGGCTACATTTGTAAGTCAACAGGGAGAATGAATAATCACCCATCAGAAAATATCATATGGGGTACCCACGTTTTTATGGGTGATGGGGGTACAAACTGTGAGTGGGGAGCAGATATATTTTTGGCCGATATTCAGTAGGGAATATTTAATTACCTGGAAACCCAGTCAAGGGTGAGGAGACAGCCAACCTGGAACCTCTTTGAGGCAAATATTTAGTACAGGTACTTGTTCCATAGGGGTAAGGGGCCCTGATCAACTGGATTTGGGGAAAGGCCCTTAACCCACACACAAAGTGAGGGTGGTAGGCTCCCGGCCAGGCTGGGACCAGAGAGGCAGGGATAATGGCAGCACTCTCAAATAGGTGGAAATGATTCAGGAAAGAATGACCTGCACTGTACAATGTATTGCTAAGTATTTCCCAGATAAGTTAATAAAGTTATGGCCTAATTAAACCACATCCCTTGCATCTTGTCTGTCTTCCTGCATGGCTGAAACAAAGCCCTAAGTCTGCCAAAAGTCACTTTTCAACCTATAGGATGCTTCCTTTTTCCTCCCTTTTGCTTGCCTGGTCTATTTAGATTGTAGGCTCTTCAGGGCAAGGACTGTTGCCTGCTAAGCATATGTACAGCACCTAGCACAATAGGACTCTGACTTCAGCTAGGTTCTGCAATTTTGGCTGTAATAAAAATAACTTACATTCAAAAACCCCAACATCAATAGAATGCCAAAGTTTCAAAGTTAATCACTGAAAGGTTCAAAAATACCTGTGCAACCTTACGTCTGCCCCTTGTGCCTATGCATTATAATAGTCTTTAATTGCATAATCACATTTTTCCACAGGACTCCTGCCTTATTAAGTGCACAGAATGGACAGTGTTCAGTGAATGGGTACATTCCGATTTCCTTTTTTTAATCGCCATTCATTGTGTGGCCCCAGGTGTTATTTACTGCACATCTTTCAAAACTTGCACTAAATACTAAGTTAATAATTTATTCATGGATATTTCCACTTTATTATCTCCAAGAGCGAAACAAACAATGAATTTATCTTTACAACATCCCTATAAGGTAAGGGTCTATTGCTATCCCCATTTCACAGATGGGAAATGGAGGCACAGAGCAGTTAAGGGCAAAACTATCAAAAGTATTCACTAATTCTGGGTGCCCAACTTGTGAAACCGGGGGACTGATTTTTCAGAATACTTATTAGTTGTACAGCACTTTATTTATGCAAACCACAGTAGCAATAGACTTCAGTTGCAGTCATGAGCATTCAGCACTTCTGCAAACCTGGCCCCAGATGACTCAAGATACTTGGAAAATGCAGAACACACAAACAGCGGCCAACTGAAAATTTTGGTTTAAGTGACTTGTTCTTACCACCTAGGAAATCTGTGGCAGAAGCAGGGATAGAATCCAATTTGGCATGGTGGCAATTCAACTTCCTTAACCTGAAGACTATCCTTTCTCTTTCTGCAATCCCCAGCCTCATTCACTACACACCTTCCAATTTATCCAACTAATAAGGCAGTGGTCCTACTGACAACAGCCTCATTCACTACCCAACTCCAATTCATTCTAAGAGCACAGTCCAGCCTGTGCACTGAATGAGCCAAAGGTCCTGATGAAAAAAATAGTATGTGATCATGTTATTAAAGACTGGATTATACCGCAGGGCGAAAGGGAGGCAAATTAAGGTTGCATGGGAAATTTAATTATGGCTTTTTCTAACTTAAGAAATGGACTTTGCAACCTTAACATTCTTTTAATGTAGTTTTTTCAATGCAATTTCCTAATTTAAACAAAACTGAAAACAAATTCTGTCTTGTGGAATAATATTGACCCCCAGTTTGGATCAGCACCAGTGTCTGGACCTTTGGATCCACAGCACAGACCTCTACCACTTAATCTAATGGACTGACTGGCAGAAATAGTGCACTGGTATCTTTTATGTGGACCAGTGACTAGCGGGGGATGAGACACTCACTTTCCCAGTTGGTGGCACCGTTATTTGCTGACAGCAGAGAAATGTACAAACTCAGAACTCATGGGTTCAATGCCAAGTTTTGGAGGGGAGCGTGTTCCAACAGCTTTACACCATTCTGCCTCTGTGCCCCCAGCCTCTCTGTCCTCCTCAGCTCTTATCTAACCTCCACATTCCCCAGCTCCTGCCCTCCTCCCCTTTTACTTCCCTCTCACCCCCGCCCCTGAAAACCCCACTTTCCCCCATTTCTTAGCCACGTGTATCTGAAACACATGCTTCCTCCTGCACACTGCCTTGGTGCAAGCACCGGGAGCATTGAGCGCACAGGAGAGAATCTCCTTGCTCTCACTTCTGGTGCCCATTGCCACAGCGACCCCAGGCAGCCAGGAAGAGCAGTTGCAGGGAAAATTCTGAACAGCCCCTGCAGCCCTGTGCTGGAACATGCTCAGTGCAGATGGAATCTTTGGATAATTTAGTTAAACTCTATTAAGTCTCTGCTGAGTGTGTGCAAATTTTTCTGTGGAATGAGGGGGGCTGTCTTATAGATTGGTTGAATTTGGCAATTTTTTGCAGGGATAGCAAGAGACACATCCCTGACACCAGGGTGAACTCTCCAGCCCATTTTCCCCTCCTCCCCGAACCAAACAGCAAGTCACTGTTCCAATTGGAAGCCCCAGACCTTCTCTATGGTTTGTTGTTTTGTTTTTAACATGCACAAAATAATATGTTCTTCTCTAAACTCATTCTTGGCTAAACTGCTTTAGCTGAAAGCTTCAAAATAAATCAGACTGAGCTAGTGTGGCAAAGACATAAGCAACTGAGAACAGGGGCTTATAATAGGAAGGGTTGGACAACCTTAACTATAGCTGGGGCTACCAGTTCTGCCTAAGATAAACACTGAAAATACAGCAAAGAATCCTGTGGCACCTTATAGACTAACAGAGGTTTTGCAGCATGAGCTTTCGTGGGTGAATACCCACTTCTTCGGATGCAAGTCTGAAAATACAGGCCTTTTTGTTCTCAATGTATGAAAAGCTAGATTCCCAGTTCCCCAGAAGTATAATATATTTGTTCACAGCTCTGGCAAGACTCAAGAAAGGATTTTACCAATAGGGACATGATTAGGAAAAAACTATGAGAAAACATTTGATGGGTTTGAAATTTCGCACATACCACATTGTCAGCTCCAATTCCCAATGGAAAAGTTTCTCCATGCAAGCTTCAGGTGAGCTGATGAATGTGACCAGGATATACAGCACTTATTAAGGCAGAGAGAAGATGTTTGCATTTTCTCCTACAACCAATATGCAACTATTTGTCTGACTTGTTTGGACATCAAGAAATATAACCACATCTCTTTGCTTCCCTTCTCACCCCAACTCAATTAAATCTTTTTCTGGGTGATTGTAATAAAAAGGCTAGTTAGATTTATCAGGACAAAGAACATTCTTAAGTCTGTAATTAACAATTAAATGATGGCAAAATATATTGCTATGTAACATTCGCATTGCTTTTCAAGTTTTGGTTCTCCCCAGATTCTTTTTTAAAAACAATGTCACTTCGGAGGCTGCTATAATACAGTTGTGTTGTCAGTGATATGATGTAGTTCCCAGTGCACCAATCTTTCATGCTTCAGTAGGGCAGCTTCTGGGGCTTTTCGTTTTAGCATTGAGATAGCTGATCTTGCACCTTTTGACAGGGTTTCCTTTGAAGGAAGCATGGTCTCATGGTTAGGAATAGGCAGATTTATCCATCCTTACTTGGAAATTTATCTTCTTCAAGATGTAGGGTCCCCAGATTCCACAAAGGATCTTCACTCTGAGTGCTGCTTAGAAGTCAGGAGAGACCTGCCTGTCACTGTCAGTGCCTTAGCCCAGGACTCAAATCAGATTGGTTCTATACACCTTAATGGCAACTCTTTGAGGCTGCTGCCATCTTGTTCCACCACACATTGGCACTGCTGGCTTTGAATGATCAGTGGTGCTGATACCAATCTTCCAAATGGAAGATGCCTGTCTTTGGGCATAGAAGCTCCTGCCCAGGCCTGCTGCTACCCTCCACTGTGCTAGCAGCCAGCAGCAGAGGGGACTAGTACAACTGCAGAAGGGGCAGCTGCTCACGAATCTTGCAAGGAGTTCAAGTAAGAGAGTAAGAGCCGTTGAGTACCAGCCCAGCCCAAATTCCTCCATGCAGCTCGATGTGGACATTGTTCCATGCAGCATCAGCTCTTGACTGCTGGATTCTTAGCCAGTGCCTGAAGAAGAAATTTGAACACCCCTCTGGATCATTGCAAAGGCTAAAAAGTTGAGATGAAATACACATACAAGTGAAGAATTCAGGAACTGAATCTGTGTTTATGGAGTGGGCAAATGGAAGTATCTTCATTCGGTGAAAACAAGCCCATGTTAGTGCATCCCTTCAAAAGCAAAGCATTTGTTGTGGCTAAAAACAAAAAACAAAGCAAAAAAATCGAAGAGGCAAGCAAACATGTCTGAAAATTTGCTGACCCGGAGTATCTGTCTAACAGAAAAAATCATTTTTTCATACAGCATATAAAATTGTCAAAAATCAGGGGGCTTTTGCAAATTTTCCCCACAAACACTGATGTGCAGGAATCGAATGAACTCAACATGAACAAATTCTTCACTAAGAGTGTGTCCAGTCATCAAGGACTAGGTTTCTGCAGAAATGAAAAGAAGTGTCATAAATATATAGAGGAGAAGACGGTTAAACTCTGATGATAGATACGGTAAGTCCACAACTTCAAGTAAGCTCTGAGTCTCGTTCACATACCTTAGAGCTGTGATAGGAAAACTCACTATCATTCATGGGTAAGCTATTCATCTGACTGACTGTTCAGCTATAGGAATGATCTGAAGTCACAACTGCTATGCTGAAAACCTGCAAAACAACTGGATCTCTTTTGCATCAAAAAGAGCACCCATGATAATTGGAGGGAAGGGGGGAGGGTAGGAAATCCAGAATAGCTCTCTGCCTCTTAACTCTCTAACCAGAACTCAGTCTAGCACAGCTACTCTCACAGGCTTGAATTTATTGTTGGAGAGCAGTCAGAAACTTCACTGAAATGAATCAACTGCAGGAGTTCTTTGATAATTTATAGGCCCTCTATAACTTGTCTTCCAAGGATAAGAATGAGCTCATGCTGAGCCCAGACTCCAGTGGATCAGATGATCACCACTGACAAGATCTTTGATCTCTTCTGGGTGGGATCAAGTCAACTATCAATCTAGGTTGTCTGGACTATCTACACTGTGCTCTGAACATTTCAGTGAAGCCTCCACAGACCAAGAAAACCGAATCCCAAATATAATGACCTGAAAAACATCTTGAACCTCTGAGTTCCTGCATAACATAGCAATCATGTCAATCAAACTTGGAGAGCTATTAGGACAGCTGCAGAGAAATCACATAACATTACCAGAACACTCACAGCTAGATATCCATGCAGATTTGTGTATTTGCAGCAATGGGTAACCCATCAAGACCATATGCTGAAAAATGCAGAACAGGTGACTCACTGTATTTTGGGAATACTAAATTGCATCTTTGAAGATATGCACAAATTCTTGTGTGACAGTTTTCCAGGAGTTTGAAACACAGCTTGGAAACAAAGCTGATGTTCACAAGGGTCTTCTACACCCCAGCCTGTGATGTTCATGTTTACACCGCTGAATATTCAGAAGTGGATAATGCCATGAGCTACTGGCATCTGAAGAGCTGGATATGCTTATGACATACTCTGTGAGGACGTAGGTCTCTGCAACACCTTCAATATTAGCAGAACTGTCAATACAAGGGTTCAGAATATAAGGACAGCAAAGGCAAAGACTGTAAGAAGACTAAAACAACAGTAGCTACAATTCTCATTGCCCCAGCTGAATGTGAGAGAAGCATTTAGCACTGATGTGATCCGGCGCCAGCTTGGATGTGGGGAGGGAAGGACAAAGGTGGAACTAGATAAGACACCAAAGGTTGTGAGCATAGGTGAATAGAAGGACAATGGATTTATTGGCAATGGTTCTAAAGAAATGAAAAGGGGAGATGACAAGTTCAATATCTGACCCGTTGAGTTTGAGTTGGTGACAGGACATCCAGGAGGAGAAATCAGACAGACATTGTCATAGCAAGAGAGCCAGGACCGCAACAAGCATCTTACCACAAAAATGGGAGAAAATTAATGTCCTTGCAATCATTTAGCGAGACTAGTCAAGACAAAAGCAGCACTTGCAAGAAATTCAGTTGTGTCTAATTGTGATTGACAAGACAATTACAGCCAAAAACTGTTCCAAGAAAATGAATTTGACAAATTTGAGATTCCCATTAAAATGACAAGGCACCCATTGAAAAGGAAGAAACTGATTCACTGTGTCTTGTACCAAAGAAGCTGCTTTCCTCATTACCCGTGTCTGTTAAAGACTCTTTGTCTATATTGCATAATACTGTATATATTCCATCAAGTTTATGTCCTACTTTTATATGTTCACTGAGACGGAGTTCTTGTTCCCAGAATAACAGTAATTCTGATTTTTCTGCCTTTGCGCATTTAAATTGCCAACCATAGCAAAGCTTTGTTAGAAGCTTGCTGCTATCTTTGGTGCTGAATAGGGAACACATCACTAATGCTATAGTGAGTATTTTGTAATCTAAGAACCCAGTACTCTGAATGATGTGCTATAATGTGCTTTTATTAGAATGTTTTGGAAAATTAAAGAAAATTTGCCCTTTAAAAAGAAATATTAAAAATATATAATCATTCACTATGAATTTTGATGTTTACATACATATGTAATGAGTCTCATATAAAACAACAAAATCACCACCAAATCCTCCTCTCCCAAACAACAGTGCAAAGCAATAAAACTATCCTCTCTCGCTAGTGGATTCAATTTCATTGTAAAAAGAGGTACAATAAACATACTTTACTCTTCTGGAAGAAACTAACTTCCACTATTCAAAGCCACAAAGAAAACCACAACTGAGAAGAAACTTCCTAATCAGATTTTTCTCTGTCTTAATGCTTTAGGCCATATCACCCTCATCAATCAAGAAAACCCATTAAAGATTCTGCAGCTACCAAGATCAGAAAATTGTTGTGAACGGCTTACTGTGAAATGCAGGTGCTGCGGCAGCAGCCCACGCAGGCATCAACAGCTCTCTGAAATGAATGTCAATTAAAAAGGCAGATACAGAATGCAGAACTGTCCAAATGAGCGAGTACTGGCATAGTGAAGCTAAAATGATGGGAAATTAATGATGCTATTCCTTTCAAGAATACTGGAATTACAGGACCAGTTATACATCTTATAAGGTCAGCTTACCTTTTCCATTATTTATTGTTTCTCTCTCCCAAAATCTGGAGGCCATAGAATTACAGCTGTTTATTAACACATAGAAACTACCATTATCCTAGTGACACCCAGAAGTGCCACAGCAAGTAACTTTCTATGAGCACTTCCATTATAAACCTTTAACAGATACAAATCATTATTCAGGAAATTTGGTCTTTGTTCCTAGAATTATGTGGATCAGTTTAATAAGTTAAAATGTCTGATCTTTGACTTTGCACGGACAAAACTGCCACTGATTTCAACATATGAAGTGTTGTAGCTGTGTTGGTCCCAGGATATTAGAGAGAGACAAGGTGGGTGAGATAATATTTCTTATTGGACCAATTTCTGTTGGTGAGAGAGACAAGTTTTCAAGCTTACACAGAGTTGTTCTTCAGGTCTGGGACTAACTCAGGGCAAGTCTACAGTTAAAACGCTGCACTAATGCAGCTGAACTGCTGTAGTGCTTTAACGAATTGACCTATCAGTCCTCATCCTCCAAGAAACCTGCACAACACTTTCAAAAGACAAGCCTGGGAGCTTAAATTCATAACTTTGCTAGACATTAAAAATCATGACTGATTAGAGACACTGGATTTATGGTTTATTACAACAATCTATAACCCACTTACAACTGCCCTCCCAGCTGCTTCCTCCGCCCTTTCTTTCCTTCCTTCCTATGATTCTAGGGGTGTTAATGGGCCCTTCACCTTGAATGGATTTATAGATTGTGTGTTAACTGCTTATGCTAAACAATCTGTTCCAGCTTGTATTTAGAAGTGACACATTGAGTTAAGCCAGTTGTAAATGTGGCAGTGGATTGCAAGAGGATAAAAGGGAAGTCTCATGGTTAAGATTAACATTTTAAAACGTTTAACATTTTAAGTTTTTAACATTTTAAAAGTTAAATTTTGCAAATATTTCACTGGTTTTCTTTGTTAATTTCTTTTGCCAATGTACTTATTCTAGAAAGCCACCATTACACTTTTACAGTAGTTAGCTTCAAATTCTTCTCTCAGTCCTTATCTCCCTCCTTCCCTGCCTGCTCTGAACGCAGCAGAAGTTGCACTCACTGCTCAGGGAGACTGAGCAACACACTGAGAGCATGTGCTACACCAGGGGTCGGCAACCTTTCAGAAGTGGTGTGCCGAGTCTTCATTTATTCACTCTAATTTAAGGTTTCGCGTGCCAGTAATACCTTCTAAAAACGTTAAAATGTCTCTTTCTATAAGTATATAATATATAACTCAACTATTGTTGTATGTAAAGTAAATAAGGTTTTTAAAATGTTTAAGAACCTTCATTTAAAATTAAATTAAAATGCAGAGCCCCCCGGACCGGTGGCCAGGACCTGGGCAGTGTTAGTGCCACTGCAAATCAGCTCATGTGCCGCCTTTGGCACACGTGCCATAGGTTGCCTACCCCTGTGCTACACAGTGATGTTCCAAAGGAGTTACCTAGACCTCAGCCTACGGTGGTGCTTTGATTGGGTAGATTCAGGACTATGAGGGTCCACTGGCAAAATCCCCTGTAGAGGGAGAGGGGCAGTAGGAGTTTCTATCTAGTCCCCACCACCATATCTTTGATGTTTCTCATAAACAGGCAACTGAGCCTCTGAGATTAAGTGACTTGACCAAACTCACAAAGGAAGTCTCTGGCACTCCGAAATTGAATGTTGATCTCCTAAATCCAGTGCCTTAACCACAAAATCTCCCCTTCCTCCAGCTGGGATTACTCTCAGGCTGCAGTAGTGGCCATAGTGGTTGTATTGCCAATCTGAAAGATAGAGTCATCCTCTAGCAGATCTCATAAACATAGTCCATGTACTTGAGCAGTGTATAGGGCCAAAGCCTCATATCTAAATGCATTAGAATTGCAATACATGTCCAGGATATGCTTAGCTGCCAGTTAATACACATATTAGGTACAATACGGCATTATATATTTAAGCTACCCAAGTCATGTATTACTGAACTACTAAACACATCCTGGAATGTGAATATAATAAAGTGGCTCTGGTAGTTTACATTAGTTTAAACTAATCTCACTGAACAGATATTTCCATACAATTACTGGAAATAATTAATTTGAAAGGAGAGGGGGAAAATGTGTGTTTACATCTTTCTTTTGAAGTGTTGGTGTTTAAGAGTTTCTTCTTCCTCCCATACCCAAGTTTAAATAGGATTGTCTGTTCCACTTTGCTTCTTTCCTCTGCTTCTCTCCAGAACACTTGCTGCTTCTTTAGCAGATAAACTCTCTGATAGCAGCCTATTGCTTCTCTTTAAAAAAATTTTTTAAAAAGGTAGATGAGGATCTTACTCTGCTTTCAATCTAGCATATTTCCACAAGAAAATGAATGGAAAAGCATCCAGATCCCCAGAAAGAACTGCTGAACAAGTGGCATCTGGGCTGTAAAAGGAATTTTAAAAGCAGCTCTCTCTTCCCCATTTGAAAAATGCATGCAGTCCCCAGGGATGGATTAAGGCTAAGCATGGCCTAGATAATCCACAAACATAGCAGTCCAATCATAAGCAGAAGGCTGGCAGCCAGACACTTGGGAGCACAAACATTCCCAGAAACTTGAGGGCCCACTTTGGAATGCACAGCCTGAATCAACTAATTTATTCAATCCTGCCCCTAATCCACTGCTGGTGAGTTCAGAAGCTGCTGCTCCCAACTGTGCTTCTCTGACAGCCCAGGTGGTTTTAACTTAAAGAAACCCTTTAAACTGAAATGAAAACCAATCAGAAACATAAGACACCGTTGAGTTAGACTATCTAGCGGAAAAGGAAAGTTAGAAGTGGTCTGAGCACCAAGGCGGCATTGCAGGCAGATGAAGGGGAAAGAGAAGGGAGTTTTCCTAACAAGGTCAACTCAGTTAGCAGGGGGAGACTTGGAATCGGGCAACTATTACTTTTGAAATCCACTTCTGACTGCTGCAGTCAGTGTTCCCCAGGTGGCTGGGCCACTTTCAGTAGCGTTTGTATTAGGGAAAGAGCTACGGGTAGATCAGTTCCCAATTTCCCTTTCCTCCTCCTCACAGATGCAACTCCATGTTGAAACTGGACAAGGCACCAAGAAATCATTGTTGAGTGCAGTGAGGAGGGAGGAAAGTGTTTTCCTGGAGGAAATATGCTGTGCTCCAGGAGCAGAATTGGAATCCTTTATGATTTTCTAATTATTTTACAATACTTGTATCTACTATATTATTTCCCCCCTCTTATTAACATATGCATATGAATAAGTACACGCAATAAGCAAGTGAGATGATCCGGTGAGGCATTAAGCATTGGTATGATATCATCCAAAGATCCAGCTGGTATAGGAGAACACTGTTTTGGATAATCTATGTCCGAACTTTCATTCAAAATCAAGATCTGTATAATTTGTAGTGGAACAACAGATACTGGGCTGGTCAAACACATACTACATCCCTCTATTCTATACATGTCACACTGAACAACTACTTCAGAACTATTTTAGCCCAAGTTTTTAAGATATATTGGTATTTCTCATGTCTCTCCTTCTATAAAACCAGGCCCCATTAGTACAAGTCCAACTATAGGCTTTGGGGGAGTAGGAAAAGTATGTGTTCTTTAATGACCACAAGTTCTCTCAACTTTAAGTCCCATGAAAGTGATCAATGTGTGTGTAGCCACAGTACTTGATTTTATAAATAAAGATAAGCCAGTAACCGGTCTACTCTGGATGGAGAGAGAGAGAGAGAGAGAGATCGATCACAGGTACAGGGAATACATTTCTAATAAAATGGAGAGCTAAAAATATGAATTAAAGGTCATCACCAGAAAAAAAAAAATAGTACTACACAAGGGTTTACAAGGATCAAAAATTGATTGTTATCAGCCAACTCTGGTGAAAGCACCTCTGTCACAACTGCCAGATGCAGGTAGCGAACATTAGACGGAGTAGGCAAAAAAAAAGATTAAATCTTAACTATTTAAAGTATTATTATAAACCTGTTGATGTAGTTGATAAGAAAAAAAATGTTTGAAAAACAGTTCTAAATGGAAAAATATATATATCGGTGCCATTGGCATTTCCAACCACAAGATACTGTAAGTGGAAAGTAAATACATACTGTCTCAAGTTTTCAGCTCAAGAAGTATTAGTCAAACTTTTTAGCTCTTACAGTATTTAAAAAAAATAGCTGAAAATGATGACAAATAGCTGCAATAATCCTGAATATATAAATAATCATTTTACCCAGTTTTTAAACTGTTGTTCAGACAGCATTTCTATCAAAACAGTTTGTGCGATTCATCAGGACTTGTCCCTACAGCAATGTTTTGGCATTCTCATGTTCAAGAATGTCGACATGGCAATTACAGTCATGATATTGCAAGCCATTTTACCTAGAAATGTCTGCGAATTAAACAGCCACAGAAAGCGGATTTTGAGATCCACAGTGACCTCTAGTGCCAAAAAACAAAAAAGCACTGAAATTGGGTTTTTAGAAAAAAGGGGAAGCTATGGTAAATTGTTGGGTTTTTATCACTGAGAAGGTACAGACACTGAGAAATAAATGCTAGCAGCTAAAAAAACCCTAACATCTTTCCTCCCCCGCAGCCTCCAAGGCAACTGATGGGGAAAATTTTATAATGTGTAAATAAGAAGTTATATTTGATGCAAACTATCTTTACCAATCTTTGTAATACAAATGTAGTTTGATAAGTGCAACAACATTACACATTTTTTTGGCTAACAGAAAAAACAAACCCCATCACCCTGAAATCTACTTATTTAAAAAAAAAAAAAAAGCTTCAAGTGAATCTCCCTGCCAGTTTTTACAGCTGTACTATCATACTTTCTTATTTCTTACTTGTTTTTCTCTAGCCTATTACTTTGTTAAAGATCTAAACAGAGAAAACTAGGTCTATAAAAGGGAAATAGCCAAACTGGCAGTACATAAAGTGTTATCAGAGACAGAAAGCAAATTGAAAAATGTAAAAAAAAAATTCTGCTAGTTATATAGGCAAAAAAATGTTCAGACAATAGTGTGATTCTTATGTTGATTGTGTCCTTTTAAAAGTGAATGATCATGTTAGTAATATGACTTTTTTAAATTCAACATGCTAACCAAAGTGCACTAACCAATACAGGTCAGTCAAGAAGTTTCACAGTAATTGGATTCACTTATTGCTACAATCTGAAAAATCTTCAGAAATAATTTAAGGTTTAAGTGTAATAGTTATTCCTTCCAATAATATTTTCAAGTACACAAACATATGCAAAAGCGGAGTATTAAAAAAATGTCAATAGAGTAATGTAAACATCTGTGTGCTGACAATATACTCTATCAGGGACGGGTTTAGGTGCAGGCAAACCAGGTGACCCCCTGGGGTGCCAGGCCTAGGGGGCGCCGGGCTCGGGGTCTGTTTTTGTTGTTAGTGACAAAAGGGAAAAAAAATGTTTGAAGTAAAATGTTTCAGGTATTCCATATGTGGATTCATTTTCACTAACCTTTCTTCTAGAATGTTCTGGATCTTTGTAGAGTCTCGTGGAACCTTTCAGATTTTTTGAGAGCTACATTTTCCTTTAACCTCCTATAATGTTATCAGCCATGCCCTCGCAGGTATATAAGAGGAGGGATATCACCAGTCAGTCAGTGAGAGATAAGAACAAACTGAAGTGAAGTGAGAGCTCAGCTGCCACACCTTGTATTATTGTGTAATTGTGAAAGTGTACTTGTGTTTTAAGACTTGAAGAGTGTACGTAGTGACTAATAAAGGACATATTTAATGAGATGCCAGAGATATCTATTTAACCCCTACCTACGCAATAACATAAATGAAATACTTACTGTTACTTCTTTTGCCACACTTAACACATAATGTTTGATAGGTTTCAGAGTAGCAGCCGTGTTAGTCTGTATCAGCAAAAAGAACAGGAGTACTTGTGGCACCTTAGAGACTAACAAATCCAAGCTCTAAGATACAACCGCATTTGCTCCAATCCCTCAGACAGAGACAAACACCTACAATAGCTCTATCAAGCATTCTTAAAACTACAATACCCACCTGCTGAAGTGAAAAAACAGATTGACAGAGCCAGAAGAGTACCCAGAAGTCACCTACTACAGGACAGGCCCAACAAAGAAAATAACAGAATGCCACTAGCCGTCACCTTTAGCCCCCAACTAAAACCTCTCCAGCGCATCATCAAAGATCTACAACCTATCCTGAAAGATGATCCCTCACTCTCACAGATCTTGGGAGACAGACCTGTCCTCGCTTACAGACAGCCCCCCAACCTGAAGCAAATACTCACCAGCAACCACACACCATACAACAAAAACACTAACCCAGGAACCTACCCTTGCAACAAACCCCGCTGCCAACTCTGTCCACATATCTATTCAAGTGACACCATCACAGGACCTAATCATATCAGCCATGCCATCAGGGGCTCGTTCACCTGCACATCTACCAATGTGATATATGCCATCATGTGCCAGCAATGCCCCTCTGCCATGTACATTGGCCAAACCGGACAGTCTCTTCGCAAAAGAATAAACGGACACAAATCTGACATCAGGAATCATAACATTCAAAAACCAGTAGGAGAACACTTCAACCTCCCTAATCACTCAGTGACAGACGTTAAGGTGGCAATTTTGCAACAAAAAAGCTTCAAAAACAGACTCCAACGAGAAGCTGCTGAACTTGAATTGATATGCAAACTAGATACAATCAACTTAGGTTTGAACAGAGACTGGGAATGGCTCGGTCATTACACTAATTGAATCTATTTCCCCATGTTGAAGCAGCCTCACACTTTCGTGTCAACTGTCCGAAATGGGTCATCATGATTATCACTTCAAAAGTTTTTCTCCCCTGCTGTTAATAGCTTCTCTTAATTAATTAGCCTCTTACAGTTGGTATGGCTACTTCCACCTTCTCATGTTCTCTGTATGTATAAATATCTTCTAACTGTATGTTCCATTCTATGCATCCGAAGAAGTGGGCTGTAGCCCACGAAAGCTTATGCTCAAATAAATTTGTTAGTCTCTAAGGTGCCACAAGTACTCCTGTTCTTTTTTTTATAATGTTTGATGACTTTCGAAGATTGTGGAACATAGACTTTTGCTCTCCCTAATACTGTTTTTACCCGAAGAAAACAAAAGATATCCCCGAAGAAGCATTCAAGAGCTCAGTATAGGAAGCGAAAATCTCAATTGCAACCTAGTTTGCAGCCATGGGCAAATTCAATGGGAAAATATCTAATCATAGACCAGGCTTTAGGCAGTAGTGATCGTCCCAGTGCAGAAGAAATTGAGGAGAAAAACGTAAATGAAGGAAATCCTATGACTAAGGAATTAGCAGATTTACCTGAAGATAAGGAATGGAAATCTGAGGAAAGTGTTGGAGAATCGTCCAGTTTTCCTGGCGGCATAAAGAAGAGTGATGATGAAGAATGTGGCTCACATGAAAAGGAGAGTAATGACAAAGAAAAATCTGTTTTACATGAAAACGAGAGAAACGATAAAGAAGAATCCATCTTGCATGATGACAGAAATAGCAGTAAGAAAAACAGTACACCACAGATCGATACATCAGATCCTGCTTTATGGCCAGCAATCCTACACACTGCCGATATCATACAATTTTGAATGGGCCGGGCAAAAATGAGGATATGACGTTTCCAGTAAATGCGCAGAAGCAACACTTCTCAAAGTCACACTGCGAAAGAGTGCTCAAGAATGGTGAGTTGGCAAGTTTATTCGAAATCAACTGACAAAGTGTTCTGTTTTTGTTGCAAAATATTTGACAAGAATGACAAATCGTTGCCTGTATTATCTGGGCACAATTACAGGCATAACTTAGCTGATGCTCTGAAGCAACATGAAAGTCACCCGGCCATTTTACGTCGGACTCCAAATGGATGGAGGTCGAGTCCATGCTCAAGATGAATAAATGCATAGACACAGAAACCCAGTGCATTATTAATGTAGAAACCCAGCACTGGAGGAAAATGCTCGAACATCTGATCTCAATTACCCTCTTCCTTGCAAAGAATAATTTGGCTTTCCGGGGCTCATCGGACAAGTTGTTCAGTGAACATAATGGTAATTACCTTGGTTTGGTAGAGCTCCTTGGGAAATACGACGATATCATGCATGAGAGCCTATGTCAAGTAGTTTGTAAAGAAGCTATGGACCATTACTGCAGCAAAACAATTGACCTTATAGCAAGGAAGGTGCTTGATAACATATTGATACAGCTTGGCAAAGCGAAGTACTACACTGTAATAACAGACTGCACTCCCGACATTAATCACAGCAAAAAGATGTCATTTGCAGTAAGATTTGTTGACAATGAGGATGGCTGTATCCAAGTAAAGGAACAGTTTATCTGTTTCTGCTCTGTGGATGGCTCTACTGGAAAAGGCCTAACAGAACTGTTTATTTTATTCTCATTCAAAACATTCATACATCTTCTGGACTGCCGCTTCAAGGCCCAATGGCCCAAACATGAAGGGAAGAAGCAGTGGCATCCACACAAGGATCCTTGTGCTGAATACAAGAGCTTCCTTCGTGCCTTGTGGCTGCCATTCCCTCAACCTGGTTGTGTCAGATGCAGCATCATCTTCTTTAGATTCAGTATCTCTCTTCAGAGTACTGCAAAGGATATATGTCCTGTTTTCAGCATCAACTATCAGGTGGAAGAGCCTCATGGACAATGTTACAAATCTAACAGTGAAGCCGCTAAGTGACACTTGCTGTGAGAGCCGCATTGATAGCATAAGGCCAGTGAGGTACCAAGTGACTGAGATTTATGACTCCCTGATATAACTGGCACAGTCAAGTAAAGCCGAGGCTGGAATCTGACACGAGGCGCAAAGCCTGGCAAATCAAATCATTGACTTCAAATTTCTAGTCTCAACTGTGGTTTGGAACAATATTCTGTTCCAAGTAAACATTGTAAGCAAGGCATTACAAACTCAGTCGATGGACATCGCAACCGCTACTACTTTGATGAGAAGCTGCCTTGATTTCGTTGTAGCCTACAGAGACAACGGACTTGAAGATGCCATCACTGCTGCCAAAGAAATGGTGAAAACTTAGGAGGTGAGCCTGTCTTCAAGGAAACTCGTATTCAGAAGAAGAAGAGACAGTTTGGTTACAAGGACAAAGATGAGGCGATGGAAAGCTTGGAAATAAAATTCAAGATGGAGTTTCTTTGCTTGCTCGTTGACACTGCTCAAGTGTCCATCGAAGAAAGGTTTGGACAAATGAAGCACTACAAAAAGACCCAGGGGAATTTTCTATGACCTTAGTAAGCTGCCGGTGGACAGGAAAACACTCTTGAACACTTGCACGGATCTTCATTGGACTCTGACACATGGGGAGTGTTCAGACACCAATAATAAAGACCTCTATGTTGAATTGGACAACATCCGTCACATTTTGCCACACAGGAAGCACTCTGCATTCCAAGTTCTCCAATTCATTCATGATGTAAAGCTGAAGGGCACTTTTCCTAATGTGTGGATAGCTTTAAGGATTCTGCTCACGCTGCTGGTCACAGTCGTGAATGGTGAGCACAGCTTTTCGAAGCGCAGGCTCATCAAAACATACTTTCGATCGACAATGGCCAACGAGAGACTGACATCACATACTATTTTATCACTTGAAATACCATTGGCCAGTCTTTGGATCTCTCTGACACTGTGCTTCAGTGTCATTCTGAGGCTGGCACCTACTGTAACACTATTTAATAATTGTCCACCCAATATTGGTGCACAGTTCCATTTCTTCATGTTAGTATATTTCAGTAATTCTTAAAATTATAAAGTTTCTATAAGCTTAGCGGAAACAAATTTTGTTATTGGCTTATAAGTGGCATGAATATATAGAGATTTACAGATCCTAGTATGTAAATTTATCGTCTTATATGACAGGGATAAATCATGCATGCAAATCGTGCATCAAAGTCATAAAATGGGCTACAAATGCAATAAAAAATAAGGTATTCAAAAGTTTAACAAATGGGGGGCGGAGGGGCGCTGAAGATCCTCCTCGCCTGGGGTGCCATTTGGTCTAGGGCCAGCCCTGTACTCTATCATTATGTTCATTGCTCATTCAGCTCCTAAATATTTACAACTTAGCACCTGGATCCTGCAAACACTTAAACACATACTTAACTTCAGTGGGACTTCTCACAAAGTTATGCCCCTGTAAGTGTTTGTAGGATCGGGGCTTTACACAATAACTGTTGTAAATATTCTGTGAATACTGCTTAATTGACTAGTAACATGAATGAGAAATTACATTAACAATCAAAATTAAGGCCTTATCATTTGTGATTATATAATAATTATGTAGGTTTAAAAAGAAGTATGTATTAGTGGACTCTTGACTATTAAGCCCATTGTGCATTAGGGTCCTAGCACGTTAGCAGTTCATGGAAGTTGTGCTAAAAATTGTTTTTTTGTTTGCTGAAGACACCCACTGTGCACGTCACAATTATTGTAATTCAAACACGAAATAAGCATTGCAATCATGAGTTGCAATCAACAGCTGGCAATGGAAGATATATTGCTAGCTTTATGGCTTGTGGTTTCAAGAGCCTAATTAGTTTGAACAACTTGTCTATTAGAAGTCTGTTAAGTAGACCGCTGATTATTGGTCTAAATGGAGGCAAAGGCTCTTTGTAAGCATACAGGATATTTGTTGAAGGGGTGCATTTTAACTGAGGAGCTACTAAAAGAGTTAAGGGAGAAGAGGGAACAGATTTAAGAAATTTGAAACAAGTGGACGAAAGTAAGATTCCAGAAAGGGAAATGATCTCTAGAAGAATATGAGAAAATATTTAGTAGAACTCAGAAGCCAAATCAAAAGACTTTTGTACCAATTAAAGTCTACGAAGAGAGGCAAAGATTGACAGTTGGATGGGTTACACTAATAGCTTAGAAGATGTCTAAAGAAATTACGGAACTCAGAATTGATCTTTAATAAAAGTACAGAGGAGAGCAAACAATCCTAATTTTTCAGAACGAGAACAGGCAAGAGTCAAAACCTTTAAGTCTGATATTGATGTAAGCAAAATTCTAAAGGTAGTAAGAGATGTTGACACAGGACACCTAAAGATATGACAGCCAATATTAAGGAGCATTGTTTCATAATTTGCAAGTCTTCTCTTGACAATGCTGATGACATTTGTGGAGAAGACACAAAGCAGATGGGGTTTAAGCAATCAACATAATCTACTTGGATTTCAAAGCCACATTTTACACAATACCAACAACATATACATAAGGTTATTAAATATGGCATGAAAAGCATTCTCCTTGAATTAGATAAAAAGTGACCAAGGGCAGAATCTTATAACCAGATTACAAGGTCAGATTGTAATACTAAATTACTGTGAGCTGTTTTCAAGTACAAGGATGCCAGTGAATGGAAAAGCCACAAGGCTGAGCATCAAAACTAATGCTTTTCATTCTAGAAATAATTTAATGATGCCAAGAAGCTAACATGCCAGAAAGGCAACAGATGCTCCTAAGGAGATGGGGAAAATATTTAAAAGCCAATTTGTGGAGTTTCCTCCTAATCTTTCCATCACAGATAATGAACAGTGAGTTTGGCTATATAAATCACCAGACAACCCAAGATCCATATGAATCTTGAGACATCTGCAGAAGCCCAGCACAGCTGTGATGGCAACCCCTCCACATGGTAGCATGGCCCCTCTTAAGTGCTATGCTCCCATGGTGTTCTCTCATGAAACGGTTCTTAAATCCTCCCTCACCCCAATAGGGTTTTCACATGTCTCACCAATGCTACAGGCCATTGCCATGTAGGATACTGTCAGATACCCAGAAGGTGTAAATCCGTGTAGCAGCTATAATACACCCCACAATACACAATCACAGCTTTTCTTGATTACTAGGGCCCCAACCCTTGCAATCTACCAGCAAAGGGGCTTCCTCAGAATCAAGAAGAAAGAATCATTCTCCAGACTAGCTGCTCCCAACTCTTTATATCCCCCATCCCAAGAAACATCTGATCTGGCACCTGTTCACATGAGGTAGTCAGGATGACTGGGCCCAATGTGCCGAAGTTTGGTTACAATACCAAACTAGGTGGGACCAGAATCAAATCCAAAGAGTTCTATAAAGGCTAGCAGCACTAGCAGACAAAATAGTTCATGATGTTCAATTTGAATAAGCACACTGTCACAGTTCAGTGTGGGAAATCATTAGTGATATATATTAAACATATGAATCCTACAAAAAAACAGAGCAGAAAGTGAAAGAAACAGTGAGCATGTTATATAGCTGCATGCAATATGCAGGCAGAACATTGTGATGCTCAAGTTTAAGTTACGCACACAGCATTACAGCTGTTACAACTGCTATGGTGCTGTAAAACATTTTCAATTTCTTATTTTCACATGCTAACAACTTTCTGAAGCATTCACCATTTAGACTGAAATTTTCCATACTTGGTCTCCATTTTAGAATGTTTGAGTAAAATCCCATCAATCATTGTGGAGTTAAACATTAATGATTTATTGTGAAGATAATACAAAAACATCCAAACTTGGATATTTCAAATTGGATGTGTGAATAGACCTTAAGAAGCTGTACACTCTGCTAAAAGCTGAAAAAAAATCCTTTTTAAAAAGTTAATTGAAAAATGTGGGACTGAACATAATAAAAAGTGGAAAGCATTAGAATATTAGATGTACACCTGCATGTAGTGGACATATGTTAGCAGTAGTTAACAACAGGTATTTGGTTACAGAAATTTACAAGCTCAGCAGCTTTGGAACAATGGGTGGTGGAGCATGTAAGGGCAAAAAGCAATTTAGTTCTACAAACCAGTTAGCTTCAGCCACTACGGGGCAGGGAGCAAGCAGTACCAGGAACTTCTGTAGAGCTAGCTTGGGTGGGAGGAAGAGGATCAAGTACTCTCACACACCCGAAAACTGGATTAAAAAGGGAGGGAACCAGGAAACACTCCAGCACCATCCCCCATCAGGTACCAATGGAAGCATCAGAAAAACATGCCTCCTAACCCAGGATAAGCAGCAGATGAATGTTGTTTAAGAAAGAATGGACAATTAATCCCCATTACTTGAGGAAGTAGGGGAGGAGGAAGGTAACTGGAAGAAGGTAGCAGGCAGGACAATGGACTTACATTACCACTAGAAGCTACTGCCCAGGTTCTTTTCTCCCCTGTTCTCCCCAGAGGTAGGGCTCCCCAAACACCTGTGTTCCCTGACAGGGCATCCTCCCTTGAAGCACCGTGGAGAGGGAGCAAAGCCTTGGGTTGAATCTGCCTAGTTCCCTTAGGCTGTGTCTACATCAGGATTTTTCTAAATTCTACCATCACTGTTCTACAATATTGCCATCCCCAGTCTCCAATAATCTTGAGTCAGGCCTCCAAACACCATGAGATTATTTTAAAAATCTTATGATTTTAAGCCAATGAATTTTAGATTCATTTTTGAAGCTTGTCTCCCCAAACACAACAGCTAGGAACTTACTAAAAAAAAACAAAAAAAAAACCACTGAAATTTCCATTTCATCACCCCACTTTCTGGTGAATTGGATTAAAGAAAAACATCACGTATCATAAGACGTGATAGAGTTGGGAGACTTGGCGACCAATCTCTACCACCAGTCAATTTCCCTAATGCTTGAAGCAGTGGGAGAATTTCAAAGTCCACAGTGTAAACAAGGCTTCTCAACACTAGATTCAACTCACCACCACCCAACCCTCCCAGAAACAAGACAACTGCTGGGACCCTTTGTGCTAAAACGGACCCTGACTTTGGCCATGTCTATATTTACACCTATATCAGAACTGCTGCGATAGATGCAGCGGTGTCGATTTAGCAGGTCTGGTGAAGACCCGCAAAGTCAATGGCAGAGCACTCTCCCATCGACTTTTGTACTCCAGCTCCTCGAGAAGCGTAAGGTAAGTAGGCAGGAGAGCATCTCCTGTCGACACAATGTGGTGTAGACACCACTGTAAGTCAACCTACGTTGCTTTCGAGTTCAGTTACATAACTTACGTATCTGAAGTAGCATAACTTAGGTTGATTTACAGCTGTAGTGTAGACCAGCACCTCCCTGCAGCCCACTGCTTCCTGCAGCTCCCATTGGCCGGAAACAGTGAACCACAGCCACTGGGAGCTGTGGGGGTCCATGCCTGCGGACGGTCAATGTAAACAAAATGTCTTGCAGCCCGCCAGCAGATTACCCTGATGGGCCATGTGCCTAAGGCTGCCGACCCCTGTACTAAAGCAACATTTTAAAGTTGGGAGGGAACTCAAGCTCTCAAAAAAGTCAAGAAATTGTAAAAAAAAGAAAAGTTTCCGCTGCAACTCTAACTTTGCCTTTTTCACAGCTCTGACATTTTCAATCCTATTTTTCTTGTAAAGTGTAAATTGATACATGACGGTAATAACATCGGCTATAAAATATATAGGACATAATATAGCCTAGTTCAAGCTGTGGGGGAAACTCTGTTTTTGGAGGCTCCTAACTTCTGAAAGTTTAACTTCCCAACGCTGACATTTTATTGCCATTTTGTTTCCCTTTCCACATTTAATATTCTATAAGCAGAGGTAAAAAGATCAAAAAAAGTTATTCCAACATTTGATAATGGATTTGGGAGACATTTTCAATATTATGTCTTTTTTTCATACATTACAGGAGGCAGTTCTCAAACATTTTAAATATTTTATTTCTTCAAGAGTTTACAAAACTACAGTAAAAGTCCTACCCAATTCTGAGCTCTCCCATAATCTCTTAAAAATACACAAACAGACATGCTCGTTACCCCAGACTAAATCAAATAACCCAGCAACAATATAAGCATAATAAGTTAACTGACTTTCTCACAGAGTCCACATAAGAGTCAAACCTCACCCCCACCCAGCAAGGGAGAAAAGGTGAGCCTTACACCCTGAAGATGAAAGAACATGGGCTCTTCCAGACTTGGAGAAGAAACAAGTTCCAAAGGCTTTAATGGCAAATGCCCTGCTGACTGAAACTTTAGCAATACATCACAGAGAGTCTCTTACAGCTTGTCTACATAAACAGTTAGTCCACTGCAAGCTGGAGTGTGAATCTACTCTGCACTAGCCTGCTGCACATTAACTGTTCATGTGGCCATTGTTAAGTTACGTTCCTTAGCTTGCTTTGATCTACCCCATTTTGAAATGGGACTAGATCAAAGCACACTAAGGAATGGTTAGCATGAGACAGGCTAGTGGGGCTTAGATTCATGCCCCAGTTTGCTATGGGCTAACTGTTCGTGTAGACAAGTCCTTCGACATAGTGTGTCCCACAACATTTAGTGCTTTATATCACAGGATAGCTGGCCCCTTAAACGAAATTAGGCTCAACTCTCCTGTTCCAGTCCAGGTGTGCCTAGTTTGGTGTAACGCGGAGGGTGGGGCTGCCTCTGGCAGTTATAAATAAAAGTCCAGAATCCTGAGAGAGAGGGAGCTTAGAAGGAGAGTTTAGAACCCAGAATTAAGAGAAGAAAAACAGTCCAGTCATGAGAGTAAAGAGACTTCAGAGGAAGAGCAGATATGGGCTGGGAGCTTCAGGGAGGGTATGCTCCTGAATGAGGGAGTGGTGAGAGTCTGGTTGAGCAGCGGAGCCAGATCAGGCTGACGAAAGCAGAAAGCAGTCAGGAGGTCACCCACAAACTTCCCCAGGCCAGAGAGCCTTGGTCAGACAGCTAAGAGCAGGAGAGGGAAAGGTCTGCTGGCTCTCTGAGTCAGAGAGGTGAAGCCAGAGGGCGGAGAGGGCTGAAGACTGAGGAATGATAGAGGGGTGAGCCCGCTGATGTCTTTAGGCAAAAGCTAGAACCCTACCTGAGAAGAACACAGGGCAGAGAAATACACCTGGTAAAGGGGCGCAGCTGGGGCACTGTGGGAGATGCCAAAGCCATACTTGCTGCTGGACTGTTGTGTGGTAGGTTGATTCTGCTGTCTTATACATTTGCAAGCCCTCCAATTATGTTTCATTGGCAAAGTTGATCAAGTCTGAATTTACATCAAAAGGACAGCTAATAAAGACATACAATAAGCAGCTGCAAAGAATATAAAGGAGTACTGAATTCTCTGCACCCACAAAAAGAACCTTTGGGAACTGGAAGTCCAGAAGGGTCCAGGGCTACTTCTATAGAGCAGGAAACATTTCTGCTTGACAACAGACAAATGCTTCACTATTGTGACAAAATCAACTCCAAAGATTACCTGAAATGCTCAGTAAACCACAGTTTGAGAATCACTGTACTATAGAAGATAGAGAAAAACTTTGGAGGAATACCTGAAAATTCAGCTCTGGCATAATGGGGAAGGCCTAAGAAGAAATAGGGTTCTGTAACATGCACCAAATATGGTAAGATTTGGGCCCATTCTAATCTCTTTTGGTAGTGAATTCTGTACTTAGGACCTTTTACTATCAACATTCCATTCAATAGCTTTTTAATCTGCAGTTGTATGTATGGGTGGATTGTTGGTGGGAAAACTCTCTCTAATATTCCCAGGTCCCAGCCTACTCAGGGCTTTATAGATTAGGATCAGAACTTTGAACTGGATCTGCGATTTGGTGGGGAGCCACTGAAGGCTCTAAAGCCCATATGTGAGGTGTTCTAATCTGTTCTTTTATTTTGGCCCATAGTTTTTAAAAATAAATTTCAAATTCATTTTTCCCAATACACATTAATATCTTTAATATTAATATTACAGAAAAAAATATTTATTAATTAAAGTGATGTAAAACACAGCAGATAAACCAGCAAATCTTTTCATAGATTTCCATTTTTCCAGGGACAGGAATATTTTAATGATTGCCTCTAGTCAAATTAGAGAGACAAGGTGGGTGAGGTAATGTCTTGTATGGGACCAACTTTTGTTGGTGAGAGGGACAAACTTTCGAGCTTACACAGAGCTCTGTATAGGATACCATGGAGAAACCTAACAGTGGAAAAATTGGAACAAAAATCTGAGGAATATGCAAAAATGAAGTCCCAGTTCAATTTCTAGACAGACATTAAAGAAAATTAGTCCATTTTGTCATACCATCTGCCAGGCAGTTTCCAATTCTGTGCCGCACTCCAAATTACCTGTGTTTTATTCTGAAGCATGGATACAGTAAGTTATTTGTAAATCAGATAATGAGTAAAAGGTCCAGGGGTGAATTATGAAATACTGAAGTAAAGGAATCAAAAAGTGATGCATAGCAAAATCAATAAGAAAAAAAAAGTCTCAAATCAGGGTCATAAGATAGAATTCTGGGATCTCCTCTTCAATTGTTTGCTTGTGTTATTTTCAGAACTCATCACCAACTGTGCATTCAGCATATGTATGTAGGTAGGACTAAACAAGTTCTAGATTGAAATTTTAATATTTAATTTAATCGATCAACTAAAGCTGTTTGGCAAGAAATGCTATGTTGTATTGTGTGGGAGATCAAGTGGAGAGAGATTCTTACACTTTGGACTGGTAACATCAGAAAGTTAGTCTGTTAAAAATAGCAACTCATCAATAGTCAATTAGCACTAGAAAAATCTATGTAGGCAACTCTGATTATAAACAGAATTTGTAACAAAAGTTTACACACAGAACAACTATTCTGGGTGGTGTTTTCAAAAGCACCTAAGTGATTCAGAAGCACAAGTCCCCTTGAAAGTCTCTTCCAATTTTATAAGATATTTTAGAATAAGAGTGAGGGGAACAGATGTGCCTTTTCTTAGTGGGCATGCTGTTAAATAATTGTGCCACTTTCTCCCTAATGTTTTCATACAAATCTAGATGGCCAGTCTTTACACAGGCTGGCAGCAGCAGACATAAGGGGGAGAATAAAAAATAAAGGATTTATTGAATAGTCTAAGATTGGATATAATGGTAGCATAGATTGGAAGGAAATCTGCTGAACACTACCACACTAATACTGAAATAAAGCTAAAAAGCAAATCTGGAACCTAAACTTAGCCATTCAGAAATTCCAAAAACTGTCTCAGTATCCACTAACATAATATATACAGTAATGGTGCCACCGACTGCCATGGGAGGTCACCACACAAAGGACAGGGGAAAAGCAGAAGGCGGTTTCTTTTCAGATTTGTTTTCACAGAGAGCTCAGTAAAAGCAGATTAAATGTTTGAAATATTCAAAACAAATCTCCCTTTTGGCAGAGTCCAAGATGGAAATGATCCAGCATTGGTAGGAAAATTGAACAGGTTGTGCTGTAGACCTATTGCATTTTATTTGAAAATATAAAAATTCATGAGCTTTTACCCAAAAAGCTATTTTCAAAATAGTCAAATCAGAGTGAGGTTCACACACATATATTTTTAAATGTTGTGTTACCAAAAAAAAGTAATAGAATGGTTAACTCAGGAACCCTATTTTAAAGAAAAAACTGCATTTCTGCAAGTTTACTTAAACTGTCAAAGGAGAAAATGGTGCATTTAACTGATCCTTACTTTTAGAATATTTTGGGTTTCATTCCACTTGTTCGTCCACTCTTTGGTCAGCTCTTGTACCTGTGAAATGAAACAAAAAGATAATATCCTATATTAAACTAGTCTTGTTTGAAATACCACACTTACTCTCACAACGGACTTGGCACAGAATTTCAGAGAACAACTTAAAATGCCAAATATTTGACAAGTTTGTTGCTCCCTGCAGCTGATTCCACTTCCAATATTGGGATAATAATTAAATGTCACCAAAATCTGTTACAGTGGCCACATAAACTTTCCCCACCAAAATAAAGCCTGTGCTACTTATGCATGTTTGCATTAATTATTTGCCCAATATACAGCAAGACGACAAAAATGATGGGCTATCATACCTCTGATTTTTATCTTTTTAGAAAGGAAAAGATATTTAAGATTATGAAGGACATAGTGAAAACTCCTATTTGTAATATTTCATAAGAACAAGGATGTAAAGGGATGGTCACTTAAAATAATGGCAGGTAATTTCAGAACATATAAAAGGATTTATTACATGCAGTGCTTAGTCAAACCTATGAAATCTACAACCACAGAATGAGATAAAGGTTATAGCCAAATTTTACAATGAACTGGAATAATTTTAGGATCAACTGTCACTGTGATTATGCATGGTAAGGTAAGAGTACTCATGATTCAGGCCATATGTTGTCCAAAAAGGTTTACAAAGGCTAATAATTACAGAAATGTTTTTGTGGTACAGTAAAAGCTTTCTTATCCGGCATGTTGGGGAAATGGGGGGGTGCCGGAAAAATTCTGGTTAGCTAAGAGGGAGGCTTTATTTGGGTGCCGGAGGGTGCTCAAGGCCAGGGGTTGAGGCACGGGAGAAGGTGCGGACTCTGGGAAGGAGTTTGGGTGCAGGAGGGGGCTCGGGGCAGGCACCGTGCCAACTGGACTATAAACCGGACTTTCAATGAAGATCAGAAATGCCAGTTTATAGAGCTTTCTGGTTGGTAAAATGCCGGATATTATCTTTCCACTCATCCAATGCATGGGATTTACATTCATTTTTTTAAGACTATGTAAAATCAAGGAACAAAAACTAAAGAGTATAAATCTTTTTATTTGAAGTGTTTATATATTTCAATTTAAAAATTCAAATTCTTAATAATGAGAGTATCCTGGAATGCACTATTATAAATACATGTCAGGACTTCAAGTCTTTAGATTATGGCTCAACAAATCTTAGATGCGTGTAACTCTGCATATCTGTACAATGGCACACCTGCCATATGTTATCTTATTCCCCACAATATAAATTAAATTTCAAAACTGAAATCCCTGATGAAGGCTATATTTCTTTGATTTATATACATAAAAAAAGCACTTATCCCAGGCTCTCTAAATAGCTGACATAATGCATACAAGGGTGTAGTTAGTATAAATTGTTCACAGTCCTCGGACACTGCCTTTTATTCCCAAGCAATATTTGATAATTGCTTCTCTTGATTTTTTTACCCTGGAATTAAGTTTATACATCTTTTAAAAACCTGAATCTACTTTCAAGTGGTGAAATGCTTAAACTCAAGACTAACTGCTTCTGTCTCCTTTAAGATTTATAGGTAAATTGATCATTTACTTAGAGGGACAAATAGCAATGCTTCCCTTCACAGCTCTGCCAAAATGACCTCAATCTTGACTTTCAACCGTATCCTTCAGTTTCACAGTTGGCTTTATTTGTAGACAGACTACAAATTAAGATGCACTGTGTGGTAGTTACAGAATATGGTCAACTGCCCACAAGGGAATAAGTTGAAAATCATAAATGAAATAAGTAGCTCATTTTCTCTTGTAACCTAGGATTTAAACTCAGAAAGGAAAGGATAATACTTCTCTCCACTGTGCCACCTAGGTCCAGAATGCTAACAATCACAATATTAGTCTTGTCAATTGTTTTCTTTTGTTTTTTAAAGAAAAAATATTAAAGAATCCTGATGCTCATCACTTGATGCTCATCACCTTTATCTTCACCATTTCTGGAGAATTTTTAAATGCACATGAGTTGTTTAAAATAGTTCCTGTAACACAGCAATTAATTCATTCAAGAGAACTACTGTGCACTAGTCTGTTAATTTAAATATGGTAATAAAGTCTTTAGATCTGCAGAATCAAATTCACTATTGCAGCCATTCAGTTATAGAACAGCTTTACCCTTTGTAATATGTGCTAAGAATGTGCAGTAATTCAGTAATTATGCTTGTGGTAATTATCTTAAGTAGCAATCACATAACGTATTAATGAGGTTGACAGTGGACAATAAAACATACTCGATAAACATCCCACACAGTGAGGACAACACTTCTGAATAGGACAAGCAATGAATACTATCAGAGCATGAAAAATATATTCCAGTTAATACCATACATTCAGCAGTTTCTACCACCCATCTAAACATTCATAAGAACAATACTCAGGTAACACTAAGTATATTTATTCAACTGTGATTCAAGTTTACAAATTAATATTAATCAGTATTTTTTTTTTAAATATTTTAAGGAGGAAAAGCATTGTTGTAACTTAATGTTCAAACTACGATTATTCACGTTCTGCCACAAGTACTGAACACAGTACAGAACGCTAGTTTTTTAGGATACAATAACTATTATAAATGTGCTCCAGGCAGAAACATGGCTTACAAGAGGCCTTATTCTCCTTGGTTTTACATCAGTGAATCTACTATTTTGTCTCTGCTGGTATCAAATTTAGCTTAACCCATTGGAAGAGCCTGAGTTAAAAAAAAAGAAAGAAAGAAAGAAAGAAAGAAAGAAAGAAAGAAAGAAAGAAAGAAAGAAAGAAAGAAAGAAAGAAAGAAAGAAACCTAGATAATTTGTAGTTTCATGTTTTTTAAACAAAAATGTAAATGTAGTTTTTCACACATCAACTTGCCCTAAAAAATTATTATGATCAAGAGTCATACATCATAATGTAAAGAGATAATGTATAGTATCAATTAGTTGAGTCAAAAATGTGTTTCCTAAAAGGGATATACTAACTCCAGAGATTTTAGCAGACTGAGTAATTCTAATGAACCAAATCCTCAGCCAGCTTCAATGGAATTATACCAATTTACACCAGCAGAAGAACTGGCCCAATGATTTTAGAAGACCATTCATCCATATTTGATCCTTAAAGTAGGGTTGCAACTTTCTATTTGCAGAAAACTGAACACCTTTGCCCCGCCTCTTCCCTGAGGCCACGCTCCTATCCACCCCTTCTCCAAGGCCTCACCCCTGCTCACTCCATCCCCCCTTCCTCCGTCACTTGCTCTCCCCCACCCTCAGTCATTCACTCATTTTCACTAAGCTGGGGTGCAAGAGGGGGTGAGGGCTCCGGCTGGGGCTGAGGGCTCTGGGGTGTGGCTGGCGATGAGGGGTTTGGGGTGTAGGAGGGGGCTCCGGGCTGGGTCAAGGGGTTCAGAGTGTGGAATAAGGCTCCAGGCTGGGGCACGGGGTTGGGGTCTGTGAGGGGGTATGGGCCAGAAATGAGGGGTTCAGCGTGTGGGAGGGGGCTCCAGGTTGGGGTAGAAGGTTGGAGTGTGGTAGGGGGTGAGGGCTCTGGCTGGGGGTGTGGGCTCCAGACTGGGGATGAGGGGTTCAGAGGGCAGGAGGGGGCTCAGGGCTGGGGCAGGGGATTGGGGTGTAGGAGCAGGTTCGGGGTGCAGGTGCTTACCTCAGGCAGCTCCCAGGAAGCTGCTAGCATCTCCCTCTGGCTCCTAGGCAGAGGTGCAGCCAGGCGTCTCCGCATGCTGGCCCTGCCTGCAGGCACCGCCCCTGCAGCTCTCATTGGCTGCGGTTCCTGGCCAATGGGAGCTGCAGAGCCGGGGTTCGGGGCGGGGGCAGTGTGCAGAGCCCCTGTGGCCGCTCATATACTTAGGAGCCAGAGGGAAATGCTGGCAGCTTCCCAGGAGCGGCGCAGAGCTAGGCAGGTACCCTGCCGATCTCGCTGCAGGTGGCCAATTGGACTTTTAACAGCCTGGTCAGCGGTGCTGACCAGAGCCACCAGGGTCCCTTTTCGACCGGGTGTTCCCGTCGAAAACCAGACACCTGGCAACCCTAACTTAAAGATTCTAAATACTCCTCCCCCCCTCACAAATCTGATTAATGCTACCTCTTTTTGTACAGTCTGCTATTGTCTAAATATGATCAACATGAAGCAGATAGTAAAGGATTTAAAAGAGGGTTAAATTCTCAGATATGAAAGATATAGGTCCATTATGTCTAGACTCACATGTTCAGTTATCACTACTGCACATGAAAATAGCTGATAAGTTATCTAAATAACCATTTGCATATGATTATACCAGATCTGAAGGCAGACCAACATTACTTCCTGCAAATTTGCCCCAGATTCTTAGAACACGGCATGGCAAGTTTAGAAACCAGAAACATTAATTAGTCCAACACTATACCAGAATTTAATTTGCATTTTTCTGTCGGCATTGAAATCTTTTTCTGACTCTCCATATTATAATCTATTATTATCTTTCTCAAAATACACACATTTAATACACACATTTTTAAGAGAAGAGAAAAGGAGATTTGCCCAGGGAATAATATTTTCCATTATTCAAACATGAGTCAGTTAAATTTATTTCAAGAAAGCATGCAAGAGTATCTATAATGTATTTTCTTCTGTGTTACACTGTATTTCACATAAACAGTGCAACAAGTAATAAAATTACAAATTCTAGTTTATTATAAAAAGTTAGAAAAAATAAATCTGAGGTTTTTACATCTAGTTGAATTCAAAAAAATGCTGCTTTGTAAAATAAACAAACAAATAAATGGACAAACAAACCACAACATTAAAGTCAGTGTTGATAAGTGTGTATACCAAAAAGTTCCTGAAATGAGCTGTTACTGCTCCAGCATCCAGATCACATTTATCTCTAAAATAAATATCAAATTATAACTTACTCTTGCTTCATTCTGCTGAAGCTTCTCCTCCATACTTAAAGCTGTTGGAGAATCCAAGAGTGCAATCTAAATTGTAAAACAACTCACATTAGTATATAGTAAAATAAACAGTACAATGGATGGTGGATTAGAAGGTATGAAATATTATTGTGCAGGTATTTTAATAAATTTTTATAGTAAATCCTGTTCTAGTCTTTATCTGCAATGGATGACATTTCATCTTTATCCATATAAAATATTCACATTAGTGGCAATCTTGTCAAAGTATAAATTTGAAATACAAATCAGTAATTTATAATTTTACACACACACTTTTACTTATTTGTCTACATATATATTGAGCTGAAGACGCACAACATTTTTGACAAATTGGCTCTACAAACATCAATTTTTTAAAAATGCAGTAGATGACAATTTACTATGCATGAGGTGTCTATTTAACTATTCTGCTATAAACATTTCTATGTGTATGACATTTGTATTGTAAAAATATATCTTGTTAATTTGACTGTGGAACGTGAAAATTACTAATACTTACAAAAATGTAAGCAGTTTTCTTTATTATATAACATTGACTAGTGTTGGATTTTGGGTAAATAATTATCAATGAGCCATGGTGGCATTTGCAATCCAATATTCTGGGAATATAAAGACTGTCCATAGAAGAAATTATACAGGGATTTATATTCTATTGTACACATTTACCACCACCTGCTGTTTTACCAAGCAGCACAAATTCAATTAATTTAGTCTTGCTCGGCATTGTATCCCTCACAGACATTTATAACATAAGAATTGAAATTCTCTGGAATTCTTCATAGCACAGCCATATTTATTTTGTGACATCTACTCTTTTACATCTTGGAACAATGTCAAAGTATTAAATCTTCAAAGCAGTCTAAAATATGTGTACCCAGAGTTTGCAAAGTCAAGCTGTATTTTAGAAATAAAAATTGTCAGCTTGCCAGCAAAATCACTCAACTTTTCCCCCAGACAAGCACAGGACAAAGCACAGAGTACAACAGAGTAATTTCACCCTCATGGAAGGTTTTCGGTTTTACTATTTACAATACAGCAGAATCGTACTAATACTTCCTTTAGTAATCTGCAAACCTGAAATTTTTCACAAAATATGCAGGGGGACCTCATCCCATTTCTCAGCAAATATTTAAGCAGGATACTGTGGACAATTAAGTTTTCATTTTATTTTATTTTACATAAAGTCCCATACTACACTGACTAGCTTTGATATTTCATACCATAATTAAATTATTTTTACTTATAAAAATAAATAAAAAAGTACACTTTTTAATATAGTTTATTCGTGCCCTCCCAATCATGTTTGTTCAATTACAAAATCTGGTAACCCACAATAGCATTGTTTGGAAGTCTCAATTAGCCAGATTCTACTATAGACCTTTAAACCACATTCCTTAATTTCAAGAATCACCATGCTAACGTTAGCTTGTTTTTGTCATCCAGAGACAGATATTCAAGTTAATCACAGTTTACGGCACCCAAAAGAGATAAAAACTAAACAGAATAAGGATAAATAGAAACCAAAAACAGAGGGACTGTACTGCTTAGTATTGGACAGAGAATTCTCTTGATGCCAACCAGCATTCCATACAGTACCTTCCATATGGAATGAAGCACAATTCCAAAGAATCTGTGCTTCTTTATATATGATCTCTTAATATACATATTTGACACTCAAAACTTTGCACTGAAGAAGACAAGTACTCCTCAACTGAATAGGGGTCCTGGGATGAACAGTCCTGTAAACCTTACCTATGGTGTCATCAATCCATATTTTCATCTATAATATCCATCTATATTTACAGTATTATTAGACTTAACCATTCCATTTTTTTCAGAACTTAGCAGCAAATCAAACACCAAAGCATTAGGGAAAATATACATTCATTTCAGTAGTATTAATTTATTGCTGTTATTTAGAGTGACTATTAGGTGGACAGAGCTATAACACCTACAATTTCTTCAGTGGTTCATTGGTAGCTAGATGATTCACATATTTCAAATCCAGCCTGGATTCTTACAAATTGTCTTTAAGAAGGAAACAAGTTTTGTTCAGTCCAGCAACTGAACAGGTTAAGCAGCATCGCATAAATGATAAACAAATTAAAATATAGTTTAACGACTGGCATTTCTTAACCTTTTGAAAATGGTCACCGTGCCAAAATAGGTGAGAGGTCTGGCAGTATGGGAGCCAATATCAAATACTGTTTTTAGAAACTTTCTGCTTTAGTAAAATTAAAAACCTTCAGTGTTAAAGAAATGTAAAACCTGGAGTTTATCTTCTAAATATAACCTATTTTACCATCTTTAATTAGACTCCCATACTTTTAGGTGTCCAAAATATCACTTCCCTAAAATATAACCAGCAACAGACAAATAGCAAGACTAATTAAACAACTATTTTTCAAATAATTTTTACATGTCTTACATTCTGAACTTTCTGATTAGAAGACTGAGCAAAAAGGGTTGACTGTGTCCTTTTATCTTTATTGAATAATCAGTTTATTTTATTCATAGTTTTCACTTTGTACTATATGGAGGTATCAACAATGTTTTTAGATGTTTGCTAAGCACACTATTTGCTCTCTGGAATACTACATAGTCAAAGACAGTGTGGTTACAAGCTTTTCAAATACCCTACCTTTCTCTACAGTACAATATTTACAAGTCTCAACATTAATTTAATCTTATTTACAAAGTATGTGTTCAGATATTTTATGGTATCTTGAATATTCTTGTGCTGGAAAAAAAATGTACAAGGGTATCTTTTCAACCCATCAAGCTAGGCATACCTATTTCTTTACTGTTAATGGGGTGGTGCACCTAAATGCCCATATGCTGCAATGAATACTTAACCACAAGATATAATTATGTTCTAATCATATCAAGGCGAGGTTAAAATTTTTACACAAAAGCAGATATCACACTGGCCAATTGGAAGCCAATTCAAAGAAGAAAATTACATTCATTCATGACTTCACAGTGCTTGTTTTTTCAGATCAATATAATGAAAAAAGATAATGATCTCATTAGGATCTAGAATTAGATGCTATTACTCAAAGAAAACTATACATAAATCTAAAACTAACCTGATTCCCTTGAGCGAGCAAGGTTTTTAATCGGGCTATTTCAGCTCTCAGCTCACGAATTAGTTTGACGTTAGGATCCTCATTAATAGTAGGCTTGTTGATGATGTTTTTGGCTCTATTTGCATAGCGAAGCGTACTTAAGGTTTCTCCATAATTGACATCAGCAGGTGAAATAGCTGAGAATTAATTCAGAAATAGTTTAGCCAGCACCAGATGTTTCATTTAATAAAGTTGGTTTGTAATTTAAATGTCAGATAAGCATCTTGCAGATGGAGAGAAAACAAGGTCAATTATTCAGAGATTTGTAAAAAAATCTTGCCATCAACCTAGCTGATTTTTATAAAACTCAGAGGTTCATCAACTCAATGGTGAGCATACCATGCTCCTTGAATGTATACCCTATATAACAGAGTTCAGACTCAAGAACAGGAGAAAGCAGTACGTTTATTCTAAGTCTCAATACCATCTTCAAATGAGGAAGTTGATTCAAGCAAACAACAACACTAATTGTCCATTTTTAAAGGAAATTATATGATATACCTTGACAGAAACTAGACAAAAAGAAGAGAGAAGAAGTCACAGCACCCACTTATAAACTTGGTCTTTGGGCTGAGCTGTGGGTATATGGCAGCACACAGTCCTATCCTTGAAATAACTGCTTCCAAGGCCCATGTGATGCACAAAAGGACTCCAGTCGTGCTCTTCTACGGAGGCAATTTAATGAGAAAGAACTAAATGTGTCAATAAATATTCTTTTCTTCACCTATTTTTCCAGTATGGCAGCCATTCATTACTGCTTCTAAAAGCAAATGGACAAGATATTCCCAAGATTTTTAAAAAGTGAATCCTCAAATATAAGTAGAGTAGCAAGGTCTGGGACAGATATTCTACAGTGCTATCTAACATCATAGCACAGGAGAAGAGGACACTACTCAGAGAAGAGATGGGATACTGACCTTCACTAACAAGATGTTTAACACCTTTATAAGACTGAATAGGAGAATAGCAGAATGAGACCATGTGAGCTCTGAGAAGGTAACTAAACAATCATCGGTAGAAGAATGTGGTATTTTCTCTTTGCCTCATTCTGTTTTTATTACAAATGTATGGGCTTTTCCCTTGTCAGTGATTCACAAATTTGGGGATGGTATGTATTTCCCTCAGCTCTTGCCCTGTATCCCTTTATGCTACACACTGCGATAGCTGCTATCATCACTCCTTTATTCTACTCATTCCTGTGATAGATTGTACCCTTATGTTCACCACTTTTACAAAATTATGATAAATTTTGTGCAGAATACAAACTGAAAACTCATAATTTGCTGATCAGTATTGTCCTGGTAAAATATGTGGCAACATTGTATGTAAATTTATAAGATTCTATTGTATGATGTTACTAAGGCATATTTCAAAACTGGAAAAGCAGCCCAGACCAGTTCCTCAGAGACAGAAAGGCAAACTGATGGCTCAGTCAGGTGTCAACAACTTCAAACGGACTATCACCTGGTTAAGTGGTTATTCTTTGACAGTTAGAAGGGTGTGAGTGAGAAATGTACATCGTGGCAGACAGACTTGCTATCGCCTGAACCCCAGCTGGAGATTATTCTTGAAGAGGAGGGAAAGATATAAAAACAAGGAACAGAGGCCCCAAATCACCTCTCTCTCCTCATCTCTACTCACAGAATCAACATTTGAAAGACAAAAGGAGCATCATTGAACTGAGGGACTGGTCCTGGCTGAAGGAATCCAGTCAGACTGCTGTAAGCATACGGTGAGAGAAAACTTTTGCCTTAAATTCACTTAGCTTGTTAGGTTAGGTATTAATTCATGTTTTACCTTTTATTTCTTTGTAACCAAATTTGACTTTTATGCCTCATTACTTCTAATCACTTAAATTCTATCTTTCTGTAGTTAATAAACTTGTTTTATTTTATCTAAACCAGTGTGTGTTTTAACTGACATGTTTGGAAACCTCCATTTGATATAACAGGGTTTGTGCATATTATTTTTTATTAATGAAATGACCGACTTTCTATGAGCCTGTATTGTGCAGGAGGGTGCCAGGCAATACAAGACGCACATTTCTGGGGACAAGTCTGGAACTGAGAATTTCCTGGTGACACCCTGTAATATAATTCAGGAGTGACTGGCTGGAAAAACTCGTATAATTGAGCTGGGAGTGATTTTGCATGCTAGAGGCTGTGTGTAAATAGACCAGGAGTGGTTATTCTCACAGCAAAGCAGTGTAAAAGGCACCCCAATTGGAGAACTAAGGGGTCACAGCTGTTCAACCATCCAGATTGTATCCTGGGAAATGTCACAATTCCCTTATGGAAAAATCCTTTATAGTATTTAATAGGCAACGAGGATTGTAATTATTTTGTATTTGTTTCTAGTGGTGCCCATTAAGTGTTAGGTGCTTTTAATATGTATGATTCCCAAAAGCCAGATATCTGGTACCAGGCTCAGTCAACTGGACCTAAAAAAACTCTCCCATCTGTGAGTGAGGCCTTCCTGATCTTTGCAGGTTTGGTTAAAGAGGAGGCAGACTAAACACATTTGGGCTGTGTGACTTTCTTACAGACACCAAACTTAGGTGTCCGTAACAGACATCATAGCATTACAAACACTGGGCTCTCAAATGCTTCCACCATGTTGTAGGTCAGACACTGGAGGAGAGGGGCGGGGAGGGGGAAGAGAGAGAGAGAGAGAGAGAGAGAGATAAACTACAAGGGAGAGGGGGAAAGTGAGCCTAGCAGGAATGGGCTGCTTCCCCTTCTCCTAATGTCAAAGAGCGCAGTGTCCTGGATAATGCCCATAATGGCATGAACTCTGAAAACTTGTTTTTAAACCAAAGAAACTGATTGATGAGATAATTATTTTAAAAAAAAAACACACCTCAAGCAGCAAAAAATACTCAAAGGAAGAAACAAGTAATGTTGTGAGCAGACTGTTACTTTGGCATTCAGAAATGATTAAATGGAGCTGGAGGCCACAGCTCCTGTTTATACTCCTAAAAGACAGCACGTGGGGAGGGAGTGGCACAGATTTCTAAAAGATTTCAAGATCATGCACTAGAAGCACTTATCCTGGGAGTGCCAGTCCACTAGGTAATTCTCATTGAAGAACCAGAACTTTATCGGTTACCTTCCAGATGCTTCCCCCAGCCCCAGAAGAACCCATTGAGTTACACTGCACTTGCATAAGCAAAGGACAAGTGAGAACCCCAATTAAAGTAATTTTTTCATTGTCCTTCACCCTTCAGGTCTGCTACACAAAACAAACAACATACACAGCCCAATCTCACTGCGGTTTTATTTCGTTATAATCTTGTTTGGAAACATACTTGACATTTCAATGGGCTGATGAACTGTGGAATAAGCGAGACCATGGCACATCTGCCATGTGATGTAGAGATAAATGTTTGTTGAGTGAAAAGAGCCATTATTGAACTTTTTGTTTAAACTGTAAAAAAGTTCTCATAAGAGCAGCTTATAAATAATGAAGTTTAACACAACAGATTAAAGTGCTGTTAATGTCAGAAGAGTAACTATGTAGAAATGGCACAGTCTTATTTAACAGATCTGCCTCCTGTTTGTTTTCTGAGTCAAATGTGACCACATTATTCTTTATTACTATTTTCTCCTATAATACAGTTACAGTAAAGTAAGCTAGCTGACACACATCAACAAAATTATTGGGCATATTCACATTGCTGGATCTTTATTACTGGTGATAATACACAAGCCAGAAGGAAGGGAAAAAGTCTTGACTTTTAGATCACAGATTGAGGGTGCCCAGTGTGAGAGCAGTTAAAACACACACAAGTAAAATGAGTTGTCTCGGAGGCAAATGAATCACAACATAATAGCGATGTTTGATTTCAGGCTTCATTGATCGGATTAGCTAAACAGTACAGATTTAGAAAATTTAATTTCTAAAGAAGGAACAAAAAGTCCTGGTACAGATTTTCAAAGTGGTGGTCGTAACTATGCACATACATTTGTGCACACCCTATTTATGCATAAAGTGCCCAGTGAATGCACATAAACTAGGTATTTGGCATACACAATCGGTTAGACACAGCTAGTGATATGCACATGCAAACACCTGATTTGCACACACAAATATCTGCAATTGTGCATGTCTACCTGAGAATTTGGTGTATATATTTAGTAATAAAATAGCTTTTGCATTTTTTTTATTTTAAGGGACCCATGCTACAATTATTTTTTTAAAAGGACAACAGTGTTCATATCATACTTTATGAAGAAGAGAACAGTTAACGAAAGGGCATGGACTGTATTAGAAAGCTTTGCTCTGCAAAGTAATCATTAATTTAACAAGGTGTAAATAACACCATTTCTTAATGAGGCATTTGGAATCAAAATATTTACAGCTAATTTGTATAAAGTGTTGAGAATGAAGAAAAGTAATTTAAAACACTTACTGGCAATCATTATCGTTTTAGAGTTTCCTCCTAGGCTATCTTTCAACAGCCAAGTCAACACAGAGTCCCTGTAAGGCACAAATACTTGCTTCTTCTTTGCAAGAGGATTTGTTGCATCCTGAGATAAATCAGCTGTGGGAGGAGAAAAAAGCAATTCTGTATATTGATTACTTTTTTAAAGAAATTAAAACCATTGAGCTATTACCCACTCCAGTGGATTCAACACAAACCAACTGCAAAAACAGATATATAATACTAATGCAGAAAAAGGACTGAGCATGAAAGAAAATAGAGACATACCTAAGGCAGAAATGACATTTCCCAGAGTAACTAGAGATTTGTTAATATTCCCTCCTTCCTTTAATCGAACCCCTGTAGCACCAGTGGCATCTGCTCTCTCACTTCCAGCAAGATCTACCAAATGGATCTTGCTAACAGTCTCACAAGGCATTTCAGCATCAAATTTAGCCTAAAGAAAAATACAAAAAGAAAATAGAAAATAATGGGTTAAGCTACGAAGTTCTGGAATCTTACTGAATTCAGTGTGTATCTTCCATGTCATGTTTTAAGATTAATTTGTTTGCAGTAGTAGAGCTTTAGAAGTCAGATGTACTAGAGGTACCAACGAAAGGAGTTCCGTTCACAAGCAGCTGCTTAATACCCATTTAACTAATTTTCATAAGTAATATTCCAAGCTATTTACATATACACACCAACCACAAATGTCTTAAGATGTATTGATATTTTAAAGAAGTACAATAAACTCACCTGTTAAATCTGTATTAAATTTTTGGCTAACAATCAGTGTTACACTTTTTACATACCCACACAACCTTTTCACTCAGATTTCCCCATCATACTTTTATAGTGTCTTTGAACAATATATTGATACCATTTGTTGGCTTGCCTCCCACCTTTCTCTAAAAGCTGTGAGCTGAGTAATTCACTGTTCCCAAAATACACAACTTTTTGCAACATGCTATGGAAAAAATGAAAACTGCGCATCCATGCCAAATTCTACCTTCCTTCCATCCTCCCTCCATAAAACTCTCCATAGGCCTACTATCCCCACAAAATAAAAAAAATTAAAAAAAGTAAACTCCCTTTTCTAAGGTTGACTGCTACTGGGAATTGGAGTAGAAAATAAATACCTACAAGAATGTATTTGGTCACCCCATTAGTCCAGAGATGAACGAGAAGAATATGTATTAAAGTTAGGACTCGAGTAGCCAGAAGAGGAACAGTTAATGGGAGACCAGTTTGGGCCATGGGACTGTATTTCAAGAGTGTCTGGCCAACATTAAAGCATAAAAGGCAGTCACTACTTTTATGTGCTACTTTTATGCAAATCGTACATAATTTTCAATATTTTTCCCCTGTGTTGTTGGGATTCTATGGCAACATAAGGGACTATGCTTTAGTTATTCACTGAGTTTTAGCTAGCTTGAGTTTCGGTCAATTATCTCCCAGAATGGTGCATCTGAGAAATGTTGTTTTAAGAATTACTAGGCACTGTAATGTACAGTGTCTTAATATAGTCACTGAAGTTCATCATACCACACTTAACTCTAACAAAAACATACCTTTCCCTTTCTCTGCTGCAGAAGACAAATACCACCCACCTGCCTCAAACAGGTGAGGGAAATTGATGGGGCTGGTGGTAAAGGAGGTCAGCCCTAGCATTGAGGGAGGGAGACACTCACTGAAAGACACCAAGTAGCTTCTCCCCACCTTGGAGTCTCTAACACCCATTGGCCAATTGTAGGGGAGAGGCGTTGATTGGGTCACAGCCCCAGCTCTGGGGATTTAATGTGGAGCCCGCACCATCTGGAGCTTCCTTCAGCTCCATTCCAGCAGCTCCACCATATATCCACCCTGAACTAAGAATAGGAATTCAGTCTGCCAGATGCTGCAGGTCTAGTCGATTGCCTTGGGGATCAGGAAGGAATTTTTCTCCCAGAGAGCCAACTGGCAGAAGCCTGGGGAGTTTTTTCACTTTCCTCACACCTCCTTCAAACCACAAGTGACAGTAGGAATGCACTTAGTACCTAACTGAGGTACTTGGTTGAGCTGTTAATTCATCTCAGCCTGGGTTTTCAGTGCAGTTGAAAGGATAAAATCAATGTTTCCCAGAGGTAAAAGACCTGGGATTTTGCTGATGGGCCTTGGGTTCATGGGACAGGGTAAGGCCGAAGTCCCCACCTTCCTGCACCTTTTGTCCCCTTCATGGTGGGGGAGGGGGGGTGGCAGGCCTCAGACCGAGCCAAGTGCTAGGGGATAGTCTAGGGAAAGGGTTATGTGGTAGGAGCCCTTGTACCCTTCCCACTTAAATGCCTGGTATAGGAAAGTAAGGGTGATAGGCGGATAACTCCCCTCCCCTGTGTTTAAACTTAATAAAAGTTGCAGCCTGCCACTTAAAATCCATCCAAGTGTCTGTCCTTGTTTCGTCACTGTGTTTGCATCAATAGAAGTAACTGGGTCTCCCAAGTTGCTGATTTGACAGTTACATGTTTCAGTTAGCAAATAAGTTATTACATGCAAATATTTAAAGACAATGCACATTTTTTTACCTGAGTGAAGTTGATCGTGAAAATGGCATGAGACCTGCTGCTAACGTCATTCATTCCAGTTGCAGCAGTGGTTCGATTTATGTTTCCTGCTTCCATAAGTTCCTCTACATCGCTGTAATTTTGTACTAAATGTTTGGACAAATCTGAACAGAAGCAAAAATGATTATAAATTAAAACAAGTATACTTATGAAGGTACTGTGAACTGATTGAGATTCAAGTCCACCTCAAAGCAGCAGTGCTGAAATAACACAGAAAGCGTTTATAGTCAGATTTCCTTTATTTCTTTTAAACAGAGGAATGAGACGTTGTGTGAAGAATACTTCTTCAGACTATTATTATAAAATTTACAGTAGAATAGTAAAAATATTACATACTTCTCTTCGAAGCATATAGTATATGTCTAACCTCTCAAGGGACAAGAACCTGCACTGGCAGAGTGGTAGACCTTTCCATTTCAAACATCCATGATTTATAAGTTAGCCCCCAATGAGGATTTGAAATCAATTAGCAGAGCTTCACTTCAGTAAAAAAGTGCTGTACTTTAGAAGAGTTTGGAAATGAGAACTGTACAAAATAAAAAAGGCTGTTCCCAATAATGCTTTTACATTGATGATGAAATATACTGTCTTTCATCTTCATTTGCAATTACAATTTAAAAACAAAAAACAGGGATATACAATTAAACATAAACCTGAAAATATTCATTAAGTAGAAAGCAATGAAGTGATTTTACCCTCAACGTAAGGCCCTTCTTTCGGATGCTCTCGTATTCTTAAATTATACGTTTTTGATGATTTCCGCCTAAGCAGATCTCTCACACGTTCATTATATATTTCCAGATAACTGAAACAAAAGTATTTGAATTTAGAAAAATATTGAATGATACAAGATTTAAAAAAGCAAAATTACTGGAAAGAGCTCATTCAGATGGTAGAATTGAGCCTCAATCCTGCAAGTTTACATAAGAGTGACTTCACCCACATGAGTCCAATTGACTATTCAGTCACTCCTGCATGTAGGCATTCTGCAGGACAGATCCTAATTTGTAACTTTTACACCAAGTTATGATACCATTCACAATATAAGCTCTATGGTAACAGAACTTCTAAAGATTGCATTATGATGTAAACATCTCCATGCGTTTCCTGGTGTTTTGTTTACTGTAATATGCTTCCTAACCCAATACCACTGAGAACTGGTATATCTTGATGCAAATCCTATTACTACCGATAGCTGTAACAACAGAAAATAAAGTAAGCTGTTAAACTTCTTTCCTTTTTATACTTTGAACATTAGAAAATGGTCTAGTAAAATAGGTTAAAAACTTGTTTTCATCATGATCAAGTGATAACAGGATGTAGAAAAATCTAATATTTTTCATAATTATTACTCTTGCTGCTTACAAAAAGCCAAAAAAACACAGAATTACAAACGGCGCATGCAGCAACAGCTGAAGTTAAGGTTGTTTAAGTGTTTCCATTCTCAAGAGCTATTTCAACTGACGATAAATCATGTCAAACTTTCACCATCTGAGATGAAGTTTCCCAGGTTTGGTCTCTGTCTGCAGTGAAATTTTTGAATGCAAGGGGAAGGATTAGTGAAGGATGCTTTATAAAAGCATGAACATTTTCAATACTCAAAATATATATATATGGAGTGGGGGGGGAGATCCAGCAGAGAAGTACTGAAAACATTTTACCAGAGCTTTCCACAAAAATCCATTTTCAGGCTGAGAAGAAGAATAAGTTTCATCCCTAAAACCACATTGTGCAAAAAGATACTAACATGAAAACAAGGAGTTTATAACAGAGTAGGTTCATTTCCAGCAATCTTTGTAACATACACAAAACCTACCTGACTTCTGTTCGAAAGGATGCTTCATTCCATCTTGTTTTTTCATTTATTCTGCTGAATAATCCTTCACAAATTCTAGGTATTAAACCAGCATCACCCTGCAACAACAATTTTTATTTTCTACATCGCTACATGCACACACTATATATTTTTAAAACAGAAGAAATCACTGGTTGAAATTGACATACCCAGAGTCATTGTGCCAGATATACAGCAGGGAATTATTAGCAAATATTCTTAATATCACATTTAACGGACATAGCAACTTGGAGGTTAAGCAGTTTGCAATTCAGATCCTAGCACTGGCGCTTAGTTTTGGGTTAGATTTTACCCTGTGCCCTATACATTTGGTCCATACAAATCTCACCTACTTAAAGCAGAGAAAGAATCCAGTTCTTGAGGACAACATTTAACTGCCTTAACCATGAGACCATCCTTTCTCTCCCTGAAACCCTTTGCCTCATTCACTACACACCTTCCGACATCTGCAACAAAAGCAGGGGTCCTACAGACAACAACCTCATGCACTAAATAACCCTGCTCCAGCCCCAGAGCAGATCCATCTTCCACACTGAGACAGAGGCCCTGTGGAAAATATAGCATTCAATAGTGTAATTAAAGACTATCATAATATATGTGCACAAGGGGAGCAAATTAGGCAATTTTAATTCTTGCATTTCCCTATTTCTGAGTGCTTTATTTTGCCACCTTAATGTTCTTTTTGCACAGTTGTTTGTGTGTAATTTCCTAGGTTTCTGAAAACTGAAAAAACAAAATTTGAATAATGTGGAAACGTATTGACACCTGCTGATGGGGAAAAATATAAAAGCGAGACAAAGACATAAAAGCCTGCCAAAAAATATTATATTAATTTTAATGAAATGTATGGGCCAAAATATTAACGTAACAGTCACTGGATTAACATCTTTGTTTCATATATTCCAGCACACCCGTGTGGTTTATCAGCACAAACCTCTGCCACTTGAGCTAACAGAGTAACTAATAACAGTACAGGTCTGTCTTATCTTACGCGCATTTAACATGCGCGATTTCGGCTTTGCGCGGTCGGCAAAAACACACACACACACAAAAAAAGAGAGAAAAAAAGCAATTTATGTACTGTGGCTGTAGTGCGGGCGATTCCGCCCGCCATTAAAGTCAATGGGATTTCGACTATACGCGGTTTTCGCTTTACGCGCTAACCGCGGAACGTAACCCCAGCGTAAGACAAGACAGACCTGTAGTAGGTTATCTTCTATGTGGACCAACCACTAGGAGGCAGCTGAGACACTTCTCCCAGGGGTTTCACAGACATTTACTGGCAGCAGAGGAATGTTGAGACACCAGAATCTTGAGTTCACTTCCAAGTACTGGAGGGGAATGTGCTCGAGTGCAGTGGTGCCCACACTTTTTCATGCTGTGACCTCCTTTAGGCTCACCTCTGTTAACACGAGCCTCAGGATAAGCAAGCCCACCCTGCCCAGGGTGGCCTCAAAATTTTCTCTCATGGTATGCCTGGGAGACAGGGGGGAGAAGGGGCAGAAGCCTGATTCTGCCTCCCCCAGGGAGGAAGGAGGCCAGGTCCTTCCCAGACAGAGCCAGGTATGCACTGTGCATCTGGTTGAGGGTACCATACAGTGCCACTCAGGTTTGGGCCGTCCAACCCTGCATAGATTTTCAACATCTCACAACCCCCCTGGGGATTACGACCCACATTTTGGGAACCACTGTTCTAATTTTAACAGCTGAACAGTTTTAGCAAAAAAATTGTGTATATGTATACGTATATAAAATGATCCTGAAGCAGACACCCAGCATGGAAAATCTCAGTCCAAGACAATTAAAGTTTGGCATACTGAAAACACAGTCTTAGTAGATAGGAAGTGTTGGGCCCCAGATATAACTACAGGCCCCAGATATAAGAAGCATGTGCTTGCACCTTTCCTTTATTTTATATTTCTGTTTAATTTAGCCATCAATTTTAAGTTGGGGGGGGTTTGGTTGTTTTGTCAGTAATATAGCTGCATATTTCTTATTAAAATTAATTAAAAGTGAACAGAAATCTAAAAAGGCATGGAATCTAAAACCAATTATGATTACACACTAGTGAAGTCTTCATCTGGGGACCCATTCTGCTAATGAATACACTGTTACTAGAATATTATCACACATTATCAGTGCCACTTACAGAGTTTGGCAATCAATGCATATTTGCTAATGGCACTGTAAGCTCTAGGAGGGTGAAGAGTCCCTTGACTAGAATTTTAGTACTAGTACTTTAAGGAATAGCAAAAAAAAAAAAAAAGGGAATTATTTACTTGTAACTTGAATTTTGTGTATTATAGGTAGAGTCTTGGGTCAAATGTTTTATACAAGTGATTCTGTGAGCCAAATGCCATTGTCTATCAATCTATATAATCTTATATACAGCCAAAGTAGAATAATTATGGCTCACAGCAAGAAGAATCAATGTAGACCTCTATTTCTGAGTTGGGTCAAACAAACATTGCTACTTATATCATAGCAAAATCTCTTGAGGACAATGGCCACTAGATTTACTCAGGAAGTCTCACAATATGCATGTTACTTAGCACACCATTTTCAGCAATTTATATCTTTCATTCATAAAATTTTCTCTGGCCCTAACATTCTATTATGCTTCTATTATGCTATTCTATTATGCTATTCACCACACGGAAAAAACTTCATAACATTATACATAAAGTTACTTATTCTGTGTGTATAGTAATATGTAAAAGACAGAGCCAAATTCACACTTGCCAGCTCAGGGAGGTGAAAATTAGTGACATAATTACAGCTCAAAAAGGATTTAACTGGCAGAGGGCAGGTGGCAGCCTTCCCTTCTTAAATTCTGCTGGGGGAGGGCGGTTATTATTTTAGCCAAAGATTACAAGAGAGTCTAGCTAGCAGAGGATGCTTCTGGGATGCACTTAATCAGCATGCCATTGGCTGTACTACTCAAAAGTTTCCTCAGCCAGTTCCTTCCCCTTTTAAGCAAGCATCCCCCCTCAATGGAGTCAATTGTGGGCAACTCTCCTCCTGTCAGAATGCCCCTCCAGTTGGACTTTCCTTTGCTAGGGGTCCTGTGCCAGAGTTAGCCAGAACTTTAATCCTTAAAATTAAAGTCTGCGTAATGTTTTTAAATTGTGGGTTAAAAACTCAAACTCAGCCGTGATCATTCTCAGTTCCCATTCCCAACTTGAAGTTTTATTTTCCAAATAGGAATCAAACAGCCATCTTGATTTTTTTTTCCCCTCAGAATCAGGCAGACTCTTTCAGAAAGTGCTGAGCATACATACTCTCAAAATCACGGCCCCCTTAAGGTGTCTCAAGTTGAGTACCCAAAAATCACTAGTCACTTTTGAAGATTTTTGTTCTGATCTGTGCACGACAAATAGCTTATTATTAAATGTAACAGCAACACAAAGATATTTTTTCTGATTTAAAATTTCTCCCACATAACTATAGGGAACTTTGAAGACTCCCACGTAACTACTAAAAGTTAGATATAAAATGGAAATAACAATATGCAGACATGGTAGAGAATGATGGTTCCAAAAGGAATCCAACTGCATTATAAAACTTAAGTCTGCAAAACACGACGTACAGCATTTCCCATCATAGTGTAGGACTTCCCAGATCCAGTCTGTCCATACGCAAAAATACAAGCATTATAACCTTCAAAAGCAGATGCAAGGACATCTGTGCCAAGATTTTTGAAAACCTAAAAACAAAAACAAACAAAAAAGGCTTTTTAAGAGACTGAACAGTTAAAAAAAAAATCATTACATTAAACTATCATTAAAACTACTGCAGATATATTCTATTCAACATAGCATTGCAAATACTACAAAACAGCAGAGATATACTAACACACACAAGCTATCAGTTTGGACCAGTGATATTTGCTTTAGAGAATCAGCTAGGAAGCGTTTTGATTAAATGCAGAATGTTACTAGTATATTTAATTTACAGCAGTGCCAAAGTATTCTTTTCACTTTCTCTGTCAAACCTAGATCTTCCCCACTTTTTTTTAATCTAATCTCAGGCACTATCTAATGACCATCTTTCTGCTATTGTTAATAGCTACTTTACACCTTTAATATTTTCCCCAATACTACAGAATCTGAAAGTGTCTATTCCCGTCTTAAAAAGAAAACTCTTCCCTGATCCTGAGACTATGAGTGGCCTTTTTTCAGCCAAGTGTAAGAGGCAAGTGGCCTTTTTCCTCTCACCAATCACCTCTTGCATAATAGAACTTTTGAGTTTAATCTGTTTCCTTCTGGCCAAAGCACAGAACATGTCTTCTTTATACTATGAGCTGGGAGGTGAAAACATTATTACCTTCTTTCCTCAGATAGCCCCTTCTCCTTTTGCCCTCAAATTTCATCAAATCTGACACTCCAGCCTCCTGGATCATCTACATAGCCATTTAGGTGTGCCTGGTTCCTTTCTGCTGTGGTGGGGTTGGATGGCTCCAGGCCCCATTACCCCTTAAAGAGGACAAACCACCCTGTTATACTGTGCCACTCTCAACAAGTTCATGTACCAGGATTTGGGAACCTCTGTCTTAGACAATCGTAAGCACAATTCTCTCACTCTCTCCCTGTTATTTGAAGAGAGTGTCGCCCATTTAATGCCATTCTGATGGTACGTTTCTTGAAATCCTCATCCATACCTACATTTCGTGTTGTTTTCACTGCCCCTCAACTATCTCTAGACTCTAGTGTTTGAAGATTGCCACTATCCATCTTCCCAAATGTTCAAAAAAGTGAAGCTGTATTATCACCAAATAATTCCACTGACACCTCATTCATGTCAAAATTCAGTTCAATATTTGCCTCATTCTTAGTAATCCCTCTATTGGTATGCTCAAGCCTGCCTCCTGGAGTTGTGTCTCACTATTCCTATACAGAGCTGTAACTAGACATTTTAGCATCCAGGGCAAGCAAATGTATTTGCACCCCCTGCTGATTTTTATTAGGCATTTCTCTGCCTCATTTTACCACCCCTGTGGCTTTGAGCCCTAGACAGCTGCCCCGCTCATCCCACCCTGGTTATAGCCCCATTCCTAACCCTAATCCCTCCACTAATCTAGTACTAGTCTCTTCTTTCTTACTATACAATCTGGCTACTCTAGGGGAACAAGAACAACTTTATACAACATAAAATTGTATTATGCTACATGACTCTTGAAAATTTAATCAGGTTAAAGTAAGTCAACGATGTTTAGACAGAAGCAACCAGAGATTACCATTTTCTGAATTATTGCCCAATGAATCAACTTGAACAGAACATACTGTTAACACTAGGACTGAATCGCTAAGGCATTCTGTTAGTGGTTTCAAAGGGCCAGTACAACTGACCAAAAATCTATCTTCATTCTTGTTGCACAGATATACAGTTAAAGATCAGCAGGTAAAATGCTCTAGTCTAATTTCTGAGTCACTGTAGCACAACTCATGTCCACAAGAGGGCATTGATAGGACATGTAAAGCTAGATACAGTTTCATTTATCACTCAGCTATGTGTACATGGCAAAAGTTTAATGATAACAGACCAAACATGCTAGTAATTCAAGTACAGTAATGCAAGTATCCATTGTGCTCCACAGTGAGCCGGACATGAACTCTGCAGGAAGGCAGGAAGGTTTCTGTGGTATTCTGGTGTGGTAGATTGGAAATTCTGTAGCAGCTTGATGCAAGTTAAAATAATAACGTTTTCAATTATATATGAAAATGAACAATACAAGGAAGACAGCCTGTGTTGTATTTCTTTTTGAAGTTACAGTCAATTTATTTGAAGATGGCCTTCAGTTCTCCATGTGCCACGGGACTTTTTATTTAACACAAATGCATGATAGACAATGGAGGTTTTGATAGCTTGGCAGGGAACTGTTGGGATTTTTGGTACCCAAGAAGATCTGGGAGGCAGTTTGGGATTGTGGATATGCACTTAAATTGGATGTGGCTGTTGTAAAGATCAATAGTGAATGCTGACATTTAAGAAAGTCATGTTTAGATATCACAGTTAACATCCTATTGATATGAATGGTACAGTTCATTCTTCTAGGAGCTACTGTTTCAGGCTGCTGCAGCCTCAGGTCTTTCCTCACTGGCATTTTTTTCTCCACAAGCAGTGCACCTTGTATAGGAAACCACATTAATACAAATTAGTATTGCACCAGTGAAGCATGCCTACAATAGAGGTTTGCCTTGGTACAGTTATAGTGAAAGAAAATCCTACCATAGATACACTATCACTTTACATTCGGTTCACGTTTGGAAGGTTTTTCATTACAAATGAGGGTTAATGACAATGTTTTGTTTTTTCTAGCAAAAGGTCAGATTCTGGAGCAAAATTCCATAGCTTCTGTGGGGAAAAAAACAGCATCCACAGAATCACAAAATACACCAACCCCTATTAGCAGTTTCTCTTTGAGTATATAAATAAAATGTCTTAGACACTTTAAAAATATACAGCCTACATAGGCAACTAATAAATTCAAGAACAAAATAACCCTAAACATTGTCACTGGCTTGTTTTTACAAAGTATTCATACCTCTGGATCCACCAGTTGGGGAGGACAGCAGAGGAAGGTGGGGTGGGGAAGAAGCACACAAACATAATGAGGTGATGAAGGTTTTAGCAAGAGTTTGGGATAATCACATTACTCCCATACGTTAGTGAGCTATGCAGGTGTTCCAATATTTGTACCAATGAAAATATTTATTCACACATAATCATGTATTTTATGAGCAAGAATTGGGCACTAAGGTGATCATCAGCTGTCATTGTTCATGTAGCCATAAATCATATTACTGTGTAATCACAAGTTAAGGCCCCAGTCAAAACACACGTGTAGTTCCATTCACCCCAATAGGACCACTTACCTATTCACATGCTTAAATCTATCCCTATTCAGCAAAGCACTTACGCGCATGCTCAACTTTAAAAGCACATGCTTAAGCATCACTGGGACTTAACACATGCTTAAGCACCCTTTCTGAATAGGAATGCTTTCCATGACTGGGGCCTCAATGTTTGAGTTTGGGGATTTTTATGAATGTTTTCAATTATAGTCTTTTCCTTCACTTAGGGCCTTGGCTACACTTGAGAGTTACAGTGCAATAAAGCCGCCCACAGCGCTGTACTTCACTCCCCGTCCACACTGGCAAGGCATGTACAGCGCTGTATTTCCGTGGCTACAGCGCTGCAGGTACTCCACCTCCCCAAGAGGATTAATAGCTGCTGCGGAGTGGCTGAGATGCTGCTGCTCCAGTGTAAATGGGGAGTAACCTTATTACGCAGTGATTGACCTTCGGAAACTCCCCATAATCCTTTTAACTGAAGCTTCCTCTCTTTGTTTTGTTGTGAACTCCGGACGCTCCATTTCGGGAGCTGCTTATCAAAAAAACAAACACAGCTACTGTTTGCTTTGAAAGAGTAGAGGCAGGCAGGGGGGCTCCCTTTGGAACGCCCACAGCTAATGTTTGCTTGAAGAGAGAGGCAGCGCGGGGAGAGGGGGGTTGGGGTCCATTTCGGCAAGCGGCTGCTTATCTGGTCTATGAGAAAAAAACAAACAGCTGCTGTTTGCTTTCAGTGAGTGAGAGAGGGGTGGAGGAGGGAGGGGGGTCAGAACTTACAAGGCAGCGAACTCTCAGCACTCCAAAAACCCACACTCTCTCCCCCCGCACTCCCTGTCACACTCCACCCCACCCCTTTTGAAAAGCACATTGCAGCCACTTGAACGCTGGGATAGCTGCACATAATGCACTGCTCCCAATGCCACTGCAAATGCTGCAAATGTGGCCACGACAGTGCGCTGGCAGCTGGCAGTGTGGACAGACTGCAGCACTTTCTCTACTCAGCTATACGAAGACAGGTTTAACTCACAGCGCTGTACAGCTGCAAGTGTAGCCATACCCTTAGTATCCTTAACTGTATCTTAATTTTTGTTTTTCAAAGTATACATGCACAGAAACAAATAAAACCTACAAAATTCAGAAAATAAGAAAACAGTGGCAACTACTGCAATGGAAAAATTTTAAATTGCCAAGAATTAATGACTTCTTTAGTTAAACATGTAATCAAGTGTTTAAGTAATACATTAATCTACAATTTAATTCAAACTATAAAAATAAATAAGGAAGTTTTAACAATGGGATCTACTAGTTTGTATTAAATGGTTAAAGAGAAAACCAGGAGTGGAAATTCCCTGTCAAATAGCCATATTGGTTAACATAGACTATTTTTATTGGCAGTTATAATAATGCACCTTAATCTTGGCCTGAACTACCATTTTTCTACTTTAGGAAGTTATTTTAGTCTTCCTGTTAGTTTTAACCCCCATGTCTTCAGGGATCAGGTTCACCAGTATCACTTAATTCTAAACCACCAATATCACCACATTCACAACTGCAATGTATCTGCAGCAACTCTAGATACCAAAGGTCTTCACTGGTATCCATAAATTCAGCAGGAATTTCCATTATTTAAGTATACTGAAAACTCTCTCATATAACAGGAGAGGAGCAATTGCCCTAACATGTTGGTACAGGATCAAAAGAGGAAAGTGCCAATATTGAAAAACATTTGAATTGTGTCAGATAAATTAATTTGGGTCTGGAAGGGAATTGGGAAGGTCATAAGCATCAAAGGTCCTGCAAAAAGCAGATATGACATATTTCAAAGTTAGTAGAATACAAATGTGCACATCTGTGTGCCTAAATTAAGTGAAAATATGTAGTGTGCATGCAATTACACAAGCCTGTCTTCAGAAAAACTGTCTCCATATGTTTAGACTTGAGTAGAGGAGACAGTCACCAGATCTACATAATTATGGATGACAGATATGCGGTCTTGTGGGTGAGGGAAGAAAGGTAATTTAGAGGGCAAAGTCTACAACTCTACATTAGAAAGCTGGCATGTAATACTCTGGGGAGAAGTATCAAGAACCTGTTTCAAGCAGGTTCTCAAATCTTTAATAAATCTTTAGTTCAAACAGGATTTTACCTGGAAAAACAGAATGTTTGTGTCTTTTTCAATTAAGCAGATGTATTTGGTGTTCAGAAGGTGATTTTTCTTAAGTTTTTAGGTGACAAATATAGGCAGCACAGTAATAGCTTTACTGAGGATTTCACTAACCTGACCTAACAAAATAAGTCAGACAAGAGAACCAGACAATGGGCATTCCTTCTGTACCGCGAGAAAACATATAGCTAGCTGTGTTGGCTGTCCTAACGCTTCTCTCAAACATATAGGGAATTTCCAAATTGGGCAGAGAGAACTGTAAAAGGAAGAAAACGTCACATTATTCTTTCAATATAAAAAAATTAATCAATTCTAAAAGTTTAGAAAGCCTACCACTTCTTGAGACACATAGATAGGACTTTTACTATCTGCTGAGAAATAGGAGAAGTCATAGGTAAATGTTTTTGTCCGTTCTCTTCCTAGGTCTCCAGTTCCTCCTTCTGGTATCTACAGGAGACCACAAAAAAAAAGAGTTGGCCTGTTGCATGATAAAGTAATTAATTCAAAGGACATTTTGCAACAGAGATGATTGGAACACAAACTTCATACGAGAGCACACAAAGAGAGAACATTTTAATGAAAGGCTATCCCTTTTTGTTATTCTAACAAATATACATGCAAATATACATACTTAGTGGTGAAAAAAGTTAGCAAGTAACATCTGCTTTCATAAGAAAGGGATAGTCTTATTAAAAGAGCACTGTAGGCATGTTACTCTTTATTTTAAATTACTTTTAATGTAATGGCTCATTTTTGTTATGTTACTATGTAATGTTTACCATTACTAGTTATTACAAGTTAAATTCTGTGTAGGAAATTCTAAGACAATATTCCAAACATTTACTTTATGAACAAGCACTTTGCCATGTACAAACTGAATTGCATATGAAAGCACAGATGTAATTAAAATGGTCATATATGCCTTCAGCTTAAGGCTATCATCATGCTGGAGACAGACTGCTCATGACATTAGCAATATGTACTACTATCTGAGTCACAGACACAATTCTCCTTTCGGGGAAGGAACATAATGTAGTTTTTAAGAGCGGGGGATTATGCATCAGGTATACTGGATTTTATCTCCAGCTCTATGTCATCTTAAGAAAAGTATTTCAACTTCTGTGCCTTGGTTTACTCAGCTATAAAAAGGCTGTAAGGCTTGTGTACATGAAAGGTGCATCAGGTAGAATAGTGCAGGGTTCTCAACCTTTTTCTTTGTGAGGCCCCCGCAACATGCTATAAAAATTCCATGGCCCGTCTGTGCCACAACAACTGTTTTTCTGAACATAAAAGCCAGGGCCAGCGTTAGGGGGTAGCAAGCAGGGCAACTGCCCAGGGCACCATGCCACAGAGGGCCCTGTGATGCTAAGTTGCTCAGGCTTTGACTTCAGCCACGGGTGGCAGGGCTTGGAGCCCCAGGCTTCAGCCCCAGGCAGTGGGGCTTCGGCTTTCTGCCCTGGGCCCCAGCAAGTCTACTGCCGGTCCTACTTGGCAGACCCCCTGAAACCTGCTCGCAGCCCCCCCAGTGGGCCCCGGACCCCTGGTTGAGAACCACTGGAACAGTGTTTATAAAGCACTGATGAGAAGGTGCTACAATAGCACAAAGAAAAACATCTAAAGATATTTGACTATGTAGCATTATTTAAATAATAAAAGTTTAAAGTAAAGACCTGCATTTTTTGTTAAATGAGCTAAAACTATGTTAATTTGCTGAATCCATCAAGTAACAGAGGCATGATTATTTAGCATATTTTAACTTTATTGTACCTTTCCCTCATTCCCATTTCAAATTCCTTCGAAATAAAAATCTCACCAGCCAATTCCTACTTCTGTGCTGCCCAACTATACACAATGTTGGGATATCACATGTGTGGTGAGGATAGCAAGAGTGCATGCAGATAACTTGCCATAAAATGCTATCTTTCACCAATGTTTTCATTTATCTCACATATATTCACAATATATTTCATGTTATACATTTTTCTGAACTCCCAGAAGCCATGTGTATTAAAGTCTTTGTAAAGCCACTCCATATAAATACAAATCTAATGGTATAACCCCTTTGGGGTATTTGTACATCCAGCTTAATTCCTGATAGCAGATGTAATAGCATGGTTTATGTAAGAGATGGTCAGCACAACTAGGACCTTAAATGATTTAAAATTAGTTATGGGTTGAAAGCCTCTTTAACATTTGTCATTGGAGGCTTTCAGAACATCAACATACCTTTAATATCTTTAAATATTTGCAGGTGAGTTTTGCACACCTTGAAAAATTCTGCATACCTGGTGCAGTTAGTTATCTTTTGGCAAGTGAGAAAAATTTAATAAGATTTTTAAATCATCTTAGTAAATAGCGGCAAGTAGACCTTCCACCTGATTTAGTAAATTTTCACTACAATTTTGGAAGGCTGTTTGTACAGCAGGATGGAAAATTGGAGTTCATTAGAAACAGGGTATAAACGTTTTTTCCATTGTAAGCACTCATCCTCCAGCTAAGTGAATGGCCACAGCAATAGAAATACTTAAGAAACAGGTCCTATGGATTGCCTTTCAAATGAAATTTGTACAACAAACAATAGTAACTTCCCTATCTTGGTCTCCAGACAGCACTTCAAAGATGTAGATAAGCCAGAGACCAAAGGCCTCTCCCTAATATCAAATGGACACTACCAATTACCTATTTATCAGAACCTTGTTTTGAAGGCTAACTTGGTTATAATTTTTCCTTCCCAAATGAGAACACTCACCTTTATATTTGTGATTGTTGTTTTATTTTTTTCCACTGAAATAATAAATTTAGCATCCAGGTCCTTTTCCCTGTAAATAAAAAGCATGATTTCAGTATGTTGAAAAAAAAAAAAAAACTTTATCTTGCACATAGCAATCAAAGATTAACTGTTTTTATAAAACTACTTAGCACTGTATATGAATATTAGTCAATTTCCTTTTTCATTGAGGCAAATTGCTTTACATTTCTGATATATTTGTATTGCCTGGGCTTGTTTCCAAGTCCCTTCTGCCAAGTCCCTTCTAGGAAAAATTCTACACCAGAAGTTTGATTAGACACCTACATTAATAGTTCTCTTACTGGCAGATCTGATCCAAAGCCTGGTGAAGTTGTTGGGAGCATTCTCCAGCTAGCTCTAATGAATTCTGAAATAAAGCATTATGAAGGAAACCTTAACTCTTTCCACCAAGTTGGCAACAATTCTGTTTTGGCCTGAACCAGGACCCAACTTGGCCACACGGCCTAGGTAATGGACTGAGTACTGTTTTAACTGCAATTCTTCCTTAGAGACTCAGTGTTGACAACTCTCGCAATTTTACTTTAAAAGTCTCACAATATTTGGTGGTTTTTGTGATGTCCCAGCTGCTAGAATCAGGTTGCTACCTGAGAATCTCAGCTTTCAATTAAACAACAAACTAGCCTTCATGGCATTGGTGGGCAATCTGTGGCACACGGGCCACACGCAGCCCGTCAGGGTAATCCGCTGGCAGGCCACAAGACAGTTTGTTTACATTGACCATCCGCAGGCACGGCCGCCTGCAGCTCCCAGTGTCCGCGGTTCGCTGTTCCCGGCCAATGGGAGCTGCAGGCGGCCGTGCCTGCGGACGGTCAAGGTAAACAAACTGTCTCGTGGCCTGCCAGCGGATTACCCTGATGGGCTGCGTGTGGCCCGCGGACCACCGGTTGCCCACCACTGCTTCATGGCAAACATCAAGAACCCAAAATGTATTTTTTAATGCTAATGATTGGGGGGGGAGGGGAGAGACTGAGTGTTTTAAATACTTGGGGTTGGCAGCTCTAGAGACTTTGGTTGTAGCCACAGGGGGCATGCTTCTCTCCTCCTGTAGTCTAACTGCCCCCCCAGCAGCTGTTCCACAAAAATCTGTCCAATTCTGCAGCAGAGAGTGGGGAAGACATAAAGGAGATCAACCCTGGAAAAGCCAGGACAGGGCAGGAGATAATCGAATTACGGCCCTCCCACAAACACCTGAAGACACCAAAGAAAGAGCAAACTATAATCTCACTAGATCAGTTTCCCTCACACATACCCCTCTAGTGGCTGGCAACTTGGAGAATTATTTGGATAACTGATCTTGGAAAACATTCTCAAGAGTTAGCAACCACATTATAATCAGCATTCCTGCCTGTTTGAAATATCAGGAAAGAGCCAACTCAGTGCCTGGGAACAGCATGTGCCAACCTGTTGCAGAGATTTGATTTCATTATACCTAACTATAAAACATGAGTAGTCCATATGTATATTTGTAATTACATTTGTAAAATATTGTTACACATAACATCCCATGCATTATAAAAATGTGTGAAATATAAAAGCTAAACTAAAAGAGCAAGTAGTGCTGTACATCAGACAAAATTATATTCACAATATTAGTCGAAAATCACATCAGCTGCTACAAATATCAGATCGACAAGTCACCTAGCAAATAATCATATCTGACTGACACACAGCAAAGTAAAAGGGGTTAAAATAATAACCGTGTTTTCATGATTATTTGATATTTACTTAGGCCAGATTAAAATGAAAAATATCAGGGAGTAACTTCTTCCCTCCCCCCTCCCAGCCAAGGAATAGCCTTGCCAAGCGCAAGTGGACCAAGGAAAGACTTTTGGTTTAATATTTCCCTCCAAATGGTAGGCTGGAACATCACTTCTTAATCCTTGCTCATTGATAAGTCACCCTATACCCCATTCAGTTTCCTTCTAGAAGTAATCCTGAAGGAATAGGAGAGCCATTTTAAAAACTCAGTCAATGAACAAAAGATAATAAATAATAAGCCAATAAAGATGCTTATTTAAATATCAATACACGATTACATTATTTTCTAACCCAATAAAAACTGTAATTTGAATTTAGGTATACCAGAACAAAAACACTAGAACTGCCTTTGAGGATGATCTCTTTATAACATTGATTTTTTTTTCCCCCCACAGCTTCTTCCAGCTCCCTGACTAGCTCTATATTTACAGATTGAAGCAAAATAATTCTGGTACTGGTGACAGACAGGGGAAATGGAGAAAGGTTTCCAGTGGTATTGTTACCAGGAGATAGATTGAGATTGTCTCTTACGCCACCACCCAACACTAGGTTTCAGAGTGGTAGCCATGTTAGTTGCCTTACCAACACTGACCCCAAGACTGACCCCCCCACACTTGGGGTCAGTGTTGGTAAGGCCATCTTTTCATATGCTGTGTATTTATACCTCCCTACTGTATGTTCCACTCCATGCATCTGATGAAGTGGGTTTGAGCCCACGAAAACTTATGCCCAAATAAATTTGTTAGTCTCTAAGGTGCCACAAGGACTCCTCGTTTTTTTCACCCAACACTAGTGCAACAAGGGCCCAGTTCCTGCTCATCCTGCTCACAATAATAGTGTCACTGAAGTCACTTGAACAAGTAGTGTTACTAAGGTGAACAGAGTTATTATTCACAAGATGTTAGAATATTTATTATGCAATTTATTCATGTTTTAATATGAAAGTTTTCTTTGAAGTATTTTGCAATCCATTCACACTTAGAACTCTGCAAGACATTCCTTTCCACCGGAAAGAAGAGGGACCAGGATTACCTAGTTTTTCAACTGATTTTGTTTTAATCTTCATTATTTTTTGGGAGGGAGGAGAAAAAAGGAGAAAGGGGGAAGGGAGTTAACAATAGCTTCAATAAATTTAGTTAGCTCCACGCACCCAAAAAAACCCAAAACCTATTGTGGTCATGAAAAACATCCAGACGGAATATTTACAGTGTTGCCAAAAAGAGTTTTAAATATAAAAATGTACTACATATTGTTTTCACAAGAAATCTTCAGTCACTTATTTTTGTGGTAACACTGACAACATGTAAGGTCTCAGCATTTTTCTTTTACCCTATCAATTTATAAGGCTGTACATAATAGAATTGGGATTCAGAGTTCTTTAAAAAAAGCAGCCTCTTAAAAAGGTGATCTGCAAAAGGAAAATCAGGGATTTTACTCTGGGGGTGAGGGCATGGTTAAAAATGAATGTAGGATCTGAGCTATTCACTGTCCAAACTGAGTGAAATGCAAATGTAAAGAGAATAAATAATGAAAAGTAAAATGCATTAGTAAAGAATGTATTATTTATATTACTAATATTAGGTTTCCAATACGTGATTTTTGTAAGTTGACAGGGTCCCTTAAAATCTAAATGGAGATCAATTATGTAGCCATAATGCAGTCTAACGTTACTCCGCTGCAGTCTTTACACAAGTATTATTTGGAATTGAATTTTGCTCAAAACATTTGGGACTGTACGCTTCATCTTAATTACCAAAAAATTAAGCAGAGTAATAAGCTGCCATTCACTGTCCCATTACCATTATATGAGCATTGAAGGCCTGAAAAGAAGCCTACTGCAGTTAGCAACTTTTACAATACACAGTACTTACATGCAATCTGAGCAATAGTTCACAATTTAGACATGAGCTTCAAACACTGCCCAAAAACACATTATCACCACAAATAAGATACAAGCCTCTATTTCCCTTCCCTTCGTTATGCAAAGTAAAATAAAGGGAAAGGCTACCAAAACAAGTTCACGTTTAATGGCGTGATAATTTATTGCATTGAAAGAACTTGTTTCCTCTGAAATCAGATCTATTCTCAAGCTAATGCTCTACTCCAGTTTTCAGCCTTTCATCACTGCCACTTCATACACTATGCCGAGCTCTATAATTAAGCTTACAACCTATGACCTCTTGGCTCAGAACCAACATTATAAAGTGATCAAGGCAGGTAAATTGCTTGACACAGATGTCAGGAAATATTTTAACTAAGTATTTAGTATTAACCCCCTAGTACTACTAAATTCAGATCTTCACCCAGACCATAGGGGGGAAAATTCTGGAGAACTATTATAGATATCAGCCCCTTGTTTCAGTATCAAGAGTACCAACATCAGAAATTAAGGTACACTAACATTAGTCTGTATGTCTGACAAGTGGATTATCTGCTCACAGATTTAATAATTCTTCTTCACTTTTATAGGGCTAGGATCCGACATTAGGCAGAGCCATGAGGTGGGCTGGTACATAAACTGTACTGATCCAGGAGTAGAACTGAGAAACTGTGACTTAGAGACACTTCTGAGTCATGTTTCCTCCCTTGCTTTCTCTATGCGCTGCATTACTACTACCCATTCCCCATCAAGATTCTAGTTCCTTGCTCAACTGCTCCACTGAGGGAGAAAGCAGGCAAGTAGTCCTTCTTATTCCTATACACTTGGACTTTAGATCTGGCCAGCCCACATAAGAGGAGTTTTTTTCCTACTGCATGGGCATGTAATCCAAGCCAAACCATTAAAACTATCCCCCCACATTTCAAGGAACAGAGTACACCTCATTACATCCTCTTGTGATGTCACTATTCCAGTCCTTCACAAGCCTTTGTCAAATTTCTCCCACAAGGAAAGGGAACCAAGAACTGGAAAGTCCTAGCACAGCAAACATCTAAACCAGAGGTAGGCAACCTATGGCACGCGTGCCAAAGGCAGCACACGAGCTGATTTTCAGTGGCACTCACACTGCCCGGGTCCTGGTCACCGGTCCGGGGGCCTCTGCATTTTAATTTAATTTTAAATGAAGCTTCTTAAACATTTTTAAAACCTTATTTACTTTACATACAACAATAGTTGAGTTATATATTATAGACTCATAGAAAGAGACCTTCTAAAAACGTTAAAATGTATTATTGGCACACGAAACCTTAAATTAAAGTGAATAAATGAAGTCTCGGCACGCCACTTCTGAAAGGTTGCCGACCCGATATAAACAAATGAAGGGGAATCTTGGGACACCATTTTTATACATAGAGCAGCAAAAGGGCACAGTTTTTGCCTCTGCTTCACAGTTCACCTTTAAGATACTGCTGAAAATTGGAAAACACCTAGAAATAATTCAACTGTCTTTGTTCTTTATTATTTGATTACTCATGAGGTATTCATCTGCTCCTGATGCTTATTCCCACAGGGAAGGCATGGTTTTATGTTTATCACTGAATTACTTATACAGTAATCAATTGTGATGTCACAGAGGAAAATTTTAGGAAGAGAACCAGTACCAGGAACAAGGCGTGTTTTGTTATCAATAAAAAACAAAAAGGGGAAAAAATACACACAGAAAACAATCAAAGCCCTTTTCAAATACAGTCTTTTTAAAGGTGATCTATTTCATAGCACTTCCAAGGCAGTTACAGAATGGCAGCACAGAAACTACTCAACTTGCAAACTGAGCCTTGCTCTCATAAAAGATACTACTAATTTTCCTTGAAAGCATGCTAAAATGAAAGGAAAAACATTCTGTGATAAATTCCCAAGAATATATTCTAAACTGCAGACAACTAATCCAACACCAAGCAGTACTGGTTTTAATTGAAGAGCAGATATAGGATTTTTGTACTATTAACTATTTACAAGGATGATTTGAGCACAAGGATGATTTTATCCACAACTTTTTTCCTCACTCCAGTTTTCTCATGGCCCTGATGTTTAGGCCAGTGGTTCTCAACCAGGGGTACACGGTATGCAGAGGTCTTCCAGGGGATACATCAACTCATCTAGATATTTGCCTAGTTTTACAACAGTCTACATAAAAAGTACTAGTGAAGTCAGTACAAACTAAAATTTAATACAGACAAAATGAGAAAGTAAGCAATTTTTTCAGTAATGTACTATGACACAAAATCAGACACAAAAATACAAAAGTAAGCCAGTAGTTTAAGAAAGATGAAACTTGGGGGTACACAAGACAAATCAGACTCCTGAAAGGGGTACAGTAGTCTGGAAATGTTGAGAGCCACTGTCTTAGGCAGTTCAGGAAGATTCTGCTACAGGTGTTTCACACATCTGCAGTCTCTCTCACACACACACACACACACACACACACACACACAAAGATAGCAGCTGGGCCCTCTTAGGCTGAGAAATAAGGTCAGGCTGCTCTAAAGCAATGTCACACCTCTCTTAACATGAGAAGATAGGGAAGAAGAGGAGTTGGGTTGGACCAATGGGGGGATGGCCAACTCCTGGAGAGAGGCAGAGGGGAAGTGCTCGAACATGCCGCAGCTTAGCCCCTTCTCGTGCCTCAAAGTGCATGTGGAACTGTGCTTTAAGAAAGGGAAGGGTCTTCACTACTGCCATTGGCCAGCTGGGGAGAGGAAGACAATTAACTCTCAGTCAATTTAAAGCCTTCCCAGGTGTCCGACAGCTCTCTTGCTGCTCTTGCTACTCTTTTCCACACTGTGATTTAGGTATGTTGAGCTGTGGTCCCAGGTTGCTTGCATCTGACTGATCACCTGTTTGAGGAAACAGAAAGCAATTTTTTCCTATTAGGACAAATTAGGAGGACGTCCAGAGGGTTTTCACCTTCTGTGCCTCACTGCACTGTGAAAGCACAGTTTAGGCGGAAAGGAATAAGAATAGGAATTTTCACATTAGGCGAAATATAGGGATGTTCACTTTGTTGCAACTTGCATCCCCTATGGATAAAGGCTACAAGGGTCAGCTTCCAGAGGTAAAAGAGACCCAAGATATGGCTGGTGGATCTTATGCCTGTAAGGAGAAGGGGAGACCTTAAGGGTATGTCTACACAGCAACTAGACATGTGGGATTTTCGCTGCTGTGTAGACATACCCTAAGTTTTCACAGACTGAGGTACCACTTGGTGCCCTAGTGGTGCTGTCCAGCAGGTTGCCAGCTCAGACTAGAGCAATTGACTTGTATGTGAATATCAAAGAAAGAAAGAAATAATCAAATGTCACAGTGTGTGTTCAAGCCAATTCACTTGTTAGAATAGATCAAAAGGAATGATGATTGTTTTGTTTTCACCTTCTGTATTCTGTTGTGTGCTATCACGTTACACGTAGTTACATTGTGTATACTCTGTAATTAGACAATCCTAAATCAAAGGTGTGTTAGTATTAGGATGTGATTTTACTTAATGTGTAAAGCTTCATGAAAAATTAATGAAGGACTTCCCCCTGCACCACGCCCCCTCCACGTGCGCGCACACACACACCCTGTCACACGGTCTCCCCTTTCCCCACCTCATTGCAGTTGAAAAGCGGCTGGCAGTCTAGTAGGATGCCCATGGAACGATGGGATTCAGAAATCTGCATCATGTGACGCTGTACCTGCCCCATGAAGCATTGCAAACCCTTCCCAAAGCATCCTGTGGCCAGCTGCACAGTAGGATAGCTACCCACAGTGCGCTGCTCTCTGTGTCAATGCAAGAGCTGCTAGAGTAGATGCACTCTGCTGACACAAGGAGCATAGTGTAGATATGCAACAGCAGTTTAATGAAAGTGGCGTAAGTGTTGTCAACAAAACTCTGTAGTGTAGACATAGCCTTAGTTTACTAGAGAAATTGGCTCTCAGTGTTGTCTTTGGTGTCTGATCCACAGTATACATTAACTGGGGGGTAAGTGACTGACCCTTTGGGGTTGGTAGTAACCTAATGTGAGGGGATTTTTTGTTTTAATAAACTTTCATCACTAAGTGCACTTTGTCTGGGTAGTAAAGAGGGGCTGGAGAACCTAAGTGGACTGTCTGCTCCATGGTAAGACTAATATAGTAATCCAGGAGCACACATTTGTTACTGGCTTGGTGAAATCTAATTATAGAATATACCACCAGTTTGGGGTGTCTGTCCTGTTTTCTGATAGTCTGACCTGAGACTGTAAATCATACCAGACCGTGTGACAATTGGCGTAGTCGAACAGGATTCACATGCCACAGGCAGCAATGCAGAAGTAAGGTTGGCAACACCATACCATGCCATCCTTATTTCTGCGCTGCTGCTGGCGGCAGCTCTGCCTTCAGAGCTGGGCTTCCAGCCAGCAGCCGCCACTCTCCAACTGTCCAGCTCTGGAGGCAGCACCACCACCAGCAGCTGCACAGAAGTAAGGGTATCAATACCGCAAACCCCCCTACAATAACCTTGTGATCCCCCTACAACTCCTTTTACAACACCGTGAAATTTCAGATTTAAATAGCTGAAATAACTAAATTTACTATTTTTATAATCTTATGATATTTTAATAGGTAATAACATTGTGGCCATGTCTAAGCAGGTTAATGTTATAACCAGGTCTCAGGAAAGGCAGGAGTCTGAATCACCTACTTTGTCTGTTGTCAGCAAGGAAGGCTGTGAAAGGGAGGAAAATCCCTGCAAGCCAGTTTGTCGAGGAGGGTTTTGAAAATTCTTTGGTTGTGTCAGAGTCTGCTCTAGACTTGAGTGTAAAACAAAAGGACGAGTTTATGTCGGCTCAGCAAGCTGACCCTGCACTGGAACTGGAAAGGTTGTCAGCTCAGAATGATACCCCAACTGTGGAAAGAAGGGGTAGATTTTTTTATGAAAAATGGTTTATTATTTAGGGAAGAAGAGGCGTCCTGGTAAGGTCTGCAAGCAAATAGCTGTGCCTTAAGGATATAGGAGAGATTTGCTCCAGGTAGCCCATGATGGCCCATTCGTGGGACATATGGGAGTGGAAAGACCTGGGACAGGCTGAAGCAAAACTTCTATTGGCCTCCTATATTTCAGACAGTGAAAGATCATTGAAAAAGTTGTGACATATGTCAGAAGCATAAGGACTTAAAGGGACCTAGTAAGGCACCTCTGCAACCTTTGCCTATTATTAAAGAGGCACTTGCCAGTATCTGTAGATATTGTGAGGCCTCTTACTCAACCTTCCAGGAGGGGGGAAATATATACTTGTTGTGGTGGATTTTTGCCACCAAGTATCCTGAAGCCACTGCCTTGTCTAATATTGAAGCTGAAATAATGGCCAGTTTACAATTTTTAGCAGAGTATATTTTCCCAGAGAAATCCTGACAGATTAAAAACAACAGACATGAAATTTGAACCATAAAAAGTTATGGGAATTGTGTGGAGTGAAGCACCTGGAGGCTGCACTCTACCAGCCAGAAACTAATAGGCTTGTGGAAAGATTTAATGGAAACTCAGAAAACTTGATATGAGAGGCAGACTGAAGAAAGATCTTTTGATATTGGTAATTCTGGTGCTGATACCAGTAAGGAAAAGCAAAATGCAGGACTATTGGAAAGAACCTTCTGAGGTGACTGAAAGAGTCAATGAAGTCACATATTGTGATCGGGTGCTTGGGATGGGCCACACTGAGAATGCCACACTCTGGGCAGACTACAAGAAACATGGCAGGCAATCCCCAAAAAGTGGTAGTTTATTCTATAATTAGAGTCACCAAACCAGTATCAAAAGAGCTTCTGTGGTACCACACTGGTTAACAAGAAGACAAACACAGTCCCCTTTAGGCATACCAGCCCTTGGCTCCTATCTAGGCAACCAGGTCTAAGATAGTGAGGTTACTGAAAACCCAATTCATTATATGTGAGGTTCTACTAATCCCAAAGGATAAGACAGACACTTATCCCCAGGTGAATTTGTATCTCAGATCTTACCCAAATATCACAGTCAGCCAATCCTTAGTAAACTAACTAAAAATTTATTAACAGAAGAAAATAAGAGTTATAAATGATTAATAGATAATACACATACAAATGATTGCAAAGTCCTTATATCAGGTTTGTAACAGTGATAGAATAGACTGCTGGCTTACAAAAGTCTCTCTGGTATCTTCCAAAAGATTGGAAGGTCCTAAATTCGTAGTTCAGAATAGTCCTTTTAGTTGTAAATCCACAGAGAATGCCACTCAGGGCAGACTGCAAGAAACAAGGCAGGCAATCCCCAAAAACTGGTCACACATATAATGTAAGAAAGCCCCATGGCAGGGGAGCTATGCAAACAGTGCATATCAATAAGTTCAAAACTTCCATGAGAGGGAAATGGCAGTAAATATGGTCTGTTGTGCTGATAAGGAAATACTCTCCCTTCCTTTTAATTGATTTGGTCAAAGAGAGTAAAGAAGAAACTCCACTAGAAAGCATTGAGTTTGGGGAGAGTTTAAATCCAACCCAAAAACAGGGAATGCTGGCCCTTTTAAAGCACCACAAACAGGTATTTTCCAACCAGCCAGGTTTAATGAACAAGATTGTACACTCCATTCAAACCACAGTGATCCACCCAGCTCCTAGCAGAGCATATTGGGCTAAAGGGGAAATGCAGAAGCAGATTCAGGAAGAGGTTGAAAGCATCCTGGAAATGGGAATAATCACTAAGTCAAAAAGCCCTTGGACGTCTCCTATTGTGATGGTTCCTAAGGACAAAAGCATGAGGTTTTGTGTGGATTATAGGAAACTAAATGTAATCACCCAGCCTGATCCTTACCCCACACTCCAAAGAGAGGACTTACTGGATCTACCAGAGGGTGCACAATTCATAAGCATACTGGATTTGACTTGAGGGTACTGGCAAATTCCCTTAGATGATGATGCTCAGGAAAAATCTGCTTATGTAGTAGAATCTGAATTTTACGAATGTAAGGTTATGCCTTTTGGATTAAAAAATTCAGGCGCAATCTTTACGGGGTTTATCAATGAGGTGCTGCAGGGGTTACAAACATTTGCCAGAGCCTATATAGATGACTTGGCTATTTTCAGTAGCTCCTGGTAAGAACACTTACAGCTCCCACATGGTCTATTACAAAGGCTGAGAGAAGCTAACCTCACTGTCAAGGTCTCGAAATGCAAAACAGGGGCTGCAGAGGTATCCTACCTAGGGCACAGGATGGGCAATGGGTTGATCCACCGCCAAGACCCCTTAAAAGTAGAGGCCATTAGGAGCTGACCTGCCCCTAGAACAAAGAAGCAAGTCCAATTCTTTATTGGTCTGACCAACAATTATCATGGGTCTGTAAAGGGGTTTAGTGACACTGTGGCCCCCATAACAGACCTTACAAAAAAAGGGAAACTAGACAGGTTGGTATGGACAGAGGCCTGTGAGAAAGCATCTTTTATATTCTGGAAGCCTTTGTCTAAAAAACCTGTTTTAGTCAGCCCTGATTTTAACAAACCATTTGTGCTATGTACTGATGCTTCTAATATTGGATTGGGCACAGTACTGATACAAGATGGAATTGGGGGGAGGGGAAGAGGCACCCCATTGCCTACTGAAGCAAAACTATGCCATAATTGAAAAGGAGTGCTATGCCATGCCCAAACTTCGCATAGGCACAACTCTTCATTAAGGACTACTACCAGGATTTAATGCCCAATAAAGACTATTAAGTACATTTCAGGCTTAATTTTTTTTGCTGCTGCCATGACACTAAAGGGCTAATTAGAATTTTGTTTTCAACATCATCCAGCTGTGATGGCCAAAAAGACTTCCTCAAGTTTTCAACAGAAAATTCACATTTGGGTTCATACCAAACAGAATGTTTCAGCCCAGAAACATTTCAGGAAGTTATGATAACCTGAAACTGGGAGGTTTAACTGAAATAATTCTGTAACCATACCACTAGGTTTTATTGCCGGACGAGACCTAATTTCTTTACATAGCTTATAATAGGTAGAATTTTTCAAAAGTGTGTAAGTGACTTTGGCTGTAAATCCCATTTTCGAAAGTGACTTAGGCACTTTTGAAAATTTTAACCCACACCTACACCACATCCTGTGAGTGTCAGACAATACAGTTTCTGAAAACTGAAGCAGAGTTTTGATTCCTCTAACATGGTATAAAACGTCAACACAGAAATGCTGTTTTCTAGCATAAGTGTGCTGCCACACCCATACTTAAAATAGTCTTTATGAAAGTATTTGTATCTGTGAACTTTGGGATATTAGACAAAGAATCCCAAAACAGATCTGCAACTACTGCTGAAGTTATTAATTTTTAAAATAATCTAAGAAAGTTACCTTGAATGCCAAAAAATGTCAAGAGTTGCCCTGCTTAGCCTTAAAGGACGTTTTGTGATCACAGATTCCCCAGCCAATGATACATAAATTTACACCAAGGTGCCACTCTGTAAGAGCTGTTTGCCTTGTATATCTCTAGTTCTCAGTGGGATGCTAAAAATGATGTCTTTATGGCACAGTGGGCAAAGTGGGTTAGAAATACAGCACATCACAAGATATAGCAGACCACAGAGGAGAGGCTACCAGCTGTGTAATCACTCCTTGTTGGCATCACATAAAATCAGTAAAGATTTGTTATTTGGGAATTTAATCCTGCTTTCATTCAAATCAATGGAAAAACTGCTATAACCTTGAATCCTTGAAGGACCAAGCTCTCGATGAATATCAAACACTTCTCCTAAAGGAAGTTAGGAGAAGGATTCTTTTAATCTTCTAATGAAATTCACAACATTTTACTGAAATTGTTTTTACTGTCAGAAGAGTTTCAGTTGTTTCAGTTACATATAAGTTTTCTCAAAAAGTTAATCAAAAAGAGAACCCTATTCATTTTACTGACAAAGCACTTGTTTCAGACGCCGCACTTCCAGTCACTACCCAGCCCAGGCCAGAGAAGCTAATAATCTAACCAGTGGACCAAATTCATTGATGAAGCCTGGTCAACAATATTGAAATGGAGCAGTTTGAATCTACATTAAGCCTCTTCTAGAAAATTAGTTTGCAGTGTCCTTGTGCTAGCGCATGTCAAATGATGCCTAGGCTTTTCACAAGTCATTATGAACTATTAATGAGTGAAAAATGTCACTACATTAAATTATGCACCTGATTTTAAAAATGTGTACTTCTAACAGGACAACTGCTTGTCTGGCTTTCTTAGAGCTGAAGTCTAACAGACTTAATTACTTGAAGCTGGAAAAACATTATAAAAATGAAAGAGCCCCCAATTATTTAAATATTAATTGCACTTATTAGCTGTTTGGCCAACCCTCGATGTCACCAGCACAAGACAGATTTCATGAGATTGGGGTGAGTATAAACAAACCCAGCCAAATAAAATGGGGAGATTATTAAGGCCCTGTCTATACCAACTTTTATTCAAATCTGTGAACAAACAACAACAGATGGCTCTAAAAATGAGTTGTATCCACATATGCCATGGACTATATTTGGCTAATAACTATGTCAGCCTTCAGCCTAGCCATCAGTTTGTCTTGATGTTCCTCAGTTATTATTTTTACTCTCCAAAGATGGAATCTCAAATCACGCCTGTGTAAATGGTTTGCCCAGTCCTCCTTTCTTACAGCTCTCTGTGGTGTCACATATCCTAGAATGCATTGCTTTACATGCTGCGGTCAGTTTATGTGCATTTCCTCCAGACCTTGTTGAGGCAATATGGGATAAACATCCAAGATTTTGCAGAATGGACTGATTTTAATATGAGATTTCATATTTTTGTTTGCAGTTTAGCAACTTCATTCTTCCATAACTCATGGATAAATACTATCCAGTCCCAATGACTTATTGCTCTTAATTTATCAGTTTGTTCCAGGACATCCACTTTTGACAGTTCTACTCTTTTTCAGGAAATAAAGATGATCTCCCCAACATTCTTTTGGTGAAGCTTGGCTCAAAAAAAGTAATTTAGCTTCCTTGCAACGTCCTTATGTTCCTCAGCAGCAATCTTTACCCTTTGGTAGGTCACCAGACACACAAATCTCTTGTGGGTAGTTTCTTCCTTACAGTATACTTAAATAATTTATTGTTATGTGTTGTCTATTTGCTCCTCAAATTCCCCTCTTATCCCTCCTAATTTCCATCTTGTATTTTCCAGCGACAGGTTAGGCTCCTATCTCTTGGCTTCATAAGGGTTGGATTTCCATTTCTGAAGGATATGTTGGGCTCAAAAAAAGCTCTTGAACCCTGCCATTTAACATTGTCATCAATATATAGGGGGGTTGTCTGTTTTTCTTCCCACTCTCACCTCCCAAAAAAGACATCAACAAAAAAAGCAAGGAGGCAAGGGGAAGAAAAACAGACAAACCCCCTATATGTGAGACTCTGTTATGGTTCCTTAAGTATCCTCCATGTTGGGTCTAAAGATTTTGGTTTCCCTACATTCAAACTTAATGACTTTTTAACTAGCTTCTTCACCCTTTTTAAAATTGTCCTTTGTAAAATTTAATATTACACTGCTAGATTTTTATACAGCACTCCTCCAAGGTTGAACTTAATATAGATATTAGTGGCTCAACTATCGTTACTTCTTGAACCACTTCTCTGCATCACTTTGGACTCCGTCAAGAACAGCTTTTCCTCTGGCGCTCAGAACTAGGGCCAGGCCTACACTACAGACTTATAGCAGTATAACTACGTCAATCAGCCGTGTGAAAAATCCACCCCCTTGAGCGATGTAGTTATACCAACCTAACCCCCAGTGTAGACAGCGCTATGTCAGCGGTAGAGTGCTTCTCCCATCAACATAGCTACCGCCTCTCGCCGAGATGGATTAACTATGCCAACAGGAGGAACTCTCCTGTCAGCATAGGAGTGTGTTCACTTAAGTGATACAGCGGCACAGGTGAATCAGCGCAGCTGCGCTGATGCAGCATTTTAATTGTAGACCTGCCCTAGATGTTACAAGAACAAGACAATTAAAGGTGCCCAATTGTGACATTTGACCAGTTTGCATGCAAGTAGCTGAAGTCACTCATTAGTACTGTATTATTAGACTGAACTGTCTCTTTGAAATCCTTCAACATTATGTATTCAATATTCTCCTAATCAGGAGACTAGTAGTATAACCTTAGCCTATATTTGTATTTTAAGACTTATGATTTCTATCCATATCCAAACAGATTCACAAGTCATTAACATTCTATTTGTAAAACTAAAAGATTCCATGATCCCTATCTCTATGACCAAGTCAGTCCTTCCTGCATAGTTTATAGCCCAATATTACATTATCTCATTCATTTTCATCTTTCCATCATGTTTCAGTAATTCCTACTGTATTATGTTAGCATCCTCTTTCATTGTCAGACATTCTACTTCACCTCTGAAATGAAGAGATACTCTTCCTTCATATACTTGTTTTTTTTTCCCCCAAGATAAGAAAAGCTCTCTCAACTGGAGATCAGAGAAGCCAGTTCTGAGATGGATTTGTTCTACGCTGTCCTTATATGCCACCTCGAAAAATAACTACACCACTACCCCGATATAACACTAATTCAGATATAACGCAGTAAAGCGGGGGGGCGGGGCTGCACACTCCGGCGGATCAAAGCAAGTTCGATATAACGCGGTTTCACCTATAATATTGTACGATTTTTTGGCTCCCGAGGACAGCGTTATATTGGGGTAGAGGTGTATGTCTCTGTTCAGCAACTCTGGCCTCAAGATTCTGTACCTGGGCTCTGAAGCCATAATCTGCACTATATACCACTTGGTCACAAGTTAAGTACTAGTAATTGTATATGACACCCTCAGTTCAGAAAACTGAGTAGCTCCCACCTTGATTAAACTCGTGTTGGTATCCTACCTCCATAGTTTACTCTGACTTGTTACTGCGTTTTATATTAAGTTAAAAGATAATTTAAACAAACAACTAAAACTTGAACAGTGTCTTCTTCAAGACTGAGCACTCTCCCTGAACTGACCTATAAGACCACATATTTCTTCCCACTTCTCCTCAGCTGTGATACGTACAAGTCTGGCTTGAAGAGCAGATGGGGTTATTAGGCACTTATACATTTTTATAAGTAAAAATAATTTAAACATTTGAAAATGTAAATATGTCTATATAAAAGTTATAAATGTCTCCCCTCCTACTGCATCCTTCCTATATCACTTGTGATTTTAGATTATAAACTCTTTGGGGACAAAGACCATGTCTTCATAAAGCTGTTGATCAAAGCCTTTGGGTATTACTAGGATACATATATTGAATGATAACTTTAGTCAACTAGCAATTACCCTCTTGTGCTCAGTCTTTCAGAGCTTCACTATTTCTGGAGCATCTCTCCATTTAAGAATATACTCTCAATAGCTATGGTACCTCTGTACTTTGTATCTAACCAGTATAAACATGAGGACTCACTCAAACAGCTGGCCCTACCTATAACTCATTCATTTCAGCAAAAAGAACAGGAGTACTTGTGGCACCTTAGAGACAAACAAAAATTTATTTATTTATTATGCTCAAATAAATGTGTTAGTCTCTAAGGTGCTACAAGTACTCCTGTTCTTTTTGCTGATACAGACTAACACGGCTGCTACTCTGAAACCTGTCATTCATTTCAAATACTCAGACTTCAGAGACACCAGTTCAAGGAGTGTAGTTGTATTAACTGTTCACAACTGTAACAACTTTTTAAATATTTATTTTAAAAATTATGGTCTAAATCTCAAAATCAGTGTTAATTTCAAATCAAATCTCAGTTGTGACAGATTCTCTCTCTCTTACTTTCTAGTTCGTCATGGGAGTTACAACCTTATGATTCACTGTCTTTTCCTGGTATGGTTGCAGGGAGTTCGCAGTGAGGGGTGGAAGTTTTAGTTTATTTTGTAATTCACAATTTTATTTACGTAAGACACGCAGGCGCCTCAAAAGTGTGTTTGATAAAAATCACTAAAATAAATGCTTATGTTTTTAATATAAGCCACTATAAAAGAAATACAGTTTGAATATTCAGGATGCAAAATGTTTTAAACAGTTTAGCCTACATAAATTAAGAATTCTAAAAAACAGAAACGTAACTAAGTTTGCACCACACATTCCCACATTGCCATTATGCTCCAGTCACAATGGCACTGGAAACATTTTGTTCTTTAATGCTACATAGGAGAATGGTAGAAACAGGGCAGCAATTGAAATAATCCATTATAATGCTTGAAAAATATGAGGCATTAACATTAAAAAAAATTGGAAAGCTCAGGAAAACAAGCATGTGTAAACAGAGGCATCCTGTACTTCCATATTGTATGCAAGCTTAACTGCCAGCCCAACCATTCAATTAAAGGAACACAAAATTTAGCCTATTAGCATTAGGGGCTCCATCCTGCTCTATTCAAATCAATAGGAGTTTTACCATTAACTTAAATGAAAGTTGAACCAAGTCCTAGCTGTGGGACACACACAAATGGCAAGAAATGTATGGGGTGTCCTGCAGGGTATGCATAGACCTGTACACACATCACGTTACAAGAGGACACAGAATCATATGGAAGTCAGAAATAGGAAGTTACCTATAAGGTCATCTAGTTCCAGTCCACTTCCCTGTTCATGCAAGATTATTCCTTATAGTGTTTTCAAATATTTTATCGAAGAGTTGTAGATTCTCCAACTGACTAAGCTTTCGACTCTTACCTTGGGAGACTATTCCACAGTCTAAAGAAATCTCCATATTAAAATGTATTTCTTTATATGCAGTTTAAATTTCCTTTATTAATTTCATCCCATTGCTCCTAAGATAAGGAGCTATAACTAAATAATTAATACCTCTTTCTCCTTGGTATTTATACCCTTCAAATAGTTGTTGACTTACGTCTTCTAATCTTTGCTGGCAGTTGTAACACGCCTTTATAAAAGCTACACATTTAGTTCAGTCTTTTCTCTCAAATCAATCTCTTCAGTCACTTTTGTTGCTCTTTTAATGCCCTCCGATTGGTCAATATTTTTCAGGTAATGACGTGCCCGGAACTGAACACAACATTCACGGTATACTCACACAGGAGCCACATAGAAAGGAACCTTCGAGCTTGATGCAATGCTTCCATGCATGGAAGCCAAAAGTGCATTGCCCTTTTCTGAGGCCATATCATAGCAAATTCATGATCCCACATTCTAAATAGCAAAACTTCAACAAGCACCAAGGGAGAGGGGAGAAAACAGTATGGCGTGCTTGATGAAAGATTACTAGCTTTGAGACTGGGAAAATGCATGCACCACACCAGAGCTCCAGAGGATGGTAATCATTAGTCAGTGCCCCCCCCCCCGCTCCATCCTGCTGTGGAACTGTTGACACTGGCATTTCTTTCTTATGACGTCCAGTGAGCATTCCCACTATCTGACGACTTGGTGCAACACATCCTCTTTTATCCCTGAGAGGCTCTGACCTACTGTTTCTCCAGTTCTCAGCCTAACATTGTTTTTCATTGTCCGACCATGTCAGAAGAAAGACAAGAGGCAATGGATGTGGTTTAATAAAGCTGCAACTGTATTCACCTAAAATATCTGGGAGTACTCAGCAACAAGTTCGACAGTGCAGGTCAATCATCCTTTCCTTAATCGTTTCCACATAATCCCCAACCAAGTCAAAGCAATACTACTGCTGGTACTTCACCATCCTCCCCTCATATCAGGTGAAAGGGGGCTATAAAAGGAGGGTAGTTGGTGGCCGGCTGTACAGGATGCAGGAACCCCAAACTCCCTGCCCCCCCCCCCAACTCCCTTAAGGGATGTTTTCCTTCAAATCCTTTTCCAATCCATTTTATCTGACAACCCACACCAAGTACCTATACTGGACATCTGCCATAAGGAGGCACCAGCAAAACGCTTGGCTGCCTCTCCCTCACAAGGTCCCACAAGTCCATATCACCACTCCTGTTTTATGATCCTGAAAGTGGAACTGCAAGAAAATGTCCCAATCCCTGGAACATTTTGACCTGCTGTTTCTCCAGTTCTTAGCCTACACTGTTTTTCATTCTGTCCCTTACCTTTTGCACAGCTTCCAATTTAATCAGCCAAGTCCACTTCCTCTTCAACCCTTTCATAGATTCATAGATTCTAGGACTGAAAGGGACCTCGAGAGGTCATCGAGTCCAGTCCCCTGCCCCCATGGCAGGACCAAATACTGTCTAGACCATCCCAGATAGACATTTATCTTACCTACTCTTAAATATCTCCAGAGATGGAGATTCCACAACCTCCCTAGGCAATTTATTCCAGTGTTTAACCACCCTGACAGTTAGGAACATTTTCCTAATGTCCAACCTAAACCTCCCTTGCTGCAGTTTAAGCCCATTGCTTCTTGTTCTATCCTTAGAGGCTAAGATGAACAAGTTTTCTCCCTCCTCCTTATGACACCCTTTTAGATACCTGAAAACTGCTATCATGTCCCCTCTCAGTCTTCTCTTTTCCAAACTAAACAAACCCAATTCTTTCAGCCTTCCTTCATAGGTCATGTTCTCAAGACCTTTAATCATTCTTGTTGCTCTTCTCTGGACCCTCTCCAATTTCTCCACACCTTTCTTGAAATGCGGTGCCCAGAACTGGACACAATCACTTGATGTAATCTTCCAACAATCTCCTCCATGTTGTAATCATTCCCTACAAATTTTGCACATAAAAATGTATCCTTGGCATGGTATATGCCCGCCTGAATGTGATTTAAACTCTTTGAACCAGGGACAATTTCTTGTGTTTGCAAAATTCGACACACAACATTCCATAAATACCAGTTATTAAAATGGAGTGTAAAGAGTCATTTTTGCTTTTAACAGGACACTGAAGACATGTCCTACTTTACCCCAAGAGGTGCTCAGTGAAATTATTTTAATGACTTTATATTCAAAAGTCAACAGATGAGAAGCAGAAATTTATTGTATAGAGAGGAGAGAGCATTCTCACCCATGTTATTTATTTACAAAAGTTAGCTGTTGCCAGTTCTTAAAATAGAACCTAGGTAGTTCTCAGCATTACAGCCTATTCCATGAAGAAAACAGGAAAAATCAGGGTAAAAGTGAAGTAGCATTACCGTTGAGTAACAGATTGCCATACTAAAACATTTAATGGAAATTCAAACAATGTGTTATCTACTAATAGAAGAAAATCAATCCAGAATTTAAGAAGATAGTTGAGGCATCTCCATTTAGGACTAACAGTCGTTCCTTACAAATTCTCTCTTTTGAAAAGAAAAAAAATATATATAAACAACATATAAAATATATATAAATATCAAGTATTTGGACAAATATGAACCATGGGCTTTGTGGTGTGTGTATATATATATACACACACCACAAAGCCCATGGTTCATATTTGTCCAAATACTTGTTATTTAAAAGAATACTTCAAAAGTTAAAGTCCCAAAATCTGACCTTCTCTAAAATCATAATGTCATGGGGAAAAATTTAAAATTCAATTTAAAGCCTATGTATTGTATTTGTTAGGCTGAGAAAACTTCAACCAAAGTGCCATGGTTTCCCTACCTCTTAAAGATCAGTTCTTTAATTTAAATAAGTTCTGTTTTTTATACTTGTGAAGTTGAGCCACTCTATGGACTAGATTTAGCTGATGTAGAAACTGGCATCTTAAGTTCTAAGTAAGAGAATGAGTACATCTTACTAGTAACAAACTGAACAATCATCTTTTCATTTTAAAAAACTGTAAAGAAATAAACTGTTTATCAACACCCTTGAGTTTTGTATCATGAGTTTATTGGTTTACATCACAGCAAATGATTACTCAGTATCTACTGTCACTCCTAAGAATGACACTTCCATTTGTTTTGGCTAGAAGCTAATAAGAGAGCAGAGTAACTGATTCCAAAATATCTAAAGCAACTGTAACAAGTTGACAGAGTTCTATAAATAAAGATATCAGTGAACAAATATATGCACAAGGGAACTTCAGGGGCCAGATCTTCACCTGACTCAAGTTGTCATATGTCAATTGACTTCAACTGAGCTATGACAATTTACACAAGCTGAGGATCTGGTCAATTGTGAATGCTTTATGAGAAGATGGGAGCAGCCTTTGAAAATTCTGCTTCCCCAAGTAATTCTCTCCCACTCCCACACCATCATCACAAAGTTAAGCCTAGCAATAGCAAGTTCTATGGCTAGGCTAAGAAGTTTTTCACGACAACTTTATATGGCTAAACTAATATGTGTGTTGTGAGAAAATAAGAGTGTGTGGCTATATAATTCACAAGTGCAACAACACAGATTACACTGATAACAAAAGGTTATCTAGAGCTAAGGGAAAGGTTAAGTTCTAGGGCCTCTGAGTAACATATAGAATTCTGAAACGAAGGCTGAAACTCTCCAGGAAAATGACACATTTTCAAGTGTTTTGCTTACTGAGGATTTTCCTAGGATTGCTGCAGAATTTCAGTGTCCAAAAGTTTAACGTTCAACACACTGATTGATAACTAATATCATATACAGTACAAGTCATACAATTTAGGCTATTTAGTGATTCTTCTCATTGGAGCAGTGAAATGAGACTCGAGATGCAAAAGCAAAGATTCAGTTATCACAGATTACAAAATCAAGTTTGTTTAAAAAGATATGTGCTCTAAATAAATGTTTAGAACAGTCAAGTGTGGAACTAGGTTTTGCTCAAATATAAGGAGAAATCCTAGTAGATTATCTGAGCAAGCGCTGATCCAAAGTACCAAAAGGTGGGGCAATAAAAGTGACCGAAATGTAAGCACTGGGTATTATGGTGAACATATAGTAGGTAATAAGTTATCATCATTCATGCAGTTTTATAGAGTATCTAGACATAAACTTAGCACATTTTAGGAGAAGGACGATGACAGGGAGGAACCTGTTCATTGTGCCTTCAAGTGGAGTAGCTGCCTTAACTATGACTTCTAGTTCTTCTAATATGAGAAACCAATATTTTTCCATGTAGTTTGTGGTGTTGACTTTTTCATAATAGTCTTAATGTAAATATATTTAAAGTTTTTTTTAAAAAATAGGTGTGATTGTTCACATACCATGCTAGATCAGAAACGAAGATGCAGCTGTCTATGCTATAAAGCAGTGGTTCTCAAACTTCGTTGCACCGTGGCCCCCTTCTGACAACAAAAATTACTACATGACCCCAGGAGGTGGGCCGAAGCCTGAGCCTGTACGAGCCCTGCCACCCCTGGCAGGAGGGCCAAAGCCCCAGCAAGTCTAACACCAGCCCTGACTACAGTTTGAGAACCACTGCTATAAAGGCACAGTATAGTGGACTAACATTTACTTTCTATATGGGCAAACCACCAAGTTTAAAGAAATATATTATGTATGTTTATGCACGGCTTAACATACAATTGTGGCTGCACTGAGCTGTAACAGTTCATCTGACCAATGTTAAAAAAATGAATTAGTCCACTTAAAACATGATTTGGCCCCTAAGAGAGTGCCAAAAACTCTACAGTGTTAGAACCCAGCACAGTTAAACTGTGCTTTCAGAAACATGGATTTCTTTAACACCCATTGCTTTTACTATATTACATCCTAATATCTCATGTTTTCCAACTTCAATATCTTTTCTCCTTGTGTAATACACATACATGCTACAATACAGTTTCTGTTGTTTACTTCTATTAACTCTCTTATTTTTTTTAAGTTAAAAGAGCTCAACATGACTATTTTAAGTGTAGTTTACAAACCAATGGAATTTTTATTTCAGATTTTCCATTCCTTATTATTACCAGTGCTTTAGTTGGATCCCAATAGTCATATCATGCTTTCCATCTATCTGCACAACTCCAGCTGATATCAAGAAGGGCATGCAGATCAAGGGCATAAAAATTACTGACTGGAAAAATGAGTAAAATGTAAACATTGTCAAGAATTAAGTAATGAGAGAAAAGAAGTGTGCTCATCTTAAAATAGAAGTAGTCAGTTTCTTCAAATTCTTCAACATCAGATGAGTCATTGAATGAAGATGTCCATTGAAATGGAAGAACAGAACACCAGCGAGTACAACAATCTTGACATTTTCAGTGCCATTGTCCAAGTGTAGCAGTGAGGATCATTTAAATCTGTGTTCCAGGCCTCTCCAATACCAGGTTCATTCAGAAGCAGTGTACAATTTTTGGGGTGTTGAGAATAAACAAAGATGATTGTGCGATTATGCCATAAAAACAGTTAAAAGTCAGAAGTTGGTAAGAGAATTGCATCCTTTTATGTTAAAAACATTGCCTTTATTGTAGCACAAAATTAGTAATTTCTTTGTTAAAGTACTGAAATTATTTTGTCTTGGATACATTTTTCCAGAAAGATTTCAACTTGCAAGTTCACTATTAATTGCAAGTATAGATATAATGGGGAGGGGGAGAAAACAGAGGGGAAGGGAAAATTGAAGAACTAAAAGATTCACTACTGATATTAATGCAAGATTGTCAGGTAACTTCATAAGTTTGACCAGCAATGGGTAAAAGCATCCAAACAAGGGAAAAATAGAATCAGTTTCATTAAATAGGAATGTAAGTCAACAGAAAACCACATAATAGTGTCCAACTTGCTCAAGATGCTATCCAGCAATGAACAGAGAAGCATAAGGAGCTCTCTGATATTTTCTCAGGCAACAAAAATAAAAGGGAGAGTTGAGAGAACTTCAAAGGCACAGCACACTGCAAATAGGGCATCGCTCCAAGGAATGACAGTCACTTGTTATAAACACCCTATTTTCTTCAGTATCCTTCCCACCCAACTCCTCACAGGCTGAAGTTTTAACAACTATTTCTGAAATTGAACCTCATAGGTAACTTTATACAGGTAAGTGACAACTAAGACCATTCCATAAGCCAATGGGATAACTTCAGTCACTTATGAACTCCTACTATATTTTTAGTCTCAGAAGCAATCAACTGCTTTTTCCTTCTGTTGGCTCAAAAGATTTATTTCTAAGCTATTTTATATTGCCAGAATTTTTCTTTTAAAGGTTGCTGTCACAATACAATAGTAACTACATTTGTCCCTCTCCACTTTCACAAAATTACATACACATGCTCAAGAGAGAAAAATGAAGGCTTCATGGAGACTTAACATGACTAAACTGTTTTGTAACTACATGAGCTCACACCTGCAGTTTGGTTTCAAAGAGATAATTTGTTTAGCTCCTAAACCTTCTCTACATACCACACTATTACTATTATATTATTCAGCAGGAGAGATGCTGAATCATAATTTTGTCAGAAACCCTTCTTACATATGATACACTTTTGGATATGAATTATTTTTAGAGAGGCACAGGGGGGAAGGAAGGAGGCAGACTATAGTGGCTCCCAAATGAATGTGTCCCTTTTCAGGACAGATCAAAGACAGATGCCACTGACCAAAAACCACAGAAAGGAGGGAAGTGCATTAAAGTTAGTCACCTATATGATGGAATGGCAAATTATATTTAATAGAGTAATATGTTCCTTCCCACTGCTTGACTCATTCCAAAATGCATATATACACAACATATTACATAGTTAATAGTGCTGTTGCACTAATTTGCATATCTCTGTAATGGACAACCTACAAATATGGCCTACAAATTTCAAGCATTAACATTGACACAGCACACGTTAATCCAACCAAACCCTAGAGTCACTTAAAAGCTTCTTTTAGAGAGAAACCCTCAACACTATAACATTTTAAAGCTGTTCATCTTATGAAAGTAAAACTGATTTATTATAATAACTGTGAATGACTTCATGTGCCTGAGCAGCATACCCTCTATACGTTTCTATCTTTCCCTTCTGGTGGTTTGCTACATGTAGAAAACAAATATCCAAGGAAGAATTTAAACAAATTTTACAAAATATAAGTAACTTCCAAATTAGTTTTATTTTTAATAATTCAATATTCACCTCTATTTTCATATTTTGCAACTGCATTCAGTGCAAAAACCAAAGCACTTGAAGCTTTGCTGAAGAAGTCTTACCAACAGACATTTTTAAATAACCACACACTGCCCAGCCTGCTCTAATTACAAATGACCTGAATAGTTAATCATAAAATAAGCTGCATAATATAATTAAATTTAAAACAAACCAAAGATGTACTAAGCTTCATCTACAAGAAATTACAAGTTAATGAAAGTATCAGAGGGGTAGCCGTGTTAGTCTGGATCTGTAAAAAGCGACAAAGAGTCCTCTGGCACCTTATAGACCAGGGGTTGGCAACCTTTCAGAGGTGGTGTGCCGAGTCTTCATTTATTCACTCTAATTTAAGGTTTCGCGTGCCAGTAATACATTTTAACGTTTTTAGAAGGTCTCTTTCTATAAGTCTATAATATATAACTAAACTATTGTTGTATGTAAAGTAAATAAGGTTTTTAAAATGTTTAAGAAGCTTCATTTAAAAGTAAATTAAAATGCAGAGCCCCCCGGACCGGTGGCCAGGACCCGGGCAGTGTGAGTGCCACTGAAAATCAGCTCATGTGCCACCTTCGGCACACGTGCCATAGGTTGCCTACCCCTGTTATAGACTAACAGACGTATTGGAACATAAGCTTTCGTGGGTGAATACCCACTTCGTCGGACATGCATGCATCCGACGAAGTGGGTATTCACCCACGAAAGCTTATGCTCCAATACGTGTTAGTCTATAAGGTGCCACAGGACTCTTTGTCACAAGTTAATGAAAGTCATTTTTTTATGTATACCGTTCTTAGAGTTTAAAAAAAACAGGGATACAGTAAGGCTTCATTGACACATTTCTTTTAATTAAAGAAAAAAGTCCCTTCACCAATCTATGACTATGTACTTCAGCATAGCAGATGTGAAGAGCATAGCAAAAGCTTAGGAAAGGACATAAAGGATATCATATCCAAACAAAGATACAACAGACATTTATATGGACAAAATGTAATTATCCCATTTGGTTTATGCACCAGGGCCAACATCGCTACTCTTATTAATGTTTCAGAATCTTGGGTTTGCACTTCATCTCAAGGATAGCACCTCCTGCAGCACAGCAGCCCATAAAACCACGCTGACCAAAAAAGAATAGTGCCATTTTAATAAACTACCAACTTTCTGCTGAACCCTGGGTTTTCCAAGGAAGTCTCCCATCTAAATATTGATCAGGCTAAACCTTACAAATGTGATAAGAACACAGTCTGAGGTAGTATTTTTGCTGACAGTGAGGACTTGCCTAAACCATAACTTCAAGGCCCAATTCTGCAATTTACTGTGTGCAGACAGACTGCTTCAACCAGGCAGGCAACATGATCAATGCCTCAATTTGTAACCAGTTAATGGTTAGTATTCCCAGAAACCAGAGCAGCTGGTCACGTTGCCCTGGTTAGCAACCTAGGCTGGCACACAGCTGTCTTCCTGTAAACAAGTTGTAACACTTTATTGCAGTGCACACAAGAATCCTTAACCATGTCTTTGTAAACTGGTTTGCTGGTTCTCCTTCCTGCTTGCTCTCTGAACCTTAACACATCCCAGCATATGCTGCCCAACACACCAGCACTGTTTCATTGTTTCCATGTGCTCCCAATCTATCTGTTGCATCCACTTATTGTGTTTTGTACTTAGATTATAAATTCTTTGAGACGGTGACTGTCTTCTCATTATGTATTTGTAAGGTGCATAGCACAATGAGGTCCTGGTCCATGATTAGGACTCCTAGGTGCTACCACAATACAAATATATAATACTTTGCACTTTTATTCTGCCTTTCAACCCATGGTCTCAAGGCCTTTATAAATGTTTACTGATCTTTTAAGGATTTTGCAAATTGATAAGGAGATATCAAAAGTAGGTAAAATGTGGAAGTTAACAGACGCCAGGTTGACAATTTATAAATTTAAAGCATATATTTTTCTTGTAAAAAAAAATAATAAATCTTCATCACTTCAGACCACTGGAATAAATGAAAAGATTGCCAAGAGAGGCCACTGAATTTAATATTGGGGGGGGGGCAGGGTATTTGTTTGTCTCTCTCTTTAAAGCAGTATTTGGGTTAGTTCATTGACAAATTTTACTATATTTACTCTGTACATTAACAGTTTAGTTATCTAGGGAAAACTGCTTTTATTTTCTGGATTTACCTCAAGTTGTGTACATTTTGCAACAATCATCATGGCAAACAGTTCAGTCAGTGTCCTTGTATTGTCTTTTTCAGCAGTCAACTAACAGTCATTACCTATAAAGACTTCTGATTGAAAGTGTCAAAAATATTACTTTCCAGATACTTGTCTACTTTTTTTCCATTTTTAAATGGAAAAAGAAAAAGCCCTCTCAACAGCAACTGAATAAACATGTTCTATGTCTTCCCCCACTGCAAACCAAGAGTAGTTATATTTGTACTATGCGAAAATACCTCTTATTAAAATAGGCAAAGCAGCTTGCAATACCCATATGGGCCCAACAAATATGTGGTGTTCTACTTTCTTTTAACGTTCAGATGAAAAGAAGTGTGCTCAACAGTCTTGTCTCTCACAATACTGCAAACTTTCTTAAATTATAAAAGTATTAGACTAACATATATAATTACTAATGACTTGGAAGACAAAGCTTTCAGTAAAGGATCCTGACAAAACAATCCCTCTTTTACACACAACGCAAAAGTATTTCTCAGTCCACCAGAGGAGAAAGAAGGGGACCTCATTTGGCAATCAATTTTGAAGTAGCTCTTGCAGTGCATTATTTGGCTGCATATTAGAGACATTTAAAATTCACAGACATGATTTTCTTACCATATCTATAATTGTTATTGCCAACACAGCCCTTACAGGAGTTGTGTGTTCTGGCAGCTCAGACGTTTATGTCCCCACAAACTTTTAAAACTTCCAGATACAGAACCTGGAAGATCAGGAACAACAACATGGTTCTAACCATTGTAACTTGTGTTTCAGTGGGATGTAGCCCTGACACCCAATCTGACTTATCCTGAGAACTGAAGGGGGAAGAGAATTTTACAGAACATTTTAAAGCCATTGTCAGTGGTCTCACACTGTGGGAATGGAGAGTTTCTGCTCTGTTTCAGAAAGTTTTTTTTTTTTTAACTTCCTCATTGTTTGAAAATCTCATTCAAGCTGCCCCAGCCCTGACTCAGCAGCCACCATGGAAGGTGGGTATTAAGAGGGGATAATCGTAGAATCATAGGAACTGGAAGGGACCACGAGGGGTCATCTAGTCCAGTACCCTGCACTCATGGCAGGATTTAGTATTATCTAGAGTCTAGACCGTCCCTGACAGGTGTTGTCTGTCCCAGCTAGTCCCAGTGACTAGTCCCAGCCCTGACCAGCAGCCAAGGGAGGGGGGCCAGGTAAGGGGATAGCAGAACAGTCTTTGCCCCCACCCCCCAGCAGCCACCAGAGAAGGGGACAAGGGGGGGGGGATAAGGAGGAATAAGGACAGTGACGGCCCTGACCCAGGGCAAATAAGGACCAGTCCGACGTCGGGCCCCGGGAAAGGGGGCGGGGGCGGGAGGGAAGGATCTCGGCCCCGCAACCTCCAGGGAAGGGGGTAGGAGGTAGGACAGTCCCTCCGCCCGGCCCCGCAGCCCTTACGGCGGGAAATGAGCAGCAGGAGCCTGCTCCGCAAGGGACTCACCGGCGGTTCATGGGCCGGACTCGGACAGCCACCTTCACCGAAGCCATGGCTCATCCCTGCCCTGGCCCAGGGCTGCCCTCCCGGCTGCCGGCTAGGGGACAGGCCACATCCCCGCCTCCTCCGCTACTGCATGCCACCGTCACGGCGGGGCGGGCCGCCCCCCTCCCACGCAGTCGCCAGAATCACTGCGCCGGTCGGGCCGGCTCCCCTTGTTGTCACGGCAGCCACGGGGCAGCAGCGGCGAGCACCACTGGTACGGCGCCAGCGCAGGGACAAACCGCCGCAGGACGCGTGACTCCTCCCCTCTCCTGGCTGCTGGCCCGAGCCCCCTATCCAGGGAGGGGCGGGGCGTGGGGAGCGAGCCGGGGAGTGCCCCTCAAACAGGAACCCGCTCACAGAGCGGCGAGCCCCTCGAGCCCAGGCGGGGGAACGGGAGCACAACCACAGGGAGAAATTCCCCACACACACAGAGACGGGTGGGCAGGTGCACCTGTCCCCTGGGGTTACACACTCCTGCCCCCATGGGGCTGTGGTGGGTTTAGCTGTTGTTTGCTTCGTTTCAACACAGGAAGGATGAACTCGAGAGCTGTAGGGTGTGTGTAATCCCACACAGCAGCTAATCCCAGATGATGGCGTTACCAGGCCCTTCCGTAATTAAAGATCTGATGAGCTCTAGAGTGGAACAATAATCCCAGGCAGCAAATATATAGATATTAATCTCCCAGATGAAGACTCGACCCAAGAGGAGCTGCCAATATTTTTTTAACTTTGGAATGTGGTGAGAAGCAGGATGGTTAGGTTTCGGTCCATACCCAGCGAAAGCAATGGGAGTCTTACTAATGGGCTTTGGTGATGCACAGTGACATAATAAAAGTAGTATAAATTCTGGTATAATGCCAGGAAGTAAGGACATGAAGAGGAACCCCATCCTGCTCATACTGAAGACAATGGGAAAATGCCACATAATGCAGCTTGCAAATACAGTAATAGGATTTTGACCCTCGGCCTGCGCCACTTCCTGCGGCGAACCGTGGCCACAGGGAGCTGAGGGGCTCCATGACTGCAGACGCTCCAGGTAAACAAAACGTCCCGACCCACCAGCGGCTTACCCTGATGGGCCAGAAGCCAAAGTTTTCCAACCCCTGAAATATAGGGTCGGCTTATGGAAGGGTCATACAGTTTTTGCTATTTGTACCTATCCATTTTGCGGGGTCGGCTTATAAACGAACAGGCTAATGAACGAGTATATACGGTAATTCAGCAAAACAGGGAGAAGGAATCCAGGCTGTTGGAGCAGGAGGGGCTCAGTAAAATCCCAGTACATCAGGTATATTACCAGAAGGTGGATCCAACCCATCACAAAGACTTCATTGAAATGTTCATTAATGGAGCAAATATCAACCACTTTTCACTGATGCATTTTGTACTTCATCTTTTCTTCCACCTACTTATATTTTAGATGTATCCTAACTACTTTTTCCTGTGAAAGGCTTCTAAATAACTTTGGTCTTAATATTATTGCTGCTGTTGTCCCATGCTGTGTTTGTGAAAGCTCTCTTTCATTCCTCACTAAGCAGTTCTTTATAGTTCAAGTTCCAAGAGCTTGCCGTGCAGTTGCAGCCGCATATATCCTTCTCTAAGATTCTATTTATTCTCTTTCAAGTCCCTTCTCAAAACTCACCTCCTCTGTAATGCTTCTGTAATCCCATAACTTCCTGAGATGAAGGAGATCCATGTTCAAATCCCTTCTACCCCATCAATTGATGGAGGACTTGAACTTGGATCTCACATCCCATGTGAGTTCTATGACCACTGGGCTCAAGGTTATAAGGAAGGCACCTCCTCCTCCTGGTCTCTGTTTTTTTGTGAGAAAGGGCTGAGGTGACTAACTTCAGTAGAGGGTTCATGGCTGTGAATCCCAAATGGAGATAGCCAGCTAGCTCCCTTTGAGAGTCTGGGCTTAGGCCACTCCCATCTCCTCAGCATTTTTTATCAACTTGCTTAGGCATTTCCCCACTCAGCACATACTCGCTTTTGTGAATCTCATTCTTAGACACCTAACTCTCCCCAAGCATTGTATAGTGAGCCTGGGTGCGTATCTCAGGGTTGGGAATTCCACTATGGGAAACGGTGCCTACAATTTAGCATTGCAGCACCTCGGTCCCTTTGCAAATCTTGGTGAATTAATAGTGGATACAGGCCTTCCTGTAAGTTGTCTTAGATCACAGTGAGCATCAGTTTGACTGAACAGCCTGTGTCTGTATTTCACAGTTTGGTTCAGGAAGCAGAACTGTCATCTCTGTAAAAAGAGTGATCTCTAGTTCATCAGAAACCAGCAAGAGGCTCTTCTCTAGCCAAAGCTGGGAACAGTGTTACCTCCTCACAGCTATAGGTCAGTTCATCATAGAAGTTATCCTAATCTTTGAGTCCTTTGAACTCTTTTGGGAAGAAAATGAGTGCAGCTTCGTCTGCTGATCTATTCTCCCTCAGTAATTTTCGGTAAGATGCGTGGTGCTGTTTAAATCTGTTTCGATATTCAGAACTAGATGTCATTTCTTCATAACCCAGTGAGGTTCATGCTGAACTTCTGCACCTGAACAATCAGAATAGGTCTACTGATAGGCTTTCTTTATTGTCTCTTCTGTCAAAACATGGGGAACAAACAACCTTCCCAGTTCAGAATTCTTTGCTGTATGTAAACACTTATTATTTAATCCTTATGCAGAGTTAGTTCGTTTTGATCAGCAATTTGTTTTCAAACCATCTTCCAGATGTAGATATAAAGCTGGCGGCAATGAAACATGTATCTGGGTGTCTCCATTTCTGACTTGCAGAAACAAGTGTACAGCATGCACGCAGCACAAACCTATGCACCACAGTTAAAAGTGGGTGGGCACGCTGTGCCCTAACGCCTCTTGTATTTCGGTAGATGTCTGTAGCTGACTCTTTAATTCAAATACAGGCACTCCTTGTTGTAGACTTCTAGACATTATGACTGAACCTAAGCTAACCAGAGTGCCATGGGGAATTATTTCTTGCTGATAGAATGTCCAAACACAATAGTCTGATGACTAAAAAATAAAGGACTCAGTCTATTAAAGGAATAAACTTGTGTCACCAGCTCCTGGTGTGGTCTTTTGAGGGGTCTCTGCTGCTCCTGACCAGCTCTCCTTCGCTTGCCCGTGGTCAGGGCAGTTCTTGGACCCTCACCTCTAACTGAGTCCTTCTCTGTACCCTCCCCTTTATAGCAGCCTTGTTTCCTCTATAAACTGCAGCTGTGGGTGCCTGCCTCCATGACTGGCAGCTGCGTGGGGGTGTGGTCAAGCTGCTTGCTGGTAAACAGGAAAGGCTTTCCTCTCCCTTCTGTCTGTGCTCAGTATTGGCCAGCATAGGCTCCTTTGCTGGACAGAAAATCAGTGTTATGATGCAAACTTCCTGCTCAGTATTGTATTCAAAACGCAAGTGGTTGTAGCGACAGGTACTATCTCATGATTCTTGGGTTTCTCTCTTTCATCGCATGTAGCCAGTGCAGGATGCATGATCAGTGACTCATGTGAATGCANACGGCGGGGCGGGCCGCCCCCCTCCCACGCAGTCGCCAGAATCACTGCGCCGGTCGGGCCGGCTCCCCTTGTTGTCACGGCAGCCACGGGGCAGCAGCGGCGAGCACCACTGGTACGGCGCCAGCGCAGGGACAAACCGCCGCAGGACGCGTGACTCCTCCCCTCTCCTGGCTGCTGGCCCGAGCCCCCTATCCAGGGAGGGGCGGGGCGTGGGGAGCGAGCCGGGGAGTGCCCCTCAAACAGGAACCCGCTCACAGAGCGGCGAGCCCCTCGAGCCCAGGCGGGGGAACGGGAGCACAACCACAGGGAGAAATTCCCCACACACACAGAGACGGGTGGGCAGGTGCACCTGTCCCCTGGGGTTACACACTCCTGCCCCCATGGGGCTGTGGTGGGTTTAGCTGTTGTTTGCTTCGTTTCAACACAGGAAGGATGAACTCGAGAGCTGTAGGGTGTGTGTAATCCCACACAGCAGCTAATCCCAGATGATGGCGTTACCAGGCCCTTCCGTAATTAAAGATCTGATGAGCTCTAGAGTGGAACAATAATCCCAGGCAGCAAATATATAGATATTAATCTCCCAGATGAAGACTCGACCCAAGAGGAGCTGCCAATATTTTTTTAACTTTGGAATGTGGTGAGAAGCAGGATGATTAGGTTTCGGTCCATACCCAGCGAAAGCAATGGGAGTCTTACTAATGGGCTTTGGTGATGCACAGTGACATAATAAAAGTAGTATAAATTCTGGTATAATGCCAGGAAGTAAGGACATGAAGAGGAACCCCATCCTGCTCATACTGAAGACAATGGGAAAATGCCACATAATGCAGCTTGCAAATACAGTAATAGGATTTTGACCCTCGGCCTGCGCCACTTCCTGCGGCGAACCGTGGCCACAGGGAGCTGAGGGGCTCCATGACTGCAGACGCTCCAGGTAAACAAAACGTCCCGACCCACCAGCGGCTTACCCTGATGGGCCAGAAGCCAAAGTTTTCCAACCCCTGAAATATAGGGTCGGCTTATGGAAGGGTCATACAGTTTTTGCTATTTGTACCTATCCATTTTGCGGGGTCGGCTTATAAACGAACAGGCTAATGAACGAGTATATACGGTAATTCAGCAAAACAGGGAGAAGGAATCCAGGCTGTTGGAGCAGGAGGGGCTCAGTAAAATCCCAGTACATCAGGTATATTACCAGAAGGTGGATCCAACCCATCACAAAGACTTCATTGAAATGTTCATTAATGGAGCAAATATCAACCACTTTTCACTGATGCATTTTGTACTTCATCTTTTCTTCCACCTACTTATATTTTAGATGTATCCTAACTACTTTTTCCTGTGAAAGGCTTCTAAATAACTTTGGTCTTAATATTATTGCTGCTGTTGTCCCATGCTGTGTTTGTGAAAGCTCTCTTTCATTCCTCACTAAGCAGTTCTTTATAGTTCAAGTTCCAAGAGCTTGCCGTGCAGTTGCAGCCGCATATATCCTTCTCTAAGATTCTATTTATTCTCTTTCAAGTCCCTTCTCAAAACTCACCTCCTCTGTAATGCTTCTGTAATCCCATAACTTCCTGAGATGAAGGAGATCCATGTTCAAATCCCTTCTACCCCATCAATTGATGGAGGACTTGAACTTGGATCTCACATCCCATGTGAGTTCTATGACCACTGGGCTCAAGGTTATAAGGAAGGCACCTCCTCCTCCTGGTCTCTGTTTTTTTGTGAGAAAGGGCTGAGGTGACTAACTTCAGTAGAGGGTTCATGGCTGTGAATCCCAAATGGAGATAGCCAGCTAGCTCCCTTTGAGAGTCTGGGCTTAGGCCACTCCCATCTCCTCAGCATTTTTTATCAACTTGCTTAGGCATTTCCCCACTCAGCACATACTCGCTTTTGTGAATCTCATTCTTAGACACCTAACTCTCCCCAAGCATTGTATAGTGAGCCTGGGTGCGTATCTCAGGGTTGGGAATTCCACTATGGGAAACGGTGCCTACAATTTAGCATTGCAGCACCTCGGTCCCTTTGCAAATCTTGGTGAATTAATAGTGGATACAGGCCTTCCTGTAAGTTGTCTTAGATCACAGTGAGCATCAGTTTGACTGAACAGCCTGTGTCTGTATTTCACAGTTTGGTTCAGGAAGCAGAACTGTCATCTCTGTAAAAAGAGTGATCTCTAGTTCATCAGAAACCAGCAAGAGGCTCTTCTCTAGCCAAAGCTGGGAACAGTGTTACCTCCTCACAGCTATAGGTCAGTTCATCATAGAAGTTATCCTAATCTTTGAGTCCTTTGAACTCTTTTGGGAAGAAAATGAGTGCAGCTTCGTCTGCTGATCTATTCTCCCTCAGTAATTTTCGGTAAGATGCGTGGTGCTGTTTAAATCTGTTTCGATATTCAGAACTAGATGTCATTTCTTCATAACCCAGTGAGGTTCATGCTGAACTTCTGCACCTGAACAATCAGAATAGGTCTACTGATAGGCTTTCTTTATTGTCTCTTCTGTCAAAACATGGGGAACAAACAACCTTCCCAGTTCAGAATTCTTTGCTGTATGTAAACACTTATTATTTAATCCTTATGCAGAGTTAGTTCTTTTTGATCAGCAATTTGTTTTCAAACCATCTTCCAGATGTAGATATAAAGCTGGTGGCAATGAAACATGTATCTGGGTGTCTCCATTTCTGACTTGCAGAAACAAGTGTACAGCATGCACGCAGCACAAACCTATGCACCACAGTTAAAAGTGGGTGGGCACGCTGTGCCCTAACGCCTCTTGTATTTCAGTAGATGTCTGTAGCTGACTCTTTAATTCAAATACAGGCACTCCTTGTTGTAGACTTCTAGACATTATGACCGAACCTAAGCTAACCAGAGTGCCATGGGGAATTATTTCTTGCTGATAGAATGTCCAAACACAATAGTCTGATGACTAAAAAATAAAGGACTCAGTCTATTAAAGGAATAAACTTGTGTCACCAGCTCCTGGTGTGGTCTTTTGAGGGGTCTCTGCTGCTCCTGACCAGCTCTCCTTCGCTTGCCCGTGGTCAGGGCAGTTCTTGGACCCTCACCTCTAACTGAGTCCTTCTCTGTACCCTCCCCTTTATAGCAGCCTTGTTTCCTCTATAAACTGCAGCTGTGGGTGCCTGCCTCCATGACTGGCAGCTGCGTGGGGGTGTGGTCAAGCTGCTTGCTGGTAAACAGGAAAGGCTTTCCTCTCCCTTCTGTCTGTGCTCAGTATTGGCCAGCATAGGCTCCTTTGCTGGACAGAAAATCAGTGTTATGATGCAAACTTCCTGCTCAGTATTGTATTCAAAACGCAAGTGGTTGTAGCGACAGGTACTATCTCATGATTCTTGGGTTTCTCTCTTTCATCGCATGTAGCCAGTGCAGGATGCATGATCAGTGACTCATGTGAATGCATTTCCTAGGAGGTAGTACTGCAGTCTCTCTATTGCCCATTTGGCAGCCAAACACTCTTTTTCTATCACTGAGTATGTTTTCTCATGGAGGAAGCGTTGCCACCCCTAGTCCTACCTCCAATGCATCTGTAATACAAATTCCTTTTTTAAGTTCGGCTATACAGAACAGGCCGTGTCTGCAGAATATGGTTATGATGGGTTGGACCCCCCTTCTGGGGTGCTATCTGATGTAGTGGGATCCCACTGAGCCCACCTTTTCCACCAGCCTGGGCTCCCTCACCCTGTCCTGCTGCACACACAGGTGGGGACACACCCAGCTGTAGAATCACACAGCATCTGCAATCAGCACTGTGTGGCAAGACTCAGCTCGGGGATTCCCCAGCACTTAAGTGCACACTTCCTTTGGGGTGCAAACCCAAAATTATATTGTCTTGCACTGTATAGAAATCTATGCAGCGTAAACTCATGAAATTTGCTCCCTCCCTCAATGTGGAGGAAGATATGCACAGCTTTTTGTGTGTCCTCCCTCCCCCCAGTTACGAATGACACAAACTGGTTATAGAATAAACAAAAAACACGTTTGTTAACTACAAAGGGTAGATTTCAAGTGATTATATGGGATAGCAAACAGATTAAAGCAGATTACTGAGCAAATAAAACAAACACGCAAATGAGGCTTAATACAGTAAAGAAATTGATTACAAATAGTAATTTCTCACCCTAAATGTTGTTTTATGCAGGTTGCAGAGTTTCTTGAAGGTAAACTGCACTGCTTGCAGCTTAAATCTCCAGGTATTCCTTTCACAGGCTGACCTTTCTTGCCTGGGCTCAGCCCTTGCCCCCTCCCCCCACCCCATCCCCCAGCTTAGTTCCTTTGTTTCTTCAAGTGTTTTCAGCAGTCTTCCTTCTTGGGCGGGAAAGAAATGGAGAAGAACCAAGATTAACTCACTCCTCAGCCTTAAATAGGATTTGCATATGGCAGTAATCCTTGGTTTCCCAGTTTGACCCCTGCCCCCTCTTAATGGAAAAATAGTAGAAGTCCAATATGGTGATCACGTGACCCTGCCGAGTCAATGCAGCATCCCAGGAAACTTCTCAGGAAGGAGGGAGATTAGCATCTTCAAAGTCCTATTGTCCTTCCTAATGGCCCATTCAGGCTGATTGCGCACTGTCTGGTGGGCGTTCCCCAAGTGTACACACAGTTGTAATTGTTACATAGTCAATATTCCCTAACTTCAGATGCAGAAATGATACATGCATCCAAATTAGATAATCATATTCAGTAAATCATAACCTCTCCAATGCTATCTCACATGACCCATTTTACATAAAATACATCTTAGTTAAAGCAGATTATTGAGCAAATAAAACAAACATGCAAACTAGGCTTAATACATTGAAGAATACATACATATTATAAGCATATTTCTATGAAGAATATGGGTCATAATGTCACAATGGTCTTGAGTTTTTGATACCCTTTTGCAGGNTTCATAACCCAGTGAGGTTCATGCTGAACTTCTGCACCTGAACAATCAGAATAGGTCTACTGATAGGCTTTCTTTATTGTCTCTTCTGTCAAAACATGGGGAACAAACAACCTTCCCAGTTCAGAATTCTTTGCTGTATGTAAACACTTATTATTTAATCCTTATGCAGAGTTAGTTCTTTTTGATCAGCAATTTGTTTTCAAACCATCTTCCAGATGTAGATATAAAGCTGGTGGCAATGAAACATGTATCTGGGTGTCTCCATTTCTGACTTGCAGAAACAAGTGTACAGCATGCACGCAGCACAAACCTATGCACCACAGTTAAAAGTGGGTGGGCACGCTGTGCCCTAACGCCTCTTGTATTTCAGTAGATGTCTGTAGCTGACTCTTTAATTCAAATACAGGCACTCCTTGTTGTAGACTTCTAGACATTATGACCGAACCTAAGCTAACCAGAGTGCCATGGGGAATTATTTCTTGCTGATAGAATGTCCAAACACAATAGTCTGATGACTAAAAAATAAAGGACTCAGTCTATTAAAGGAATAAACTTGTGTCACCAGCTCCTGGTGTGGTCTTTTGAGGGGTCTCTGCTGCTCCTGACCAGCTCTCCTTAGCTTGCCCGTGGTCAGGGCAGTTCTTGGACCCGCACCTCTAACTGAGTCCTTCTCTGTACCCTCCCCTTTATAGCAGCCTTGTTTCCTCTATAAGCTGCAGCTGTGGGTGCCTGCCTCCATGACTGGCAGCTGCGTGGGGGTGTGGTCAAGCTGCTTGCTGGTAAACAGGAAAGGCTTTCCTTTCCCTTCTGTCTGTGCTCAGTATTGGCCAGCGTAGGCTCCTTTGCTGGACAGAAAATCAGTGTTATGATGCAAACTTCCTGCCCAGTATTGTATCCAAAACGCAAGTGGTTGTAGCGACAGGTACTATCTCATGATTCTTGGGTTTCTCTCTTTCATCGCATTTAGCCAGGATGCATGATCAGTGACTCATGTGAACGCGTTTCCTAGGAGGTAGTACTGCAGTCTCTCTATTGCCCATTTGGCAGCCAAACACTCTTTTTCTATCACTGAGTATGTTTTCTCACGGAGGAAGCGTTGCCGCCCCTAGTCCTACCTCCAATGCATCTGTAATACAAATTCCTTTTTGAAGTTCGGCTATACAGAACAGGCCGTGTCTGCAGAATATGGTTATGATGGGTTGGACCCCCCCTTCCGGGGTGCTATCTGATGTAGTGGGATCCCACTGAGCCCACCCTTTCCACCAGCCTNGAAGGCAGGGGTAGAAGTAGTCTTGGCACATCGGGTGGCAGCTCCCAGGGGGTTTCTGTGATCCAACCCATCACAACATGCACTTGCCTTTTGGTCATGGGGGTCTTGTATACCTGTACAGCATGAATCTTATCCACCAAGGGGCAGACTTGTCCTCCACCAACCCTATGTCCCAGGTAACAGGCTTCTTCCTTTCCTATTCCACATTTAGTGGGGTTTGTCGTTAACCTGGCTTCTCTCAGTGATCAGAGAACAGCAGCTACTTTGTCTAGATGGGAGTCCTAATCATTGCTATAGATAACTATGTCATCCAAGTATGCTGCTGCATATTGACTGGGCTGTTGGAGTAATCGGTCCATCAAATGCTGCCCTGTGTAACCCAAAGGTCATACTCTTAAAATGAAATAGGCCGAGCAGCCTAGAAAATGCTGAGAATCCAGTGGTAAGGGGATATTCCAATACCCCTTTGTCAAATCCAAAGTGGTGATGTATTGGGATTCTCTCAGTTGATCTAAGATTCTTGGCATGGGATAGGCATCAAATTTAAAAATTGCATTCATTTTTCTGATCTATACAAAAACATAGTGCGCCATCCGGCTTTGGGACCAGCAAAATAGAACTCCTCCAGTCATTCTGGGACTCTTCTATCACCCCAAATTCCAACATGGTCCTGATCTCTTTCTTGATGGCCTGAGTCCTTCCCATATTACTTTACCAGGTTCTGTATGAATGTGATGTTGTGCTAAGAATGTCTTCCCAGGTAAGAGCTGAGAATACCCATGGGAAAGTGGGCACCAGTTGGAACACCTGTTCCTTTTGCATATGGTTTAAGTTCTTTCTGAGGATACTGAGCCTTTTGGTGGGGTCCTAGTTCCGGTTCCTCAGGATACAATATGATGAAAAGGATTTCCCTGGATTTCCCAGGCTTCCATAAATTTACATGGTAAATTTGTTCTTTTTTCTTCCCTGGTTGTCTGATCAAGTAGTCTACCGTCCCCACTTTCTTTATCACCTCGGAAGGGCCTTGCCACTTGGCCATTAACTTTGATTCAGGGCTTGGAAGAAACACAGGATTCGGTCCCCCAGTTGAAAGACATGCATCCGTGCCCCTTGGTTATACTGTCGTTGTTGTTCCTGTGCTTCCTTGAGATTTTCTCTATTATATGCCCCGATAGCCTCCAACTTCTCGCGTAAGTTTAAAACATACTGCACTATGTTTTCAGCTGTCGGTGCTTGGCTTTCCCAGGTTTCCCATACCTGGTCGAGTATGCCTCTTGGTTGTCATCCATATAGCAGTTCAAAGGGTGAAAACCCTGTTGAAGCTTAGGGTACCTTTCTGATGGTGAAGAGTAAGGCTGGGATTAGCTGGTCCCAGTGTCGTGGATCCTGGGTAAGGATACGATTTGGATCCTGGGTAAGAATCCGTGACTTCCGCAGTCCTCCATGACTTCAGCCCGCAGCAGCCGGGAGCTGCAGGGTACCCCCACCGCTCGTGGTGGCCAGGAACTGCAGGATACCCCTGCTGCCCAGAGTGGCGGGGGCCCTGGAGTTCCCCAGTCCCCGTGGGTGCGGAGGTCCCCTGCAGCTCCCCAACCACCGTGTGCGGGGGGGGGGATCCCCTGCAGCTCCCCAGCTGACGTGTGCGGGGGGGATCCCCTGCAGCTCCCCAGCTGGTGTGTGCGGGGGGGATCCCCTGCAGCTCCCCAGCTGGCGTGGGTGGGGAGGAATCTCCCAGAGGTCCCTGCAGGTGGGGGGAGGGGGATCCCCTGCAGCTCCCCAGCTGCGGCGGGTGGCGGGGGAAATCCCCCAAGGCTCCCCAGTCCCTGCGGGGAGCGGGGCATCCCCAGCAGCTCAACTGCCACTGTTGGCAGGGGAATCCCCCAGAGCTCCCCAGTCCCTGCAGCTCCCAACCACAACAGGGCAGAGTGATGGACCCTCCTCCCTTCCCATTTCGTCATGGACATTTTTAGTAAAAGTCAGGTCACAGTTTTCATGAATTTTTATTTATTGCCCGTGGCCGGTCTGTGACTTTTACTAAAAATGTCCATGACAAAATCATAGCCTTAATCCTGGGCTATGAACTTCTTGAGCATCCTTTTCAGTGTCTGATTGAACCTTTCTACTAGGCCATCTGTCTGTGGGTGGTACATGGATGTGTGTAAGGCTTTGATTTTTAATAGTTCCCATACTTCTTTCACATCAGCCGGGATGTGAAATTAGTTCCCTGGTCTGTCAGGATCTCTTTGGGAAACCTGACCTCTGCGAAGACCTTCAGCAGTTCATTGGTGATGGTTTTAGCATTCGTAGACTGGAGTGGTAGGTCTTCTGGGTATCTGGTGGCATAGTCCACGATGACAAATATAGCTAGTGTCCAGAGGCACTCTTCTCTAGGGGGCCCATAAGGTCAATTCCAATTCTCTCAAAGGAGATCTCCACCAAGCAAAGAGATACTACTGGACCCCGTGGGATTCCCTTAGGGGCTGTCAATTGGCATTCAGGACATGAGGCATAGAAATTCTTGACTTCTTTAAAGACCCCTGGCCAAAAGTATCATGCCAGGATCCTAAACAGTGTCTTGTCTTTCCCAAGAAGTCTCGCATATGGGGTTGTTTGTGCCAGATGCAGCAACTCACAGTGATATACCCGAGGTACTAGCAGTTGTGTCCATATCTCTTGCATCTGCTTGTCTTGGTCTACATGATATGACAAGTCCGTCTTAAGGGCAAAATGTGGGTACTGCTTTGCCTTTAGGGGATCCATCTCTTCATCTTCTATCATGGCTACTTATTCAAAGACTCGGCTCAAAGTCTCATCGTTCCTTTGCTCCCCACGGAAATCCGATAATCCAATTAGCTTCTCAGGTCCAGTTGCAGAGGGGGTGGTGTATTTGGGCCTGTAGATGGTCCTTCTTCGGGCATCAGCTCTGGCATCTGTGGTGTCTATTACAGCTATGGAGGGGACTGTCTCTCCCACCTTCTTTCACTCTTTCCTCTCTTCCATTTTTCTTTCTGAGAGTTTTTTTCCTTGGGTTAGAAGGTAAGGAGGTCACAGTTCTTAAAAGGGAACAAGACCCCTAACACCTCCTCTGGGGTGTCTTCCTCAAGCCCCTGTGTTACGGGAAGCTTTTGTAAGAGCTTGGAGAAATACTGCCAGTCTTGGCCTAATATCACAGGGTAGGGGAGGTCCGCAGACACACATACTCTCATCTGGTCTCCCAGAGCTGCCTGGGTTTCGTTTGGATGTGGTGGTGCACAAGATGAGTTCTTGCCAACTGGGAGGAGAACACCCTCAGGAAGGCTTTCACGAAGCTCCTTACCTGGGCCCTCTGCTCTGGGTGAAGGTGTTCCCCCACCTGTATAGAGTCTGGGGGCAGGACATGAGGCACTTGGGGCCCCAGTTCCAGTTCACAGGGGTAAAGGGCAATAAGCTTTCTCGCTCTTTCCATGAATTTAAAAGGTTGATATGATAGATCTGGATGGACTTCCACTTGTCAGGCTTCCTAATCTCATAGTTAACTAGCACAACTTGGTGCACAACTTCATAGGGTCCTTGCCACTTGGACAATAGCTTGGATTCCATACTCAGGAATAAAAGGAGAACCCATTCACCTGGCCTAAATAAGCGCACCTGTGATCCCTTGTTGTAGGTACGCTCCTGGGTCTGTTGAGCGGTGAGGAGGTTTTCTTTAGCCAAGGTCCCACAATCTCCAGTCTCTCTCGGCGCTTCAACACATATTGTAGGGCATTCTCAGTCTAGGAGTCTGTCCTTTCCACATCTCTCAGAACAGGTTGAGGATTCCCCAGGGTCATCTCCCATACACGAGTTCAAATGGGGAGAATCCGGTAGATGATTGTGGGACTTCCCGAATAACAAACTTTTTCAACATCTGCTTCAGGGTCCAGATGAAGCGTTCAACCAGACCATCCATCTGTGCAGGGCCGGCACAACCCATTAGGCAACCTAGGCAGTCGCCTAGGGTGCTGCTATTTTGGGGGCGCCGGCACCGCAGCCGTCTGTAGAAATTTGGGGGCGGGACCTTCCGCCGCCGCTGTTGGGGGCGGCATTTCGGGGGCGGGACCTTCCGCCGCCTAGGGCGCCGGAAGAGCTGGCGCCGCTACTGCATCTGTGGGTGGGTGATAGATTCAAGTGCATGAGGTCTTTATTTTTAGGAGATCACTCTGGGAGACAGTCATACACCTGACTCAAGTTGTCCCAGACTAGGGTCTGCCCACACCCAGAATCTCCTAGGCCTGTTACCTTGATCCCATTTGTTTGCACAGTGACCATTACCTTTGCAGGAGTGTGCTTCTGGCCACAGCTCTGTGCTGTCCACACTTGCCCATGTAGGATAACAGTGACCCTGAAGCTCACATGAAAATCAGGTCCCCATGGTTAGCCAAAGGGCTGCTGGCTGGAAGCTGGATATCTGGGGGTGTCCCACTCTAGGTGCTTGACATGGTTCCCCCTCCCAGCCTTCGGATGGGGGTGTCCCCTGGGGTCCCCAGGCTTTTTGTTTGGGCCAGGGTTGGAGGGCTGGGGTTTCCTCTGAGATCCCAGTCCCAGGCTCAAGGGCCAGCTAGACCCCTGATAGCCTGGGGCCTTGGGGACCACCCTGTCTATTTTCCAATTCCCATGGCTGGGCTCTCCCTTCTCTGGAGGGGTCTGCTTGGCATCAGGCAATGGCTTGGGTATGGCAATTAGAGCAGTCTCAGCTGTTCCCTCTATCACACAGCATCAGTTACGGACTCGGGTTGATGTTTAAACACCCAGTCTCTACTCCCTATCAGGAGAATATGGGTGAACTGTTCCAACAGAATGAGCTCAGTCACCTCTACTCCTGTCCATTCCTCTGGTTTTAGCCACCTCCAACACAGGTCTCACAGTTTCTGAGCAACAACATGGGGTCAGGGTATTGTAGGGTACCTCTCCCTGCAGAACCTCTGGCAGGTGTCCTCCATGGTGGCAAGGTAGTCCAAGATGACTGTTCTCACTTGGGCATAGTCTCGGGCAGACTCAGTATCCAGCCCCTGATATGCAGCCTGTGCCGGCCCCGTCAGGTATGGTGCCATCAGGGTGGCCCAATTGGTCAGGTGGCCATTGGGCTGCCATTGCCACTTATTCAAACGTTGTCAAGAAGGCCTCAGGGCCTATATTTGTGAATTTCACCGGCATGGAAGGTGCCCCTGGGCTAGGGCTGGTGGTGTGGTTGAGAAGTCCCAGGGGGCTTCTGGGGATGCATCAAGGCCATGACCTGCTGAACCAACCATTGCTGCTGTTCCTGTTGTTGGGCCCCTAAGTCCCAAACCAGGTGCTGCTGTGGGGCATCCATTTGCTGCAGGAGCTGTTGCTGGGCTACCTGCTGCTGGTGGTGGTTCTCTGTCACCCATTTCAGCAGACACTCTAGATCCATAATGTCTGACTCACCAGTCCAGGTCATTTTAGCGTAGGCTGTTTGGCTGTCTAGGTCAGTCAGTCCACCCCTCTCTCAGGGGTGGGAAAGTACCAGCATTCTCCATCAAGTTCTGATGGTCCTCACATGAGGGGTGGTTGGTAGAGGAGTATCTCCTAGTGGACTGTGGCTTAGGCCTGTGCATTGCAGGGTGGTTGTTAGTAGTGGAGCCTGTGGGCCCTCCCACTCCACCGGGCTCTGACCCAGGGTCCTTTAAGGGCTATCAGTGATGTGACAGCTGGGGGCACTTAAGGCTGCCCTCCTTGGACCACTTCCTAGCACCCCCCTGGGATTATCCCAAGGTCACCATCTGGGTTGAGGTGGCATGAAGGGTGTCCACTCACCACAAAGCTCCTTCTGGGTGGCTTCCTCTCTCACAGGAGGCAACTGCCTCCTCCCGCAGTGGGGCTCACCCTCCTGGGCCAGATCAGTCCTAGAGCTTTCCCCTGCTGGGGTAGTCCAAACAAAACAAAGGGAATTAACAAACCCAGAGTCTATAGGAGAGGGAGAGGGGAATGCTTCTCTCTCAGGCTGTCTCTGTAGCAGGTCCTCCCTTCCCTCAGGGAGGGACCTTTGGGCAGTTGTTTTAGGGAGACATTCTACCTTTCCCTCAGCTCTTCTCTGCTGGAGCTATAGGTTGCCGGTGTGCTCTCTTCCCTAGTCTGCCACCAAATGAGCTGTTCCCCTACCTTTTAACTACTCCTCCTGTTAATGCATTTGTTACAGGCAGGGCAGGGTGGGGCAGGACTGGCTAAGCCCAGAGTAGTTCCTTAACCCCTTGTTGCCCAGTGAGGGGTTTGTATACTCCAGGGGTCGGCAACCTTTCAGAAGTGTCTTCATTTATTCACTCTAATTTCAGGTTTTGCGTGCCAGTAATACATTTTAACGTTTTTAGGTCTCTTTCTATGAGTCTATAATATATAACTAAACTATTGTTGTATGTAAAGTAAATAAGGTTTTTAAAATGTTTAAGAAGTTTCATTTAAAATTAAATTAAAATGCAGAGCCCCCCGGACCGGTGGCCAGAACCCGGGCAGTGTGAGTACCACTGAAAATCAGCTCATGTGCTGCCTTTGGCACGTGTGCCATAGGTTGCCTACCACTGGTATACTCCATCGCACAGCCCTTTAAATATAACAAGGAGAACACTGGCTTGCCAGAAATAAGGTCCCATCCCCCTGTTTCAGTTTCAGTTAAGTATCCTGACAAGAAAGAGTCTAGTGCATAGCAAGGGAAATGAAGAATAAGTGGCTATAGTTGACATTTAATTTCTACACAGTTGGAGAGAGAAATTAGATTGTCTGTTGTTCAATTCATTATATCCTCCAACCATCCAGGAATGTAGCAATTTGTTGTTTCTTTATTAAATATAATAGGGAGATGTTTTGATAACTTTTCCTTGTAGAGTTCTCATTCTTCAAAATTCATATGCGTTAGCAGCCGGCAATCTCTCTATTGTTCATCATGTTATTGTTATATCTCCCAATTAACGTGAAGGCAATTTGTTATGTCAAAAAGGTAATATGACAAAACTTGATAAGCAAGCAAGCTGCAGAACGATCTAATAACTTTTTATGAGTTACTACACCATTACTGACAAGATTTTAAAGTGGTCTTTTGGTAGCACTGGGAAACCTGTAGCAGGCATGAAAATGAAGGCCCTCTCTCATTCATTAGCTAGATTTTTCTGACTGCTATTAGGGTGCATCTTTATTAGGAAATGACATATTTTTGCTTCAGCTTTGGGTCAAAACCAGTTTTATTTATAGGATTTTCTATGAGGATCTGAGAACTTCACATCAGTCAATCTGTTTATTTTCACTACACCCGGTAGGTAGAGATGTATTATTATCCTGATTTTATAGATGGAGAACTGAGGCACAGTTAAATGATTTTTGCAAGGTCACTCAGCATAGCTGTGGAAAAGCCAGGAATGGAGACAAGATAGTACCTTAGCTGTGAGACCAACTATCCTGTCAAGTCCATGTCTCCCTCACATTCGATAATAGGTACTAAAAATTATTTGATCCTACCTATGCTGAACTGTTACAAACTGGTTAGGTAGTGGGGCAAGAGGGAGCCTTATTTAATGGCTCCCATTTTCTTCATGTAGATAGAGCCTTAGAGAGTTGATAGGTTCTTCTTGACCCTCACTCCTTCCTTTCCAAAGCTGATATTAGGGATGCATGAACTATGTGGTTGCAGGTGGCACACTCTCAACCTGTTACATGAGACACTTCTTCCGATCTGAGATAGCAAGAAGTAGAAGCTAAAGCTCAAGTTTCACCTAAAGAAGCTCATAGACTCATAGGCTCATAGACTTTAAGGTCAGAAGGGACCATTATGATCATCTAGTCTGACCTCCCGCATGATGCAGGCCACAAAAGCTGACCCACCCACTCCTGGAATAATTCTCTCCCTTGACTCAGCTGTTGAAGTCCCCAAATCATGATTTAAAGACTTCAAGTTGCAGAGAATCCTCCAGCAAGCGACCCCTGCCCCATGCTGCGGAGGAAGGTGAAAAACCTCCAGGGCCTCTGCCAATCTACCCTGGAGGAAAATTCCTTCCCAACCCCAAATATGGCGAAGTGCTGGAAGGATCAGGGAGGCCTGTAGCATACACACCTACTGGCAGTGGATTCAGAGAGGCAGGAGAAATTATGATGCTGGCAACTTTAGCAGCAGGAGCTAACTGCTGTTGAGGTCATCTTTCTGCCACCACAGAGCTGGGTGGTGATTGCTAGCACGTTGTTGTCTAGTGGAGGAAACTGTCCTTCCAGAATGGCTGTGGAATACTTCATGCCTGGCTGACTTATGCACCAAGAGTGTGTGCCTGACAAGAGCCTATAACAAAAACAAAGTAGAATACAAATTTGCATTATTTTCCATATATTTGCATAAATCCAGGCACAACCTGAAGCATGTGCCTTCCCATTTTAAAATTATAAAAACCCAATATGAGAGGTGGTTGTAAGCATTTCTGGAGAGCCTAGAGTGTTAGGCTGCTGCCTCGTAGAAGACGACGAAGAAAGAAACTTCCATGCCACAGCATATTTCCAATATTGTCATTATTCTCTTTTTCATGGTAGAAAGTCCTAAGATGATGAGCAGGGATGGGAAGTGTTACCCATAACTTATCACAACCCCAAAACTGTCAAAAGGAAATGCAGAAAGCCATGGTATAGTCAACAACTTTATATTGGTGGACTTACAAGGACTGGTAAGGACATATTAAGATTGTACACTGGAAAGTCAGAGGTCCTCAAAATGTATTTGCATTTATTTTCCCCTCAAAAAATGTTTGCTCACTGACCCCTGGCAACAAATTGAAAAAGTCCAAGGTAACCCAAAGCAGCCCTTCTGACAAATTTCAAACTGAAATCTTATGAAATGAGACTTGAGGAAATGTGGACATAAAGGCCCTGACCCAAAGTCCCTTGTATTCACTGACAAGACTCTTAACTTCAGTTGACTTTGGATCAGAAAGAAATGTGAGCTCAGAATTATGTCTTCTGGGAAGACATTTAGAGGACTCTAGATGTGGATAAGTTAAATTATGAAAGAAACTAAAGGAAATTTTACTTTGAATTATTTTAATGCCAGAGTTATTTCCTAACACATTCATTTCATATATCTTCCTTCACTGAGCATGAAGCCCAGCATCAGAAAAAAAACCTAGCAACCAACCAAAACATACCAAAAAACCTAAACTGTTGGTCAAGTATCCCCAATGAAATAGGGCTACAGATCTGTAGTCTACAGGGGAAAACAGAGTAGGTCTGAGTGTGTGAGTACTTAGTACATAGAAGAAATGATGTTCTCGGAGGCACTTAGAGTGGGATTTTCAGACATGGCTAGCCAGCTAATTCACACTGAATGAAAACTTGGTGCCTAGGCACTTTGGAAAATTCCACTACTAGTGCTTCCTTAGCAAGATAAACATTAGTAGTTAGTAGATTGCAAGGGGCATTGGAGAAGAGCAAAATGTAAATGGGAGAGTAGGAAAAAGTGCATGATTGTGGGAGTGCTATAGAGGCTGACTAAGACATGTTTTCTCTTCCTGAAGGAGAGAGCACATGGGAAGCATGAATGGTCGAGTGGTTGGAGTGGGTCTCAAGGTAGCCATGGAGGGGGAGTGTGACTCTAAGAATCCCTCAATGTCAACTGGCAAAGGGTTCACTGTTCTAGAACAGCAACTCCCATCAGGCCTCATAAACTCACTACATTTAGCACACTGCTTTCATGGTGTTTATCCATACAAGATGTCATGTAAGATCTTAAATGAAAGCCAAGATCATACTGCTCATTATTATCATTGTGCAATGTATGCATTGATACTATGTAAAAAATTACAGATGTATAAAGAAACTCTGTTCCTAAAATCTGAATCAAGGCATGGCTGATAAACAGGTTTTTGCAAGACAAAGAGCATATATTCACCTGTCTGCCTTGGTTCACATGTGAATTAAGCATTGTAAACCAATAGAATAGAAGCTCCATTTGCATATGGTCAACATGAGGCTGTGAAGGCAGCATGGGATCAGCACACCAGGGAATAAAACCTGGCAGGTCATCCTGACTCAGGACAAAACAATGAATTTGGGTGGATATAAGGAAATGGCAAAAGGAAACCTTTTTATCCTTCACCGAGGAAGGAAAAAGGACAGCACTTTTTGCATTCATGAAAGAGGTATCTCAGCCAGGCTGATTGGAGCTGCTGGGAGACTGCTTTAGGTGAGATAAACTTCTTTAGACAAGGGTTTAGCCTGTTAAAGTTAAGTTTAGATTCAAGTAAGCATGTTATAAAAAAAAAGTAAATGTAACCATTTCTGTTTCCATTATCTTGACTCATTATCTCTTAGTCTTAGCTGTTGAAAACATATTTATAATGAAAACAACCATATCTTAATGCTCTGATGTTCTGAAAGGCCTTATCCTGAGTTGTAACATTCAAGCTGTGTGTATACTGTTCCCTTGGACAGCAAACCTGGTCATTTCTGTGAGTGTCCGGCAGTTAATGGCTGGACATTGCAGGGGAGTGCTCGGGGGTTGGTGTGTGCCTATCACTAACCTGCACAGAGAGAGCAAGGGCTGTGAAGGCCTGAAGATAGTTCTTATGTTTCCAGAGGCTGATGGTTTCAGGGAGCTGAGCTTCAGCAAGAACAGACAAGACCGCTTCATGCTAAGCGCAAGTAGTGGTGAGTTGCCATAGGGAGGAAGATTTATTCAAGCTGGAGGAGATGACAAGGGGCCCTGGGCTTGCACCTTCTTCAGGAAATTCCTGCCTGTCCTCTGAGAATATGTAGAACAACCTCTACTTTATGTCACTAGACAAAACCTAGTCTTTACTCCTTAGTCAAGCAAAACTACTATCTATTTCAAAAGTTTCTTGCAGTGTTGCTGTACCTGTGTTGGTCCCAAGATATGAGACAAGCATGTCTCTTTCACCAACAGAAGTTGGTCCAATAAAAGATATTACCTCACCCGCCTTGTCTTTCCCATTTACTTCAAAATGTAGTTGAGCCTGAATAAGGAATAATGGCAGAGAGGGTCAGGTGAAATGCACTGTGCCCTCCAAAAAGTCACCATCAAAGCAGCTTCATGCTGCAGTTCAACTGGAAAGGATCAATCTCCATAAAGGGTATGGTCCCTTCTATGACATGCCAAAGTACTGAGAGAACTAAGACCTGGTCTACACTGGGGGGAGGAAAGGGGGGGCGCGGAGGGCGGGGGATCGATCTAAGTTACGCAACTTCAGCTACGTGAATAACGTAGCTGAAGTCAACGTCCTTAGATCTACTTAACGCGGTGTCTTCACTGCAGTAAGTCGACTGCTGACGCTCCCCTGTCGACTCCGCTTACACCTCTCACTCCGGTGGAGTACCAGAGTCGACGGGAGAGCGCTCCGTGGTCGATTTATCGTGTCTAAAGACACGATAAATCAACCCCTGCTGGATCAATCGCTCCGGAGGTAAGTGTAGACATGCCCTAAGAGTGCCCCCAAACGCAGCCATTAGCATATGGCTTATAGTTGGTCATTTTGATCAGAAATGCTTAGTTTTCTTTTCAGATCAACAGTGCAAAAGAGGATTTCATACAGTCTCAATAAACAGAAAAAGAGTATAGTAAAGAAAACACATTGAACAAGCCACCTATAAATAACTCACATAATTTTAGTTTCATGAGCAGTATGCTGGGGTTTTGTAAAGTGTTTTTGGGAGGAACCTGACAAGAAACCAAACATTTCTAGAAGATTTCTTCTCCCAAGATGCCAAATATCATCTGATTTAAATATCTTTTACAAACAACAAATTAACACAAAAAACAACCAGTCTTCTTTTAATGTAACCTTTAAACTTGCAAAACTATTTAATTGACAATAATATCTGAAGAGAATGCATTATGCAGTGTTTACTGTAGTGCAGGGGTCCCCAACGCGGTGCACGCGGGCGCCATTGCGCCCGCCGGGGGGTGTAAGTGTGCCCGCGGAGCCCTCGGGTTGTTTGTTTTTTGTTTTGTTTTTTGCTCCACCGGCAGTGCTCGGGGTGGTTTTTTTGCTCCGCCAGCAGCGCTTGGCGCCCGCCGGCAGCGCTCAGGGTGTTTTTTTGTTTTTTTTTGTTTTTGCTCCGCTGGCAGCGCTCGGGTTTGTTTTTTTTTGGCGCCCACCCGAAGGAAAAGGTTGGGGACCACTGCTGTAGTGTATACAATAGTTTACTGTAGTTTTCCTTCTTACCAAACCAATGTACTTTTAATAAGAATACAGCTTGTAATTCATACTTCACTGTGGTTCTTCAATAAGATAAAAATGATATTGAGACCACACAAACAATAAAAACAGTAATTGCGTGTTGGGAATATCATTGACTCAAAATATGCATTTCCAAAACAAATATATAACCCAGGGGTGGGAAAAGTTTTTTGGGCTGAGAGCCACATCTGGGTGGGGAAATTGTACGCAGGGCTGGGGCAGGGGGTTGGGGTGCAGGAGGGGGTGTGGTGTACAGGAAGGGGCTCAGGGCAAGGGATTGGGGCAGAGGAGGGGTGCGGGGCGTATGAGGGGGCTCAGGGAAGGGGGTTGGGGTGCAGAAGGGGTGTGGAGTGCAGGAGGGGTGCGGACTGCGGGAGGGAGCTCAGGGCAGGGGGTTGGGGTGCAGGAGGGGTGCGGACTGCGGGAGGGAGCTCAGGGCAGGGGGTTGGGCTGCAGGAGGGGTGCAGGGTGTACGAGGGGGCTCAGGGCAGGGAGTTGGGTGCAGGAGGGGTCCGGACTGCGGGAGGGGGCTCAGGGAAGGGGGTTGGGGTACACAGGGCTGCGGGGTGTGGTTGGATCCCTGCATGCCTGCCCTGGCCCCACGCCATGCCGCTCCAGGAAGCCCTGCGGCCCCTGGTGGGCGGGCGGTGGAGGGCTCCACGTCCGCTGCCCTTGCCACATCTCCAGGTACCTCCCCCGAAGCTCCCATTGGCCGCGGTTCCCCGTTCCTGGCCAATGGGAGCTGTGGGGGGCAGTGCCTTGAGGCAAGGTCAATGCACGGAGCCCTCTGCCCCCCCCCACACACACACCCGGGGGCTGCAGGGAAGTGGTGCTGTCTGCTTCTGAGAGCGGCGCGGGGCCCACGGTGCCACAGGGGGCAATCCCGCGGGCCGGATCCAAAGCCCTGAGGGGCCGGATCCGGCCCAAGAGCCATAGTTTGCTCACCCCTGATATAACCTATTCTCCCTCTAGTGGCAAACTATTCTAGAACACACAAATAGCACGGAGACTAAATTGCACTTAGCAGGCAATGTACAGTAATAACACAGGGAAATTCTAAAAAACTCTCATGAACTTTACTCTTGTTTCATTGTTTTATGAAGTGGTAGTTAGCAATTTAGTTATGCACAAACAGTTTGCAATACAGTTGGATGATATATGTCCTCTTTATGTGTCCTATAGTTTATTAAGCGTACATTGTGCGTCATAGTCTGAGATCATTGATTTTAAAACTCAACCCGGGATTTTCAGTGGACTAACAGAGTTAGGTGACAAAGTTAACAGGAGTTGGGTGCCTAACTCGTTTTGGTCTCTTTAAAAATCACAGCTTCAGGCCCTTTCCATTCTCTGACAAAATACTGTGGTTTACAATATGGGGTCTGCTTCTCTAAACACCACCTTCCCACCTCCCTCAGCCTTTTCCCCTTTGACTATCAGGACTGGGAAACAGTCCTGGAAAAGCTGTCTCACTGGGATTAGTGACTCAGTACAAAGACGTGGGGCCTCATTCTTCATCTTTTGAAATCAATATAATTATTGCTAGTAATTTCAATTGAGGCAGGATTAGGGCCTTAATTGTTTTATTTTATGTACTTATCTGGTCCCCACTATCTTTAATGTATTTATCCTCACACACCCTTGTGAGGTAGGGCAGGGTTATTATCCCCAATTTACAGATGGAGAACTGAGATACAGAGAGGCTAAGTGACTTGCCCAAACTCACAAAGGAAGTTTGTGGTGGAGCAGAGAATTGAACCAGGAACCACTAAGGACCAGATTAGCCCCTTAATCACTGGACCATGCTTCCTCCCAAAATAGGCTTTTGTTTTACTTGTTAATAACTTGACACAAGCACAAAGGATAAGATTTTCAAAGGTGCCAAGTGATTAGAAGCACAAATGCCATTGAAAATCAGTTTGTGTCCCTAAATCACTTAGGTGACTTTGAAAATTCCACACATAGACATTTACAATTTGGTTGAAGTCATTAAGAGGGCACTTTTGCCAAAGTAGAGACTATAGTTATAAGTAACAAATAGAGTTACTATAACTGAAGTTGTTTGGATAAAGGAATGTTGTAGAGAAGGGCTACTAGGATGGTGAGAGGAATGGAAAACCTATCTTATGAGAGGACACTCAAGGAGCTTGGCTTGTTTAGCCTAATCAAACACTAGATGGAGGAGGGCTCTGAGTTACTACAGAGAATTCTATTTCCAGGGGTCTGGCTGGTGAGTCTTGCCAACATGCCCAGGGTCCAATTGATTATTTTCCCCCAAAGTCAGTCGTCAGAGACTCTGTGGGGTTTTCGCCTTCCTCTGCAGCATGGGGCACAGGTCACTTGCAGGCCAATTGTTCTCCCTGTCCACTGAAGGTAGGACAAGATGTAATGGGCTTAATCTGCAGTAAGGAAGATTTAGGTTATATATTAGGAAAATCTTTCTAACTATAAGGATAGTTAACCTTGGTAACTTTTTCCACTAATTATGGAACTCCCATCATTGGAGGTTTTTAAGTACCGATTAGACAAATACATGTTAGGGATGATGTAGGTATACTTGGTCCTGCCTCAACATGGGGGCATTTAAAATGAGACATATCAAAAGACTTCTTTTCTTATAATCAGCTATCTATGAATGACAAGAAATATATTGCATGAGACTCTAGAGCAAAAAAATACTAACATTTCTTCCGTATATATTTTCTATAATTTTTTCAGAACTCCCAGCTTACTGATAGGAATTAAGTGAAACTGACAGAAACAGCTGCATTTACAACAATAATTCTTCTTGGTTTACTTTTCTGAATACTTTTTTAGAATAGTTCAAAAGATCCCTATTCAAAACTATGGAAAAAATAGGCAACAGAAGCAAAAAATGCTTATGCAGTTTCATTACTCCCACATAGTGCATAATGCAAAGCCCTTTGAAGTCAATAGGAGCCTATAAAGAGGACTGTATAGAACACACCTTTTAAAAATACCAGAATATGAGCCCTATAGGATCTAGCCTGGTGTTAAAGGAACCAAAAGTGTATGTTTACGTGTTGGCTGCAATGTGCAGCAGGTCCTGGATTGTAGTTGTGCTGCTGGTGCTGAGATGGGAAGGTTAGCTGTAAGCAACACAGAAACGGATGAGAAATGTCGAAGGCCTGTGGAATTTGATCCTTTCTTCATGTGAATCCTTGTGCTCTACGGTTTTGTCAGGATTGCCCCAGCTTTCCTGCACCTCTCCTAGTGCAAAAGGCTGATATGGCTTTCAAAAGCTGAAGACTGGTGTACAATGTTTCCCCCTCTGCATATGTTTTTGCAGAAGAGTAGGATATGACATGATGTTATTTGTAACAATGTAATAATTTGCTATGCAGATACAGCATGAGGCCCTGCACAAACATTTTCTACCATGTCAGTGATGAATATAATCCTATCCCTAGTACAATCCTGGAAATCACCACTCTCACAGACGATGAGCTAAGCTCACCTTCTCATTTTACACTGAATTTCATACTAGGAGACAGTAAAGCTTCTCTGGGATCCATTTTGGTGTCATTTTTTAAAATGATGTTTTACATATCTATTAGTGAAGTGACCTTCCCAAGTTCCTGCGGGTGTATTCATGTTTACAAATGATATAGATCTCCTATCTGTGAAATGCAGGATTAATGTCCCAGCCCCGTATCATCGAACCTGGGCATTGGTATAGTCTCATTATGGTTCCCTGGCAACAAAGCACCAAGGCACTCTCATGAATGTTAACAATTCTTATTCACATAACCTTCAATCACTTCCTTAGAATCTTGCAGAAATAAATGAGTGTATCAGTGTTATCTGCTCCTGGAATATCAGACTCAAACACAAATCTTTTTCTGTTCAGGGAGAGAATTATTACTATGGTTTTATCTAGGAGTATAGTTTCTATTTTTCTCTATAGACTTTTAGTGCTGGAATCATACCCTATTGCTTCATCTGAAAAAGATACAACAATAATCCCATTTTCTCCTCACATTGTCTAGAGCAAACCTGACTGTTGGTATCTGTTCTTAGCTTATAGGATGAATGTGTGATAATGTGACTAACCTATTGCTAGGTGTATAAATAAATATCTCTTTTAGAAGGGGGGAAATTACCATTGCAATTTTTAAACATTTTAAACTATTTTTTTCAATAATTTTACAGCTAGAAAAACAAAAAGAACAACAAAGGTTAGTGTCATGAAAATGTTGCACTAGCTAGTACATATTAAGCATTCTTCCTTTTCTTGATGATTTTTATTAAAGTACTACCTAGAAGCTGCAACCAAGATGAAGGCCCCTTTCTACTAGGCACTGCACATACATGTAGTAAGAGAGAATCCCTCCCTTGAAGAACTTACAGGCTAAATAGACAAGACAGATAAAGGGTGGGAGGGGAAACAAAATTGGGAAGAGGTGAAGTGATTCTCCCAAGGTCACACAGCAGATCAGTGATAGAGCTGGGAACAGAACCCAGCTCAGTGCTCTATCCCTGGGATCACGTGTCCAATGGCTCTGCTCACACAGGCTCCTCTGACCAGGACTGAAAGTGATCCTAAGATTATACACATTTAAAACCAACACATTAGAAATGGGCCTCACACACAGTGGATCAGATCCTAAGCTGATGTAAATCAACCTAGGTCCATTGAAATCTACAGCTTCACACCAGCTGAGCCTCTCTCCCAATATTTGGAGAGACATTTTGATCCAGACCTAAACTTCCCCAAAGTTCAGGGTATTCGGATCCAAGCTTTCGTTCAGCCCATTGTAGAGAAAGTGATCGGTTATCTCATTTAAATCTGGACCTCAACTTTACAGAACAGGGGTGTTCAGTTCCTGTATTTAGGTTTAAATCCAATTGTCAGACTTATATGCCCTCTGCAGGGGAGAAAGCTTTGAATTTTTAGACAGAGGACACCCAGTAGAAATGGTACTTACAAAGCATAATAATGTACCTATAAATATAATTCTGACCACAAAAATTCCCCATCACAGTAAGCACTAAATAATACCTCAGAAGGCAGTCGCAGCAGCAAAGCCAAGGACTGAATGGAGATGGAGAAACTCATACTTCCTGCGGTGAAACTGGTTGGCAAGAAGTGGTAGGGAAGCTTGACTTGTCACCGCCTTTGCTGAATCTGCTGTGTAGGGGGTGTAAGCAAAAACACTTAACGTTAATAAAGAAACCATTGTTTGTAGTGGGCTGTGGATCAAGCCCTACAAAAACTGAAGACTTCTGTCACTAGGCCTTGATTCTGCAAATACTTGCATATGTGTGACTCTAAGCACAAGAGTAGTCCTGTTGACTTCAATGTAAAGTTAAGCATATGCCTAAGTGTTTGCAGGATGGGGCCTACATCATGTAAGGTAAATGGCTCTAAATTCACCAACCTATCGAGCTCCCCATGTTAGTTTTAATTCTTTTTAATTTAAATAATACTTAGCTCATATATTCAGCGTATTTGTAGCCATGTCAGTCCCAGGATATTACAGAGGCAAGGTGGGTGAGGTAATATCTTTTATTGGACCAACTTCTGTTGCTCAGAGAGAGAAGCTTTTGAGGCACATTTTGAAGCTTATGCCCAAATAAATCTGTTAGTCTTCAAGGTGCCACCAGACTCCTCATTGTTTTTGTGGATACAGACTAACATGGCTACCTCTCTGATACAAGGCACATTGTCTCTCTAGCTCTTATATAGCACTTTTCACCTGAAGAACTCAGAGCACTTCATAAGGGGGTAAACAATATGTTGATTTTATACCGTGTCACTTTATGATTCTGTTAGAGAAAAGATCCTGGGGGAAAACATCCTAGAAAATTGACCTGTGAATAAAAGCCTCAAAATGCTCTCAAGGTATGAATATATGACCCTGCAACTTCACACACTCCTGTCTCCCATGGGATTCTGTTCCATTATGACAGCCTATTTTAGCTGTTTGGAACAATGTCCCATGCAACTAGCGTCTCATTAAATTCCATTGTGCGTAGTTATGCAGGCATGCAAAGCCCTGGCAGGTGGGCCACGCTACTCATAGCAAAGGTTTCAGTATTCGAAGACTACAATGAGAATTTCAATCACAATACAACACGGCCAAGGTAGTCTGACATTTCATCACAGCTTTCATCAGGATCAACAGCAAGAATGCACCTGCAAACGCTTTCATACATCCCTCAGCCCAAGGAACAACTCATGGTTCTAACAGGAGAGCGTACAAACCCACAGAGTACGAGCTGGATTCTGTGGTCCACCTCTTCAGAAACTTGGCGCGGAAGGCCGAGGTGGCAGGGTGGGCAAAAGTGGGCTTTATGCCACCATTGTGCCATCCAAATAATGGACTACTATGGAGGCCAGAATGACTCCTGGCATAAGTTAGAGCAGCGCGGGGGGGTTGCCCTTTGTTTTCGGCTCCTACTCCTCCCAGTATGCCCACTATGCTAGGGCCTGTGAGGAGCAGCAGCACAGGGCCTTTCCAGCTTCTTTGTGGCCCATATATTCCATCAGAACAGCATATAGAGGTCAGAGAAGGCGGACCAGAATCCAGCCTTAACATTCTGGCGTTTTCCCATTTGGCTTAATGCAAAGCTGCATGCTGCATTTGTGCCACTATATGGTGCAAAGGGGACCAATATCAGGCATCATTAGCTCTCTAAAAGTGTGTCCATTCGCTAGCACTCCTTGATCTTCTTGGATCTAGAGGAAACCCTGAATAATAATAATATTAAAATACATATGCCTGGGGTCTTTGCAACATAAGGGCAGGAGAAAGGGAAAAACAGCTCTGGAGTGCCCCTTTCTGTCCTGTTGAGACACTAGGTAAGGTTTCAATTATGGTTTAATGAATACTCCTCTGTATTAACCCTTTCCAAACTGGCTTTTGCATCCCAGTTTTCTGGTGGCTCTGTCACATGCAGATTCAGAGAAGATACACTGTGGTTCTGGCTCCAAGCAGAACCAGTTTCTCCATTAAGAATGGCTACCTGGGTTTGCACTGATGCTGTAAATATTGATAGTGTGTTTTTCTGTAATAAGTCCAATTTCTGTTTAGCTTGGAGAAGGAGCTGAACAAATTCTGGGATGAAACATCTTTCATGTTTAAGTTTCCAGTAGCTGGCCAGAGTTCAAGATAGGGCTAAGAAACCCTTTGGATTGTAGCGATTTCCCACCTCCCCCGCCCCCCCACGTTGCATGGATATAACTGTCCAGATAGCAAGAGACTGTGTGAGTAACGTGTTTCAATCCATTCAGCTGATATAAGAGGTTAGTGGCCTCTTTAGGTAATATATAGCTTGGTCTGAGTTAGCCTAAAATGAGTTTAAGATGAATTCCCTGAAGAAATGGTTCCTGGCACGTGATCTGGCTGCTGAGTAGCATTTCTTAAAGTGATAGTATTCCAATCTGATTTCCCCACAGGCTGTGGTTATTTAGCAAGGTTAATAGGGGGACACTTCTTTCATTTAAGCAAGGACCATAAGGCATCAAATTTCTCAAAGAATTTACTAAAGAGAAGGCAAGGAAGCATTTGACATAGGAACCAAGGGCCAGATTCTTCTTGCCCTGCATCTTGTGTAGTCATTTATACTCGTGCAAAGTGGGAGCAAAAGGCTACCAAATCAGAGCAGTAGCGTTTTACAGCTACTTTGCACTGGTGACAATGACTGCGTGGGGTGCATGTCAATGGAGAATCAAGTTCCAAACATGTAGGAAGAGTATTCATTTTTTATCCTACTGACACATCCACTTAGCTAAAGTCCATCTATAGAAATTGGATTTTATCTGTTGTAGCAATTGTTTGAAATGGAAACCGTAATGTTTGCTCAGGTCTGTAGGGACAGGTGTCACGGAGTGGGGGGGAGTCAGGGCCCTGCACCCCCAGCTTTCTGCGATTCACCATGACTCTCAGCCAGCCAGTAAAACAGAAGGTTTATTTAGACGACAGGAACACAGTCCAAAACAGGTCTTGCCGGTACAGACAACAGAACCCCCTTTAGTTAGGTCCATCTGGGGGGCCCCAGGGAGGCCACAGCCCCGTTGGGAAGCCCAAGCCCCATCGGGGCACCCCTCTCCATTTTCCAGCCAGCCCCAAACTGAAACTCCCTCCAGGCGTCTCCTTTCTGGCCTTCCCCCCGGCTCCTCCCCCAGCCTCTGTGTGCTTTGTCCAGTTTTCTGGGCAGGGGTGTTACCTGGCCTCCAACCCCCCTCCTGGGTTCTCATGTTACATGCTCAGGTATCCTCCCTTCCCCAGTGCAGGCAGTCCCAGCCAAACTCCCCTCTCAGTATTCAAAGAACACATCAAGAACATTCCCACTTCGTCACAGGTCTGTAGGGACAAGCAACAATGAAGATCTCAGGATTTCGTTGTTGTTTTTGTTGTAAAGGGTAAACTGAGGTGCATCATAATGGGGTAAAAATTAAAAAGTGATTTGTTCGATATTTCCAAGACTGACTTCGCATTTAAATACTTGGCCAGTTTCCCAGCAATCCCAACTCTCAGAAAATCACAATTCAGTTCTTGGTCTGTTCCTGGAGCAACGAAACTATGAGCTGTCTCTTACTTAGGGTACGTCTACATTACCCGCCCGGATCGGCGGGTAGAAATCGATATAGCGGGGATCGATGTATCGCGTCTCCTCTGGACGCGATACATCGATCCCCGAACGCGCTCCCATCGACTCCGGCACTCCAGCAGGGCGAGCGGAGTTAGTGGAGTCGACGGGGGAGCCGCGGCCGTCGATCCCGCGCTGCAAGGACGCGAGGTGAGCGCGGGTAATTCGAAATAGGATACTTCGACTTCAGCTACGCTATTCTCATAGCTGAAGTCGCGTATCTTATTTCGATCCCCGCCCCTAGTGTGGACCAGGCCTTAGAGGTGTTAGTGAATTTACCATCTAGTCCTTTGACTGACAACTCTTGGGGTCAGGGACTGTCTTTGCTATGTGTCTATACAGTGCCTAGCGCAATGGAGCCCTGATCTTGGCATGAGCCTTTAAGTGCTATTGTAAGACACATAAATAATATTGTCTAAGATCACCCATAGAAATCTCCTTTCTGTCATATCAAATGTTTTTTCAGCAACCAGATTTTGATTCTGGTGAGTCCTTAGCAGTGCTTTACAATACTGTGACTAGACCCTGAATATTAACAATGACTGATGATCTATCACTGATACAGCCAGTATGGTCATTAATAATTAGAAAAGAAGCCTCCTACTTCAGATGTTTAGCTAAAAGTTGTGCATATATTTTACAATCTAAACTTAAAAAGGAAATTGAACATACCTTCTAAATTGAAGCTCTATCCTCCAACATATCTTTTCCAGGCTTGTGGAAGACCGTGACAGATGCTATAATAAGTTGGGCCAAGAAAGCATCACCTTCTAAGAAAATGATATATGGTGGAAATCATAGGGACAAATACATCTTGGAACATTCAGAGATTTGTCCAAAAAACAAACCTCAAAGCAAAATCTCAAGAACTGTCTAATGATAGAGAGAGGTAAGCACTAGATTAGGCTCCCAAGGGAGGCTGTGGATTCCTCATAATTGGAGATTTTTAAGAACAAGTTAGACCAACACCTGTCAGGGATGGTCTAGGTATATGTGGTCCTACCTTAGCACAGTGGGCTGGAATAGATTACCTCTCAAGTTGTCTTCAAGCCCTACATTTCTATGGTGCTCCAGGATATACTGCATCCTTTAACAGAAAGAGTTAAAGAGAAATGGTGGCAGCAAAGGAAATTGCCTGTTCCTACTTCTTCCAGGAAGGCAGGGGCGGCTCCAGGCACCAGCGCACCAAACACGTGCCTGGGGCGGCAAGCCGCGGGGGGCGGTCTGCCGGTCGCCGTGAGGGCAGCAGTCAGGCTGCATTCAGCGGCATGCCTGAGGGAGGTCCGCCGGTCCCGCAGTTTCGGCGGCAATTTGGCGGCGGGTACGCCGAAGGCGCGGGACCAGTGGACCTCCCACAGGCATGCCGTCGAATCCGTGTTACCAGTGGACCTCCTGCAGGCATGCCGCCGAATCCGTGTTACCAGTGGACCTCCCGCAGGCATGCCACCGAAAGCCGCCTGACTGCCGTGCTTGGGGCAGCAAAATACATAGAGCCGCCCCTGCAGGAAGGGAACAAAATGTCTTTATCAGGGACTTAGCGTTAGGGAGGAAGTGTCCTCCCTAGTCATTCTTCGAGATTCATTAATGAGCTACCTCTTCAACAGGTCAAGTGGGTAGTGAGTAGAAGTTCAACTAGCCTCCTGCACAGATAAGGATTTTAGCTGAAGAGTTAGCTGTAAGAAGGCTGGGAAAAGTCCTATTTAAAGAAGGTGAGTGTGATGGGATCACCGGGGCACAACCTGGAACTGTCGTATTGCTGTGCTTCCTTTACTCTTTAGCCTGGGGTTGTCTCTCACAAAACTACGCCAGTGACAAGCAGCAAAACCCCTCCAGGCACGGTGATGACTTCGTCATCAGCATGCGGTGCCGCACACCCACTAAGTTGCATGAATACTCCCTGAGCCATTCTTGAATCATGCAGAGAGAGGCACCAGCAAATCACCCCAGCTCCCAGCCTTGCATGCCAGAAATATACCATCTTACACTGCTCAAGATTCCCTTGAATAGTGCAAGCTCATTAATACGTTTGCTACTTCTTCAAAGGAAAGTGGACACGCAGCAGCCTTCATAATATGAGCTGAGATTCCACCAACACTTCAACCAAACACACACTGTTTTAGGTAAAATATAAAAGATTTATTACCTACAGAAAGACAGATTTTAAGTGATTATAAGTAGCAGGCAGAGAGATCAAAGTTGGTTACCTAGGAAATAAAAATAGAAGTACAGTCTAAATTCTAATTTTAACAGACTAAGCAAGATTTGAATCAAGCAATCTCTCACCCTAACAGATGTTACAGGCAGCTCCCAGCTCCCCAATACACAGACTGGACTCCCTTTCAGCCTGGGACCAATCTTCCTACTTCAAAGTCTTTGTCTTCCGGGTGTTGAGATGGGGGGCGGGGGGAGCAGAGAAGCCAAGTGATTATACCACTGTTCCTCTTTTTTACATTCTTCCAGCTGCTAGAAAGATCCTTGCTGGGATGTGGGTTAGGCTTCCCCATTGCATACGTGCCTTCTCTGGGAAGCCTCTGGGATAGTGGATTCTTCTTGCTAGGCCATTAATGCCTGTCTGGGCAGAGATGGCTGCTCCTTTCTTGCAACTGAAAGGCAGCTCTGGGCACTCCCAACCTTACAACTTATTTCAGTAACACATAGAGCAGGACTTCATAACTTCCCATACAATTCTACAGGATGTTACGGTCAAGACTTTTAAAATGATACCTCACAAGGCATGCATTGTACAAAACATATCATAATCATATGGCCATGGTGAATGTGTGGGGNCTGGGCAGAGATGGCTGCTCCTTTCTTGCAACTGAAAGGCAGCTCTGGGCACTCCCAACCTTACAACTTATTTCAGTAACACATAGAGCAGGACTTCATAACTTCCCATACAATTCTACAGGATGTTACGGTCAAGACTTTTAAAATGATACCTCACAAGACATGCATTGTACAAAACATATCATAATCATATGGCCGTGGTGAATGTGTGGGGTCCAGGGTGCTATTTTGAGANCCCCCCCCCCCCCCCCTGCTTAGTTTACTGCAGAAGTGTTAGGCATTGACTAATGTGGAGGCAGTGTGCCCGAGGTCCTCTTTAGTTTTTTACAATGTAACTCCCAAGTAACACAGTGTAGTGTTACCCACATATGCTCTTGTAAAGTTCTGTGCACCTTTTAACACTTTGTGGATCTGTCTAGCGAGCTCAAAAGTTAAGAAGTGTCTCTTCTCTTGGTTGCTAGAAGATATCTCTTTGCATCATTGTCAACCCTTCTGCTTCGCCCATTGGTTTAAGTCAATGCAGATATTAATGTTTTCTAGTGTAGATGTCTTGGCATTTAACCATCAAAGCCGTGAGGTGGCATGCCTCAGTTTCCCCTTCCACACAGCAGACCAGTTTTATTATGGTTTCTCAGCTTCAAGCCTGTTTACAGGTAGTAGCTGAGAAGCAGCATTACCATAGGGCAGTGGTCCCCAATGCCATGGCGCCCGCCGGGGCATTTATGTGCGCCCACCTAGTGCCCAGCAGGGGAGAGAAGCTGTGGCCCCGTGCCTGCTGGGGACAGAGAACTCTGGGGCTGCAGGCTGCGGGCGCCGGTGTTCTCTGTCCTTGCGGCTTCTCTCCAGCTTCTCTCTTCTCTCTGGATTCATATATTATGTAATATTAAATATGATGTTTTTCATATTATTTAATGTACAAATACAAAATAAGCCTTGAAAAAGTGCTGTCGCCCGCCACACTCTTCTGAAAACATGAATGTGCTACTGGCCACAAAAAGGTTGGGGACCACTGCCATAGGGCTTCTTATTTACCATTCCCGGCATGTCTAAGGTCTTTTCCCTAAAATCATAGGCGGTGGGTATCAAAAGCCACAAGAGGCTGAGCCTCCCCAAACAACCCTGGGGGGCCTCCACCCCGGCCCCCTCCTTCTTCCCAGCACTTTGCGGCTCTTCCCCCATGGCCAGGGCCTGGGCTGGGCCTAGAGATAGTGGGGGCCGGCCTGTGTCCAGGAACCCCAGGCGGCTGGAGCCAGTGCTCATGCCACCCGCCCTTCTACCTGGCGCTCTGGGGCTGGGGCCACACCGCCCACCCACCCAGCGCTGGGGGCCAAACCGCCCGCCCGGCACTCTGGAGCCATGCCACACCACACATCTGGTGCTCCGGGGCTGGGGGCACTCAGGTGGCCCAGAGCCAGGTGGGGGGCATGCTCTGGGCTCTGGTGGGGGAAAAGAGGCAGGAGGAGTGAGGCCTCGAGCAGAAGGGGCAGGCCATGGGCTAGCCTCCCCAAGCCCACAGTTCACCCGCTACCCATGCCTAAAATCATGCATATTGCTCCTTTTCCTAGGGTTTACCATCAGTACCAAATTTTTCATCAGGTTTACCATAGCATAAAAAAAAATGTATCATGAGGTTTAATGTAACACCAAACCCTTTATCATGGGTAGACATTTACAAGTATTTTTATCATACCACGTCTTCTGTATAGACAGTCTGGTTTGTTCAATACCCATTGTGTCTTTCTACTCCTTCCTGAACCTTAGCAGGTGTTCAGGTACTGCTTTTTCTTTCCCTTCAATATGGGTTCTCAATCCAATCATATCTTTGGGGCTTTGGTACTCCAGGGTCTGGTGAGGTAAGGATGTAGAGGGATTCTGTATACAGGTCTGTCGCATCTTACGCGCATTTAACATGCGCGATTTCAGCTTTACGCAGTCAGCAAAACAAAAAACAAAAACAAAAAAAAAGAGAAAAATAACAATTTAAATACTGTTTCTGTTACTGTTACACTCAATGGAATTTTGACTATACGCGGTTTTCGCTTTACGCGCTGAGCGCGGAACGTAACCCCAGCGTAAGATGAGACAGACCTGTATTGGCTGGCCCTTTGTGGAGCTCTCTCCCCTCTTGGGATTACCCTGCATTCCGCACTCCCAGTACTGGGACCTTCCTTCCCCATCACCCCGCTTTCCTAAAGGGTTATGATTTGTGCTGTCTCAGTTAAGAGTGTTTGCTTTTTGGTCAGACACATTTTCCCACCAGCTCTCCCTCAGCTGCTTTCTGTGCCTTACCAGCCAAGAGGAAACCCCCCTACCTTCTGCCAGCTGGGCCATTTGCATTCTCACAGACAACAGCTGCCTCAGTAGAATCTGCATCCTGTCTTTAAGAAACAGTTAATTTCTACAGGCATGTCAAGACCAGTGTCTTGAAAAACTAGGACCTGGTTTGGGGTAACCTGTCACCCCTTTCTCTGTCCCCTAGAGGTCAGCTCTGTGCCCGTTCCCCTCTGGGAGGTCAGTTACACAGTTCCCTCTCTGAACCTGAGTTACAGGCTGTGTGCCTGAGTGCACAGATGCTGAATCAGCCACTCTGTCTTGGGCATCCGCTCCTAAGTGACCAGTAAGGAAACATTCATGTACTCCCACTATTCTTTTCCCATTTTCCTTCTCTGGGTCCCCTCTAGAACACCCCTGTATGCTCTCAAGAGTGGGATCTATCCCCTGTTCAGCTGCAAAGGGCTCACAGCTAACAGCCTGGACAGTTTTCTCAGTGACAAGCTCTAAAGGGGTGCACTCATCTTTCATGAGCATCCCCTGGTTGAGTGTGTGTGCACCTGCAGTTTTTTCCTCCATTTCCTCCACTCACCGTGCCCTCTGTCAGGCACTGTACTTGTCAGGCAGATGATCAGTGAGTCACTCCGTCCATGCGATACGTGAAACAAGCAAACACCTTCCAGGGTACACAATCCAAAATGTCCCCAATGTCCTGCAGCCCTCCCTGGGCTCAGTCTTCTAACACAGTCCAACAGGGCCCCTCACAGTATCCTCACTTGGTCCAACTAGGTTGCAAGGCTCCTATTCTGGAATTGAGCAGCATCCCAAGGGCTTCTTCCCGGGAGGTTCCTTACCTCTACTGAGTGACCCCAGCCTCCCTGCTGAGCCACCCCTCTTGGACTCAGTTCGCTGACCACAGCCCCCCATTGAGTGAGTCCCAGTGCAGCCCCCTCCCCTGGGATGCCACAGTTTTAATTCCCTTCCTTAGGACATAGCCACTTCCCCCAGTGACTGGGGGGAGGGGAAGAACCTGGTCTCTCCCATTGCTCCAGGCCCCAACACAGGGACCCTTTAAGTATAGCAGCCTTATGCTGCATCCTTTTATTAATTGCTTCCTTCTGTTTCCCTGGGCCACTTCCCCATAGCCCATGAGTCCCAGCAGCCAACCAGAATCACCTTCCTCACTCCCCACCAGTACCTACCTGCTTTGGCCATTGCAGCCCCCACGGCTAGCCAGGAATGCATCTTGCTCCCCCAGTCCCTGCTAGCCGACTGATCTCATGCTAGCCCTGAAGCTCCTTTTATATGGCCTTCTGGGCCCTGATTGGCCAATCCCTGTAGCCTCTCTCATTGTCTGTGTCCCCTGTAGCCAGTCTAGCCCACTTGGAAGACCTCTCCTCTACTTCTCTTTTCTGGGATGGAGTGTGCCAGGGCCATGAGGCCTCCAGAAGGGGGCATCTGGGCCTAGTCCATCCCATCACACAGGCATTACATCCTCTTCCCTTCCTGCCTTCAGCTGCAGTTTAGGATCCAGTCCTAGGAACCCCCGCCCCAGCCCAAACACACATACCTGGGAGCATGTGGCTTCCCTCTGCTGCAGAGGAATCAAAGAGACTTTCTCCCTTTCCTTCAGCAGTTCCTGAGACTTTACCCTTTCCCTCTTTGTTCCCAGCATAGTATTCCTTCTTGCTGCAGGCAAACACCTTAACAGCTGAGCTACATGGAAAAAATCATTTCCAATAAGCATTTCAACTGGGATGCTTTCCATTATCCCCACAATATAAATACTTTCCAAACCTTTCCATGCCACATGAATTCTAGCTAATGGCACAGGGAAGTTGGTTCCACCCACAATCTCTGCCATTTGGGCAGGTAATATGCTGCCATCTGGGACCACACTCTGATTAACCAGAGAAATCTGTGCCCCTGTATCCTTCCACCCCAGGTACCCTCTACCATTAATTTTGACAACCTTGATGTTTCTCCATGTCTGGTTCTGCAGAGGCTAATCTCACAAAACCAATATGATAAATCTCAGACACTTGAGAGGCTTCTGGGCTGAGGACAGCAGCATTAACATGAGCTATTTGTTGCCTGCTTCCTCCCAGGACAGGGCATTTATTCCTCAGGTGATCAGTGGAATTACACTGATAGCACCTTTTGGGCTCTTGTTTTCACAGGAGATTTGGGATGGGAATTAAAGAAATGGTTTTGGGGATGTGAATGCCCAGCCTCCAAGCCACCCTCCTTTGTCCCAGGGGTAAAATGGGAACCCTGCTTCCCAACAGGTTTAAACCTCTCTTTCTGTGGTTTACTTTCAGTACATGCCAGGGTCTGCTCAAAGGCACAGCTAGAGATGCCATCTCATCCACAGTTTTTACATTTTTGTCCCATAGGCAATGTTTTGACATCATCTTTACATATGCTTAGGAAATGCTCCTGAGCAACAAAGTCAAACATTGTTTCAAAACTGTCAACTCCTTTTCCCCTCACCCCTTTTCCCATTAGATTTTTCATCCTGTTTACGTATTCCCCATTACTCATACCAGCAACCCTCTTAAGATTTCTAAATTTCACCCTATATATTTCCGGGATAATCTGAAATCATTTCAAAATGGTTTCTTTGACTTGACAGTAATCTAAAGTATCCTGAATTTGCATTTCATTGAATATATTCCATGCTTTACCAGTTAACTTTGCAACAAAGGTGGGGATTTTCTTGTCCTCAGGAATCTCATGAATTACACACAGCCTCTCAAAAGTAGTAAAATATTCTGTGACATCATCTGTCTCTTTGTATGCAGGACACAATTGCTTCCATTTCTGGAGAGGTGGGACTTGGTGGTGTGGGGGAGCTCTGGTTCTGTTTGTCTGCCAGATCCAGTTGGTGCTTTTGCACACACACTCTCTCTCTCTCTCTTCCATGGCTAGTCTCTGGGCCTCGGCTTCCTGGGCTTTCAGCTCAAGGGCCCGCTGATGTGTTAACTCCTCAGCTTGCTTCTGGCCCCCTATTTCCAGTTCCTTTAGCTCCAGGATTCACTGGTGTTCTCTCTCTTTCTGCCACCTCCAGTCTGAACAGCTCTAACTTTGCAACTGCATCACTCTCACCCATCTTTCTGCTTTTTCTGTTACTACTCCCCTTTCATGAAATAAGCAAACAGAAAATAACAAACTCATAACCGTCGCTTTGACTGTTCTCAGTCCCACACTTAAAATCTCCACCCCAGTGTATGAAGTGCAAATCTCACTCAGAACAATAAGCTGTGCATTTCACCCTGCTTGCTGCAGCACAGTGATGGGATCCCTGGGGTACAACCTTGAACTGTGGGACCACGGTGCTTCCTTAACTCTCTAGCCTAGATTGTCTCTCACAAAGCTACGCAAGTGACAAGCAGCAAAATCTCTCCAAGCACTGTGATCACTCAGCCATCAACTGAGTATGTGGAGCCACATACCCACTAAATTGCATGAATACTCCCTCAGCCACTCATGAATTGTACAGAGCTAGGCACCAACAAATCACACACCCCGCCGCCCCCACCCCAGAAATATACCATCTTACACTGCTCTGTATTCCCTTGGACAGTGCAAGTTCATTAATAAGTTCACCACTTCTTCAAATGAGAGTGAACATGCACCAGTCCTCATAATACGAGCTGAGATTCCCCAAGCACTTCAACCAAAACCACGCTGTTTTAGGTAAAATATAAAACAGATTTATTACCTACAGAAAGGCAGATTTTAAGTGATTATAAGTAGCAGGCATAGAGATCAAAGTTGGTTACCTAAGAAATAAAAATAGAAACACAGTCTAACAGACTAAGCAAAGTTTGAATCAAGCAGTCTCTCACCCTAACCGATGTTACAGGCAGCTCACAGCTCCTCAGTACACAGACTGGATTCCCTTCCAGGCTGGGACCAACCTCCCTACTTCAAAGTCTTTCTCGTCCGGAGGATCTTCCAGGTGTTGAGATGGGGGGAGGGGAGAGGCCAAGTGATGATGTCACTGTCCTTCTTTTATACATCCTTCCAGCTGCTAGAAAGATCCTTGCTGTGACGTGGGTTAGGCCACCCCATTGCCTACGTGCCTTCTCTGGGAAGCCTCTGGGATAGTGGCTTCTTCTTGGTGGGTCATTAACACCTATCTGGGCAATGGTGGCTGCTCCGTTGTTGCAACTGAAAGGCCAGCTGTGGGGATTCCCAAACACAAAACATATTTCAGCAACACATATAGCAATACTCATAACTTCACATACTATGATGGTACATACAAGGCTACAGGATATTCAGTTTCAACAGATCAAGACTTTTAAAAGGATACCTCACAAGGCATGCATGGTACAAAATGTATCAATCATATGACAGTGGTGAATATGTGGGTTCCAGCAGGGTGCTATTTTAAGGTACAGTGTCACAGTGAGCCTGAGTGAGATGTTTGCTAAGGTTCATATGAATCTTGAAATTAGAGCTGGTCCAAAAAATATCAATTATTTTTTGCAGTACATTTTGAAAAAAAAATCATTGTCAAATTTCCCATAAATGTTTCACCTTTTTGACCGAAACCTGAAACTGAACAGCCAAACAATTTTTGGTTTTTAAAATCAATTTTTGTCAATAAAAAGCCTGATAAAAATTCAAGTTTTGAAAATCATTTTGGTACAAAATTTAGGGCTTTGTTATGAAGACCCTGAAAATGTCATCAAAATGAATTTTTTCAACAAAAAAATGTTCATTTATGAAGAAAAGCCATTTTTTGTTGAAATTACTTTTTATTGAAACATTTCAACTAGCTCTATTTGCAATATTTCCCTTCAATATTAAACGTAATCTGATTTGGGGTCGTGGCTGAAAAGTATTGCATGGCTTTAATTTGTACACCAATGCATGGAGCACGTTATAGCCCTGCCTCACCTAATGTGTTCAAAATTACGCCATTGGAATCAATGGCAGTTTTCCTACTGACTTGCATGGCAGCAGGATTGAGCCCCTTAATATAATCCAAGCCCTTCTTTCATCTATTCCCAAATCGGCCACTGGGTTACCTTCCTTGGCATCTCTCTGTCTAGTAGCTGTCAGCAGGAGGTCTTGAAAGCTCTTGTGCTGAAAGAGAGAAACTTTAGAATGATCTCAGAAGACGGAAGAATATGAAACATAATGGTAATTTAAAATTGTTTAAGTGCTTGTCTAGAGCTCACCCTCCCTCAGGTGAAAGCGGGAATGGAGAGCAATAAAAGAAATAGGCGTTATTTATAAAAGTAAACATTACTTCAGCTTTATTTGCATATGTATATGTCTTTGTCACATGGGGCTGAGGGCATATACTCTCAAGGAACAGTTTTCATTTTGCCTTGTGGGGTTGGGGACTTGAACTCTGTTCTCATCTCACTATTTGGAGGTGGGGGGATTTATACACCCAGGTCTTGTCTCACTACGTGCAGCTGAGGATTTATACACTCAGGATCTATTTTCTCATCTCTGGTTGTGGTATGTTATAACTCATACTACAGCTCTGGGATATTGTAGCAAGTGAAGGGGAACATAGATGCAGAGTTGTGTTCCAGCATGGAATTCTGGCATAGAGAAGATGGAAGCTGTAGCTGATGTGAATTTACTTGTATTTCTTTGATTTGGGGCATGCTGCATAACACCAATATCTGTCATCCTGGGAGAGAAAGTTTTCACCATACTGAGGCTGAATGGGAAATGGACATAGTACTGTATTAACACTGAAGAGCTGGCTGTTGACTCCTGCCATGGCTGCAGACATAGGGCAGCACAACATGTGCCAGGGTTTTTCCCACAGCCAGTCTAGCTGTAAAAGCAGTAAAAAAAGGTACAGCCAGCTTGAGTCCACCAGGGATGGCAAATTTACAGCCAGATCGAGCATCAGAGCTGTTGTAATTTACCACCAACTCGCCAGTGTATTCTGTGACTGAAACTATGATTTAAGTCGATAAATGTTTGAAAGAATGAGACAATCAGAACAACTCAAGGCTTTATTAGTATCCATACAGGGAGATGGCAGAGCCTCAATCCAGACAGACCTTGCTAGAACAGTTTACTGCCACTGTTAGTTCCAAGTGTAATAATGATTAAGCACCAGACTTGTAATGAACAAGCTTATTTATTGCTTCATAGCTTGATACTGGCATTGCTCTTAGTTATATCAAGGCTGGGCTGGCTTGAGAAAGAGACTCTGGGAATGTGAGAGCTTCCTTTTAGGAACTTATAGTTCACGAAGTGCCATATTTAATATTGGCCATAAGCTACTAATTAGCATGCTCGGGAGCAAAAAGCTGGCGGATCTCCCAGCTCTAATACATTGGTTACAAATGTGAATAAGGCAATATTTGTACCACACCATGCAAGTCCATACAGTGGATGTCCCATCTCCTTTCCCCTGCCTTTCATGACAATGTTTTAACACAACCTTACATATAAATTTAGGGCTCAATCATCCCTTTCCAGGGGAAGAAAACCCTGAGTCTCACCTCACGGAATTCTCCTTAAAAAGCATGGGACTGCGCACATTACGGACCCATGCCTTGTTGCAATTACATGTATTTGGGGGCTTTGCAGTGAAGTTCCATGCTGAGACAGCAGCTATCATAGACTATTCCTGAGGCTAAGGCTACACGACATCTTAAGTCGACATAAGTTATGTCGCTCAGGGGTGTGAATTAGCCACCCCCTTGAGCGACATAACTTATGCCAATTTAAGCGCTGGTGCAGAGAGCGCTATGTCAGTGGGAGAGCTTACAGTGGCTCAGCTAGTGTAGGCCATAGACTGACTCTCTACCCTAATCCATTAACTGAGTCACTCTCTGGCTGTAGACAAGATCCAGATGGAAGTAATATCATCTCCCATCTTGAAATCCAGGAGCAGGGCCAAGGAAAGTGTCACAGTGAGCAGCAATTCCCATGCTCCATCTTCTCCCATCCCTGTCTGTGCCCCCTGGAGACAGTGGAGCTCCATCGGACAGAGACCTGGGAACAGTTGCAGGACTGGGGGCTAGAACTGACATGTATCAACATACTTCTCTTGGCTCGCAAATGGGATCCCAGCTAATATGCAAGATTAAAAAAAAAGAGAGAGAGAGAAAGATGGAGTGGCATGCACAAGTGATGAACATGAAAGGAAAAACACAGAAGTCAGACAGGCAATTTCCTGTAAATAGAGGGTGAGCCTTGATTTCATTGTAATAAATTATTTGTTATATTTTATTTTAGTATTAGAATTAAGTTACCAAAATAATGTAAGACATAATTTGTTCTGTGGCACTTGGGGTTGCCTAATAAAACTGAAGAAAATTAACCCAAACAGGTAGAAAATGGTGAGGAATAAATGTATTCTACACAGCAGTAAATCAAACTGGTGTTCTGCTAACATTCCCAATGAGAAGTTACAAAAGGGACAGATGGCACTGTCATTAATCAATAATAATAAAAAATGGGAAGCCCAAACATCCAGAACTAATTTGGAGCCATCTGTATGAAACCATAAGTGTTACCAGGTTTCATCCTATTTAATATGTTAGGACACAAAAACTACTAAATGATCAGTAATTACCATAGTGATAAACATACCAAATGTGATGAATTCTCTATTCTACTGTAATGCACGGTTACCTTGTCATTTATATAGGGCAGTTGGTAGCAGCACATGGTAAAAATTGTGGGACTTACATGATTGGAGATGCTGAGAACACTCATCTGAAGATAAAGGCCCTCCTTCAAAATCAAAGGAAGGAAAAAGTGACTTGCTATGTAGAAAACATGGTGATCACAGGGAAAACAGGGCAAGGAATTAGCAAAAGGCTAAATAAAAACAATACTTCTGTACTGTTAGGTGAGGGTCCTTCTGAGTTTAAAAGGGTGTTTGGGTTTCTGAGGTGAGTCTGGTTCATCAAAGTTTCTAGAAGAGAATAAAAATGGTAAATAGAAGGTGAAAATGTTGCCTCCTCCTTAGCCTACTGCTCAGGAATTCTGCTTCCACCCCATCCCTCTGTGCTAGCAGCAGCTTCCCTGAAAAATGGCACAGTCGAGCTTGGCTGGAGTACTGATGTAAGCCTTCTGCCTGTTAGGCCTGAATAAAGCNGCAGCAGCTTCCCTGAAAAATGGCACAGTCGAGCTTGGCTGGAGTACTGATGTAACCCTTCTGCCCATCTGAGCTGGCAGCAACAAGGGCCGGGTTCAGTATCTAGGGGTTCCATTTCAATAACACAATGCAAAACCGGCTCAAGCCCCCACCCAGTGACCTGGGACAATTTCATACCACCCCCCAGGCGCCTCTAAGAGGCAATACTTCCCCTCTCGCAAGCACGGAGTCTGAGTGTAGCAAAATCCTTTTAATAAAGGAGGGAAACAATGCGGCATTATATTGGGGAAACACCACAAACAGGATTTCATAATACAAACCATGAGCAAAAGACCCACCCCCAAGTAAGTTTGGCAGTATCCTTTTCCCCTCAGGGTCTTAAGTCCAACAACCCAAAAGATCACCCCAAAGTCCCAAAAGTCCAACACCTCTAAAGTCTCTTGAGTCCAACAACCCAAGAGTCTCTGTCCTTGGTCAGTGCAGCCCGAGAGTTCAAAAGTTTATCTGCAGAGTTTTTACCCCCCACAGCCTGGGTGGAAGGGCGGGGGGGGAGAGAAAGGGTACGCAGGGTGTTAAGGGGCACCTTACGTGGTACGAGGCCGACTGCCCCACCTCTCCGTCGGGTTCTGCTGCCACCTTCACCACGAGCCGCTCCACCAGCCATCCCGTGAGCTGCACCAGCCATCCCACAAACTGCTCCACTCTGCTCACTGTCCCGTGGGCCGCGCCAACCATCCCACAAACTGCACCATTAGCCGCTCCGCAAACTGCTCCATTCCACCAGCCGCTTAGCAATATAGCTTCAGGCTCCCCCACTAGTTAACACAGCACTCAGTGATTTCAACTCATAGTAGGGGAGCCCCAGTACTGGTGCACCATTGGCCCAAAGCAAATTCAGCTTAGCAGTGGAATTAAAGTTAGCTCTGACATTCAACAGTGGAGAGGGAGGTGCAATTGGTATTTCAGGCCACCGGACCATCCCATCCAGTACAAATACCTGTCTCCAACCTCCCTCAATTCACTGGGTTTTGGAACCCATGTCCCTTGTCTAGCAAGTGCTACCTAGTTGATGGTGAGTCCCTCTGTCATAAAACAGTTCCACTGGCCTTGATTCACATAACCATGGTAACAACACTTTATTCTTCCTGCCCCAATAACAGAGAAACTGGGGATCCTACAGCAGCCAAAGTGACCATTTTGGGCTGCTGTAGGCTCATGCTAGGCGGAGTGGGTGTGCCTATGCAAACAAGATCAGCCCCTGAAGTTCTTTTCCACACTCGCCATAATTCACCACCAGATGTCAGGGTAGAGTTCATCCTGACTCTGCTTACACTGACAAGGGCATTTGGGATGAATTGGAAGTGAGAGCACTGGAAAAGAAACAGAGGCAGCATTGCAGATGTGGGTGATGTTACACACTGCTTCAGTCGGGATGATGTAGGATCTGACAAAGTGTTGAGGCAAGAGCGATATGAAACCAATAACCTAAGTAAATAAATATCTAATATGGGAACCTGCAAGAAGGGTTAGCACCCAGCTCTGTAATGAGTTGGGCTAACTGGGGAAGACAATAGTTGCCTTTGAACTGATTGGCTATTTAGAGCAGCCACTAACCCATGGACCAAATTCAGACTCTTAACATCTGACCCTGGTTTAAAATGGAGGGTTGTTGATATCTGAATTCAGGAAGGGTTCATTTTGTTTTGCAAATTAGTCAAGGCCACATGAGGGTGGTCACTGAGTGACAGCCTTGGAAGGAGCTTAACAGTCAGGGCCACTGAGAGCGGGTTCGGGCCCTGGTGAAAAAAAATTTCGGGCCGCCCAGCAAGGGCAGACCGGCTAAACAGGGCCAATGAGGGGGTGGGGGGAAGCCGGGCCCCGGGCCGCCTTCCGGATCGCTGGGCCCCGGTAATTTGTACTGGCTTCCCCCCACTTTCGTCGGCCCTGTGTGTTTGAGGCTGGTTTCATGCAACTAGTGTCTTTTTTACACCAGCCTTTTACTTTGTATCTCCCACCATTGGTGTAGCACCAATGCAGCTGCACTGGTGGGAGGGATAGCGTGGACCAGCTGTTGTCATTTTGCCCCTTCTGGCCGTAAGAATCTCAGTGGACAGTCTCAACTAATGCTCCCAGTGTTGCTGCTGCTGGTGGTGGTGGGGGGTTGCAAAGGGGGGAGATTTTAACAAAACGTCTAGTGTAGACATGGCCACCCAGATCATAAAGCTGTGGAAGCAATGGCTGTGTAAAAGCAGCAGTGATGGGGACATAGGTGGCCTGAGAGCTTGAAGGAAGATCCCCTGACATTCTCTTAAAATATTTCCTCTCTTTTTATACTGCACACATTGAGAGCAAAGAAATAAAATCCTTGCCAGATTTTGTGGCCTATTTTTCAGCTCCACGCACATGCTAATAAACCCCCAGGCAGCAAGAGGAGAGGATTAGAAAAATGGAAACTGTGTGGTGTAGTGGTTGGAGCAATTCTTTTTAGGATGTAATTCAGGGCTAGCACCAGGTTCTCCACACCACTTATGGGCTGCACTGGTGTCCACTGGTGGCAAAGGTCACCACACTGCCTACCCCTATGGTAGGATGTTGAATGGCAAGGGAAGGGCTACAGATCCAACTTTATGTAGATCCAGAGAGACTGTGGTTCATAACTGGTACGGGGGGGGGGGTGTACCACTATTTCATCTTATAGGCTGGTATAGCCGCAGGGGGAAAGGAAGGGGAAGGGACAGCACAGCCACCCATTCCTTGGCTCTGGATTGTGGGCCTGTGTGTGAGAATTCAGCACCCCAAGCATTCTGCCCACCAGCTGTACAGAACTCACTGTGCAGGTTTGATGCAGACTGGATGGACGTAATCCTTAGATTGTGGTTAAAAGTGTATAAACTGGCAGAGATTAACATAAAGAAGAACTAGAAATGGGCAATATTTTGAAAAAAAATGTTTTAAAATGATTTGGAACAATTAAGCATATTGTTGGACTATATAACTGGCTAATCTAATTACTGTTGCCCTTATTGTCCCTCTCTCCCCCCCCCCAATTGTTTGCTAGATTCACTTGTTGCATCTTGTTTTTTGTTCTGCACAAAGCTCAAAGTTGCCCTAATTGGGAACGTTGGGCATTACAATCATCATCTTTGATAACTGAAACTGAAGAGATAAAGATGCAGGAAACATGTTCCTTCATTACTGCAGTCAAATGGGTTTTGCCAAACTAGCTATTTGTGTGACCCTTTTGAGACCTACTTCTTTAAGATTTCAGCACAGTTGATAAAACACAGAGATGAAAAGTACTTATTTCACAGTTTATGCTAGATAAAACTAATTAACTATAAATGTCAAGTAGCCACAATTTAATTAATGCTGGTTCATTTAGCCACCGTAATTAGATTTTTTTTAAACAATGCAACTTTGTTTTCTAAAAGTATATCTAAAAAAGCATAAAATGCTGTACAGTTTTTCATATAAGAGGACCAGGGGAGGCATGACGTGGTGGGGAAAAACAGGCAAACAGCAATAATTATGATCATGACAGAATTATTTAGTTCTGAAATAATATAAACATTGCTCCTGATTGTACTCTCACTCACAATGGTGCAACTCCACTGACTGATTTACTGTGGCGTAACTGAGAGCCGTCTCAAGGCACTGTATTTGTAAGAGATTATTAAAAATATGAATTAATGGTAAATACTGAAACTTCAGATGAGCATGATATTTAAGCTGATTAATAATACATTTAAGTATCTTTTAGTAATTATCTGACAGCCTCCATTATAAAGGGTTTCAATATTATTTTCCATCACATTCTGTAGTTTTGTTTGCCTTTTTAACTGCTGCTCCACATTTAGCAAAGGTTTCCTTTGTGCTGCTCACAGTATCACCTGGGTCTTCTTCCTGCGTGGTTACAGTTAATATGTATAGGTGGTTCGAATGATTCCTTCCAAATGCCTTGCATTTGTCAACAGTGAATTTCATTTGCCATCATGCTGCCCATTCTGAGCTTTTGAACAGTAATCTGTAAATCACTGCTTCCCCCTTTGCCCGTTCTTGCAATTTACACACAGACAATATTCTGTACAACAATCACTGATTTATAGGGCACTCCACTTTTCTTTTTGCACCAACAGCTTGAATATAGATCATTAAGGTGTCCAACTTTCAAGGGACCTTTTCTATCTGTAATTCTAGGTTTCATGCATATTAAATATGTCTAGGTATAAAATTAAAGTGCCTGCACAAAGTGTTTATTATATATATAAGTTATTTATATTTATTATATATGTATGAGATCTGCTAAGGGATTTTTATAGTATCCATTTTTATTTTAGCTTGAAACTTTCAATACTCAGCTATTGAAGATGGATGGGGAAATTTTGTCATGTTATCCTACCTCTCTTCTTCGTACCTCAGAGCAAATCAGACCAAATGTGGGACCAAAATAAAAACCATACTAAAGATGACTGCAGGAGGAAACACCAGTCCATCAATGCACTTAAACACACACTTTTTTTAAGCATGTGAGTAGTCCCATAGGTAAAATGGAAATAATTACATACTGATAAATAAGGGGATCCTCCATTTTTTATGTGCCTAATTCTACATTTATGTGACCACATTGCAGTGATGAAAAGTAGGATATCCCACTACATGTAGGTGGAACAAAAGAACAGTGGCAGAGATTGAATGATGCTATGAAATGTCCACAGGTGAAATCTTAATTAAACACATCCTATGGTTATTGTTTTATTTCTTTCAGAGAAATATATTTAATTTAAAGAAGACAGAAGTTAAAATCCCAAAACCGACTTTATTGCAGATTTTATAACAAACAAACAAAATACCTGGTTTCCATAGTCTTGAATATTTGCAAAGGGCATGAAAAGGGCACAGAATAATGACTAACTATAGAAGTCTAAGCATCTTATTCTCTCCTGCTTTGTTTCTCCAAGACTGTCTGTCTGACTCTCTCTTACAGAGGTACCTGTTCATTAAAATCTGGAAGTACATTTTCAGCACATTGTGTGGGTGTTACATTGTGATTGTTTAATAGTTTCTACAGGCATCTAGTTAAACAGTTTGAAACACTTACTTCTAGAACTCCTTACAATAGTTAAAGCTTCACAGGACTTTTTTAAAATGAATGTTCTGGTGAATATAAGAGCACTGTAAAGCTCTTTGTTTCAGGATTAAGGAAACAAAACATAATAAAAATAAATCTGAAAAAACTTGAGGAATGAATGTCACTCCTAATGAGCTGGCAAGCAGAATGTGAAATCCCATCTAAAGAGCAGGAAAGCCACAGCTTTGCTGTTTTATCTTCATTCAGATTCACGGTAGAATAAATCAACAGTGTATAAAGCGCCTCTGAGCAAGTCTGGGTGTGACATGCTGCATCCCAGGAATTATGAAAGCCATGAATTCTTCTTTACTTTGTGTTCCAGGTTTACTGAGATTCTGTGTTTGCTTATTTTAAACTGTTCAGAGGAGAGAAGTAAAAGTTTCTTTTATAGGTCATTTATAATGAGCTAACAGAGAAATATGCTTGGTTATGGGAACAATCAATTCAGCTCTGATGATTAAATTAGAAATAAGGTATTGGCAACTGTGTTACATAACTAGTAGTTATATGAACTGTGCTATTAATCAACACATAAAACAGTACATGTGCAGCATTGATGGAAAAAATTGTTTTACTGGGTTGCTCATTCTTGGATTTCAAAGTGTATTTTACCTCCAAAACTACTTATAGAACATTCAACACGGGGGGGAAAAACAAAGAGGTTTATTAAAAATCAAAAATACATAGTGAAATTTGTGTGGAGCTGCTATCTGGCATTATTTCAATTTGTGCTTTGCCGGTCTTGCATATGGCATCATATTGGCACACTGTTTCATCACACAACGCTATAAACAAATGAAGATCAGACTGTTCCTTCCACCAGTAAATAATAGCTAAGTCAAAAGTCGGGCTTTTTGTTTTTATATTCAACCCATTCCTTATCCTTTACATAGAGAGTTTATTAAAATCAACAAATCAATTGTTTTACTTCCACCCTGGAAAACTCAAGATAGGTTCTGAATTTGAAGTACCGGTAAATACTACTTTTTGGAAAAGTAACAGGAAGCAGCAACTCTGTTTACATAATGCTTACATATCCCTGGACAGAGAAGAGTTTCACAGTGGTTCTTTCCAAACATAGTCTTCAATTTTAACAACAAATGCCTTATGAATGATTTTTTTTCCTCATGGACTGCCTCTTGATATGGAGCCAGATTAAACCCTTGCAACATAAATCCCTTCTGAAAAATACTTTCTAATAGCTCATTCATAGAAACTGATGCATTCCACCTGCAAAATTATTCCAGACTTTCAAAGCTTGAGAATCTCCTCTCTGGTTTTGTTCCTGACCTAACATTACTACAGGCATTTCAAAAGTAACTCTAAGAAATGTAAAAAACTGTTCTGATAAACTGTATTTTCAATCTTTCCAAATAAAAACAAAGGTGGCTTATTAAATATTATTTGTCTATGGGCATTATCAAATCACTGCCTACATTCATTTCCCCGGAGTTTCTTATGTCACATTTTAGTCCTTGTCACAGGGCAAGTGCACTCCGTCCCCTATTGGGGTGGGTTGTGTGTGTGTTAGTTACTTCCCCATGGTCACATCTTTACGACCACCCCTTGTCTTGGGGTAGAGAGGCCTAGTGGTAAAAGTCAATATGGCCACTCTCTCTCAAGGTTGTGTGGTCCAATGGCCAGAGTCAAGGTGACGGCCCTTTCCCACAGGGCTATGGGACGTAATGGCCTGAGTCAGTATGGCTCCCCAGTTCAGCCAGAGTGTATAGCCTAGTGGTCAGAGTCAGTGTGGCCACTTGATTCAGCAAGGCAGTATGGCCTAGTGGCAAGAGTCAGTAGGGATGCCCTCTCTCTAAGGGATGCATGGCCCAATGGCCATAGTCAGTCTAACAGCCCACTTCTGTGGGGCTGTATGGCCTACCCGCCAGAGACAATATAACTTCCCAATTCAGGAGGGCCACCCTCTCTCAGGGCTGCATAGCCCAGTGGCCAGAGTCAGTATAACTGCCCATTCCGATAGGGCTGCATGGCCTAGTGGCCTTTCAGGGGAGTGAGCTGCCACCGTGGGGTGGATGGCAGCCAGGTAGGGGGAACCAGGCCCTCCCTGCTCCACCAGGTCCCAGCTCAGGCCCCTGTCTGGCAAGTAAGCTCACCACAGGGGCAGCGGGGAATCCACCCAAAACACACTGACCCCACTCAGCACAATAACTAGTCCCCCTGAGCTACTTCCTACCGTGTTCCTGATGCAGCAGTCCCAGCATCTCCAGGGTCTCTGGGCAGCTTGGTCAGTGCAGCTCCTAGCAGCTCCATCATGCCTTGGGTGTCCTCTGGAGTCTCAGCATCCCTGGCTTCCGCCATCTGGGGCTTCTGCAGTTCTCAAACTGGAGCTCACAGGGTGCATCCTCCCTCTTCAGAGGTCTACCCCCAAATGAGCCAAACTACTCCCTTTTATACCCAGTCTCCATCCGGAGCATGCCCAGCAGGGCCGCAAGGGCATGGCCTCCTTGGCCCAGAGAGTAGAGTTAACCCTCGCAGTACCAGTGCGGAGCAAGTGCGCCCTGTCACAGTCCTCCATTGACGGATAACGGTAAATAACTTTTAGTAGTGTTATTGTCTCCTGAAAATGCAACACTCTTACTCNCCTTTTTATCTCTTTTTTTTTTTTTTTTTTTTTTTTTTAACCACGATGCATCTTTACCTGGTCCGGACCAATACCATGAGGCGGTATGACAACCCCTCTTGAGGCGGTAAAAACCCCTCAGCACCGGTGCATTCTAATGCATTTACCTATGCATTACCTTATGCATTTACCTATGCATTTACCTTATGGCCAACTCAGCAGTTCCCAGTACTGCTATAAACTAACCTTATTGGGGCCTTTCCCCAATACCACTCTGCATCTGATCTTGCTGCACAGTCAATAAGTTCAGATGGCGTGAGCCCAACAGGGACAGACGGCTCCACGGACAGTCCTCCTCCGACACCCCAATAGAGATTTCAAAAGGTCTCATACCTCTCTTGTGGCGCCATGGGGTTCGAAGGGGAACGATCCGTAGCAGCTGCCAGTGCTTCTGTGGGCGTTGCCATCCCGGACGAGCCCCCAAATTGTCGAAGAAAAACAGAGTTCTCACGTTATCGTTTGGGTACAGCAAGTCAGATACTTTATTTCTCTAGCAATTGCGTAGAGGGAGAGAGCTAAACAGGTCTCTCAACAGGTAAACAATTACAGCAAGCATTTATACCTTTTGCTACAGACAATAATAAGCAGCAGCTCCATTTTGTTTATACATAGGTCATTCTGATATCTTGTTTTGCTCACTAATGTAGACTCTCAGTCTACATTCCATATTATCTACACATTATCTATACAAGGTCGCAACAACTTCTCACACAGTTCTTTCCCCCTCGCTGCACACAATTCTCGCTTCTACAAATCTCGCGTTATTAGGGTTACAGTTAGCCTGACTCTTGCTAACAAACTGTCATGCATTGCCTTCCCTTCCTGTTAGTTCCTTTTCTGCTTCCACACCCTTATGCAGGTTCATGAGGAGGTGCCTTGTTATGTCCACCCCTTGCACATCTCCATAGAGGTCAGTGGTGCCCTAAATGTGCATAACCAAGACTGCTTCCTCCCAGCAGTAGAACTAGCTTGGCTGGCCAGCTCCCAACGGTCAGATTCTCCTCTGGACTGAAATTGAGACAATCCACTATAGTCATTAATTAGGACACCTGTTCAGAGAAGGGGCAATTACAGTGCATCCTACATGTCAGTGTTATGAGATGGGTGGAACTGGCTACAGAAAACTGCCATCCGATGGTGTCGAGGCAGGGGGCGAGTTATGATCACTGCTACTGATTGGCTAAGAAGCGTGCACAAGGTTAGTCTGTACTAAAACATCTCGCTACATCTGAAACCCTGTCCAACACCCGCCCCTCCTCTAATCACTTGTTTGTCTCATTCATGTGCTATGTCTTGTTTATTTAGATTATTAGCNAGGCAGGGGGCGAGTTATGATCACTGCTACTGATTGGCTAAGAAGCGTGCACAAGGTTAGTCTGTACTAAAACATCTCGCTACATATGAAACCCTGTCCAACACCCGCCCCTCCCCTAATCACTTGTTTGTCTCATTCATGTGCTATGTCTTGTTTATTTAGATTATTAGTCCTTTGGAGAAGGGACCGTCATTTACTATGTCAGTAAAGTTCTAGTACAATGGGGCCCCACTGGCTGAGGGCTCTAGGTGCTACAATAATATAAATGATAAATAATGATAAATTGGAAGCTAAAGCTCCATGCTCCTGTTATAAGACTGAACAAAGTTCTCAGCTAGTTAACATCAAAAGCAACTTCCCTCACTAACACCTACCTTCCTAATGATGGTATTCTCTACATACCCTGTGGGGAACCACCCCGGTGGCAGTCAGTTCAAGAGCTGTTGGTTTGGGATTTGATTTTTTTTTTATTCAATTTTTGGTTATTTGTGGTGGACAGTAGGACANGCTAGTTAACATCAAAAGCAACTTCCCTCACTAACACCTACCTTCCTAATGATGGTATTCTCTACATACCCTGTGGGGAACCACCCCGGTGGCAGTCACTTCAAGAGCTGTTGGTTTGGGATTTGATTTTTTTTTATTCAATTTTTGGTTATTTGTGGTGGACAGTAGGATGGACAAGAGGGATAAGTTCGTGCCCAACACAAAAAACTCACGTCCTGCCTCTTTGCCTAGGGTGACTAGCCACAGGCTACACCACTTTTCCACTGATATGAAGAGCCCTCAGAATATCCACAACATTGCCCATAGCAATGCCCGCTGCGGTCAGAAGACACAGCAAGTTAAGATAACAGCAAGTGGTGCAGAGGACGGTGACCATAAAAGAGAGGTTAACATGAATAGGTAAGTCAAACTGGCTGGTGGTGGCTGATGGGGAATGGCACTTACATAGTACTGGACTGGAATCATCCACCAGTCAGGGACTACACATGGGTTAATTTAAACGGGCACAGAAATACAGTCCAGATTCTTCTCCTCATTCAGAGTGCATTTCCAGGCAGAATGAGGCCTCTCTTTGTTTGACACTAGTGCAGACTTCATTAGCTAATCCTTTTCAGTTCGTGCCTACTTGGAATGGGTTCTTGGTACATTCCTCAATGCTGAGGTTCAGCTTTCGTTCAAGGGAGACAGAAACATGAAGAATGGTGTTAGAGGTTTTTTAATTTAACTGTGGGTGGTGAATTGTGGATAGAAGTGATTGGAGTCCATAGTGATGTCCCACTGCCCCCCAGAGAACCGAATCTCTCTGCAGAAGGGCAGTGTTGCCCATACCAATGTCTGTATTTCAGAAATTCCTCCAGTGCATCTGAGGACCTCATTGGAAGGAAGCAGTGCCATACAGGAAAGTTATCCTCATGGGCGGCGGGTATCATAGGCTGGGGGAGGCTGTGCCTCCCCAAACAGCCTGGCATGGCCCCACCCACCCTCTGCCCCTACACCCCTCCTGCAGTTCCCGGCACTCTGCCTGGCCCACGCTGTCTGGGGCTGGGCGGCCTGCCGCAGGGACTTGGGGCGGCTGGCACTGGGGCCGCGCTGCCCAGCACTGTGGGGCTGGGGATGCTGCAATCGTGCTGCCCAGCAGCCCGGTGCTGAGGGTGCTCTGGGTTCCTGCAGGGAAGGGAGGGAAAGGGGAGGTGAGGGGGCTAGCCCCTCCTATGGCCGGGTCACCACCTGCCCATGGTTAGGCTGCAGCTACAAGACTGCAGGATATCTCTGTGTTGATGCACTCAGGCAAGGACAATATTTTGTAAGCATCTTGTTGTTTTTCTTTTTGAGGTGGGTGGGTGGGGAAATTCCCCCGTTTTATTTCTTGTTCCTGTATCAGGATAACCCTTCCTTCTAGGGAAGGAGGTCAGGATGTGGCTCCCAGCCAGAACCTATCAATAACAAACACTCCTGTGTTGGCTGCAGAAGGTTTCACAAGAGCACTGTAATGTGCTCCTTACTCACAAAGGACTGAGTGTGCTGGCCTCAGATGGTGTCAAGTATCAGAGGGGTAGCCATGTTAGTCTGGATCTGTAAAAAGCAACAAAGAGTCCTGTGGCACCTTATAGACTAAGGGCTGGTCCACACTAGGGGCGGGATCGAACTAAGATACTTCGACTTCAGCTACGCTATTCGCGTAGCTGAAGTCGAAGTATCTTAGTTCGAATTTGGCGCGCTTACCTCGCGTCCGCGCGGCGCCGCGATCGAAGTTCGCGGCTCCCACGTCGACTCCGGTAACTCCGCTCGCCCTGCAGGAGTACCGGAGTTCGAAGTAGCGCGTTCGGGGATCGACTTATCGCGTCCAGACAAGACGCGATAATTCGATCCCCGATAGTTCGATGGCTACCCGCCGATTTCGGCGGGTAGTGTAGACGGGGCCTAACAGATGTATTGGAGCATAAGCTTTCGTGGGTGAAAGTGGGTATTCACCCACGAAAGCTTATGCTCCAATACATCTGTTAGTCTATAAGGTGCCACAGGACTCTTTGTTGCTTTCTGGTCTCACAGTGATTCTAGGCCCTACAAACCTCAGAGTGTGGGATCAAGCGTGGGACTGTAACATGGATTCCCCATTTGACAGCACATTATGTTGCCTCCAGACTGGCCTTTGTTGGCTCCTTTGAAGCTGAAGTAAATATGTATCTATTTAAACGAGTACAGTGGTTGGCCAGCAGTGGTGCAGTGCATAGCAGGAGATAAGACCCACATATACAAGCTACCTTGATACTCATCTTCCCTGGGCCAGCGAAGCTCAGGTATATTGTAAAAAAACCATGGCTCTCACTTGACATTTGCAGACTATCAGTACTCACTCAGCTTGTGTTTTCTAATCCTTCCATTCATGAGTAAGCCCATTGTCAGTTTACTTCCTGGTTGAAAGATGCAGATTGTGTCTCTGTACCTACAGTTATAGTGTCAAAAATCCATTGCCTTCTCTTTCATTCAGGATAACCTCCGCTGCTTGTATTTTCCTGCCCACAATCTCCCCTGGAGACTTTGTAATAACTTAATTAGCACTTAGCTCAGACTGTAAATAGGTGTTCATGGTGAAGTATACAATACTCCATTATTTGTAGACAGAAAGATAAACACATCCTGCCTGAAAGAAACCTGTTTCTCACCTTTGGTGACTGGTCACAGATATTAAGAACATAATTTTTATTATATACACATAACTCCTTACCTATTATCCATACACACATTCTGCAATGATTATGAGGACCAGTGTGACACAGGCTTTCAGCAGAGACATTATTTGACATTCTTTGGTAAACTAGTATGTAAATACCAGACCCAGGGGATCCCTGTAACTCTTATGCAGCCCTGTGCCCTCTGCTCGTTGGCACCAAGAGGTCCCTGGGTCACAGAGGGATACTAGGGGAAGAGAGGGAATGGGGAAGGGAGGGGTTCTGGGCTGTGTTGCGGTATCTAGAGGTGGCTGGGAAGCACATGACCTACGGTGAATTCCTGCCCTGTCCCTGGAGCAAGTCTGGGGGGTTGCAGACCGAAGCTCTGGCCAGGCTTTGCCCCACACTTTGGTGCTAAGCAGATGCTGCATCTTCCCTCCAGCAGGCAGGACTCACCCCTGGGTTAGTCATAGAATCCATCCAGGTCCTTAGAGTCAGACAGACTCTCCTTTCTGCCCTTGCTCTACATCTTGCCGCCGCATTCAGAGCCACCTGGAGCCCGGCCAGTCCATGGCTGGGATGGGAGCCCTGGTTCTGGCTGTGGAGGAGAGAGGACCAGGCACGCCTCCTCCTCCTCCACCTGGAGTTGAGCAGGATGGCAATCAGCAGACAAGTGGCACGGGGAAGGAGCAGGTGAACTTTGGGTGGCCTGGGGTGCTAACTGGGTGGGCCGTGGCCAGCTCTGTGTCTATGCCCTCTGTATAAGAGATGTCACCTTTAGAGCTCTTAGCAACTCATAATGGGCCAAATTCTGTGCTACACAACTGCAACCCCATTGACTTCAATGGAATTATACTGGTGTTTACTCATTCTTGAACCGAGCGGTTAGCCAACATCTAGCGAGTTGTTTCTGTTAGGAGGAGAAATTGATAATGGAGTCAGGTATTTATTTGATGCAATATACACAAAGTTCTGTTTCCCTGAACACAGTAGGAATCGAACAACTGGAGACAGTGTCTTTGCTCACAGCACCACCAACTCTTTCAACCACTACACCCAAAAGCGCTTATTCTAGGCTTCTTCCAGGGCTGTGCTCCCAGCGGCTTGTTCAGGCTCTGTGTCTGTCTCTCTCCATCTTGATTCTCCACTCACCCAGACACACACCCTTATCTCCAGGCAACACTCAGCGAAAATCCCTCCTTCCAAGAAGTTAAAATTCCTAATGGCTTGGCTATGCCTTTGGCTTGGAGACTACTATTGCATCTTATGTTTAACCTGAATAAAGGGCACTTGTCACACTCATCAATTTATGGGGGTTTAATCCATTTAATCTATTACAGAAGGTTTCTAATTACCTTCATCCCTTTGGTGGCCAAATATCAGAAGGGATGTTCTGGTCCCAGCACAACTTTTAGACTTGCTCAGTGGAATCTTGTCACCTTTCTCCTCCCAGGCTGAATAATCCTCACCTTCTCTCCCCCGGTGATGATGAGTTTTGCCAGGTTTTTCTGGAACAGAACCACTGGAAGGTGTCTAGAGGAGACCTAATTAATAACCTACAGCAGACCATGGGCTCCCTACACAGCCTGCACCCAAGAAACCCCCAACTGCCAGGGAACTTGAATAGGAACAGTAAGTGGGGCATCCCTTGCAGAGGGACTTTACATCTGACAACACCTGACAAAAGCAGTGGGAAGGTGAGTGGCAAAAGAGCCAAGAGTAGTGGGGAGATAATACAGAGATTCACCGAGAAACGCTCAGGGCCAGATCCACAGCTGGTGCTAATTGGTATTGCTTCATTGGCTTCAGTGGAGCTATGCTGATTTACACCATCAGAGGATCTGGCCCCATGTGTTCCCTATTTTTATTCCCTTTTTTAGAAGGGATTAATGACTGTGAAATATTTGGCTGTACTGATTATACAGTATTCCCCCCCCCCACACACACACACACCAGAGAAAGAGTTATGGTTAAAAGTGTGTTTCAATGGAGTCAAGCTAGTATTCCCCCCAAAATTACACTTTCTTTAAAAAATCCTAACCTTAAAAAAAACTCATCATTTCAAAGTCTAGAAATGGAATGATTAAGGGATCTGGCCAGTTTCCCACTGTTTCTCTCACCACCCAACACATACTGCTCATCCATCCTTAATGATGATCCTTTGTTTTGTCTGCCAAGGTAGCATGCTGTGGCATGTTCTGAAGGAGTAGAGAGACTTCAGCCAGACACGGCAGGGGTTAAAGAACACCTGTGGGTTCAGCTAGCCCCGCCCCGTTATACCTGCAGCCAATGCCAGGCCTGGAGAAGGGAGCCTGGCTCAATCAGGGGCTGACTGGCGAAGAGGCAGGAGCTCTCTGTATGCCTGCCTGAAGGCACAGACCAGCAACCGGCCTGCCAACGCAGCCACTGGAGGCAACTAGTGGGACCCCCGTCCGGCGGTCAAGGGCCCCTACCTCCGGCCAGCCTGAAGGTGCGACCCTTGCGGGAGTGGGAGAGCTTGCTGACCTTGGTGAAGGGACTTCCCAGTCCTCAGCGTCAACCCAGGCCAACCAGGCCCCCTCCCAGCCAGGAGAGGAGCTCCCCTCCGTTACCCAAATCGGAGATCCTTACTCGCCTCTCTGATTTTGTGGAGGAGCAATGGGCTGACGACACCATGAGTCGGGCATATGCCCAGGTGGCGGCAGTGAACGGAGAGACTGTCGAACCCCAACAAGCGGGATGGTTCCCACACTTTGAGATTCAAGGTGACCGTCTGTACCACATAGAGAAAGACCAACCGACTGAAGAGGTCCAACATCAGTTCCTAGTGCCCCGATCGTACTGGAAGGAAGTTATGTGACTTGCCCATGCCATACCCACGGCTGGGCACCTTGGAAGGGAAAAGATGGTAGCCCGGATTTTAGCCCGGTTCTTTTGGCCAGGAGTCTACCGAGACATGGCAGACTTCTGTGCCTCATGCCCAGAGTGCCAGCTCACCGCACCTCGGCCAGATGAGAGAGCCCCGTTGATACCCTTCTCGCTTGTAAGTGTACCCTTTGAGTGAATTGGAGACTACATATTTGGCCTGCTGGAGAAGTGCGCTGCCGGATACCGGTTCATTCTTGTTGTAGTGGACTATGCGACCCGGTACCCTGAAGCAGTGCCGCTGTGCTCCAAAGGGGTGGCTACAGAACTTATGAACATCTTCGTCCAAGTCGGGGTGCTCCGAGAAATCTTGACAGATCAAGGGACAAACTTTATGTCCCAGATGATCAAGCAGCTCTGCCGGTTACTCAAAATCAAGACCTTAAGAATATCTGTATACCACCTCCAAACAGACGGCCTGGTAGAGCACTTTAACCGAACCCTAAAAACAATGCTCTGAAGGGTCATCCTGACAGATGTCCGGCATTGGGACCAGCTGCTCCCACCTCTCTTGTTCTCAGTGCAGGAAGTACCCCAGTCTTCCACTGGCTTCTCAACTTTTGAGCTTTTATATGGGAGGCAACCCCAGGGGATTTTAGACCTCGTGCAAGAAATGTGGGAAGAGCAATCGTCCCAAGCCAACAACATGGTACAGTATGTTTTAAACCTGCGGGAGAGGCTTGAGGCCCTAGGCTCGTTTGCCAGGGAGAACCTTCTACATGCCCAGGATACCCAAGAAGCAGCCTACAATAAATGGGAGTTTCAGCCCTGTGACCAGGCGCTGTTATTGTTGCCCAGTTCAGAATCGAAGCTCCTAGCCCGCTGGCAAGGACTGTATGATGTGATCTGACATTTGGGGCAGGTGAACTATGAAATCAAGCAACCAGATAAACATAAGGTATGATAAATCTACCACTGAACCTGTTAAAACTGTGGAAAGCCCAGGAAGGTTTACTAATAGCGCCCTACCCACCAGAGCCTGAACTAGGCCCACAGGCGGAGGCCTCAACTCCAGGGGTGGTCAAGATTGGGGACAATCTTACCCCAGAGTAGAAAAATCAGGCACAAAAACTGATCACTGCCTTCTCTTCTGTTTTCTCGACCCGACCGGGGCGGACTCACCTAATAACTCATCATATTCAGACGGACCCGGGCGTTAAGGTCAGAGAAAAGCCCCGGCCCCTCCCCCAGAAGCTTAGAGAGACCATGAAAGAGGAACTCTGCTCGATGTTAGCATTGGGGGTGATTGAGGAATCGTTTAGCGACTGGAAAAGCCCTATGGTACTGGTCCCTAAGCCCAGTGGAAGCACCTGCTTTTGCATCAGCTTCCATAAGGTCAATTCAGTATCGATGTTCAATGCCTACCCGATGCCATGGGTTGATGAACTGCTTGACTGGCTGAGAAAGGCAGAATACATCACCACTTTAGACTTAACGAAGGGCTATGGCAGATCCCTCTCACACCCGAGTTCAGGGAAAAAATCGCTTTCTCCACCCCCTTTGGGCTTTTTCAGTTCCAGACCATGCCCTTTGGTTTGTATGGGGTCCCGGCCACATTTTAGCAGCTAATGGACTGAATTCTCCATCCCGATAGCAGATATGCACCTCGGCAACATGGTAATTTATAGTCGCGACTGGCAACACTATTTGAAACATGTGACTTCGGTCCTGCAGTCCCTCCAGGAGGCCAGCCTGATGGCGAACCCTGCCAAATGTCACCTTGGTAAGAATGAGACCACCTACCTTGGGTACACATTGGGAAAGGGCTTGATCTGACCCTGGGTTAGCAAAGTTCAGGCCCTCCAGCTATGCCCCACGCCAGCCTCAAAGAAGCATGTACACTGATTCCTGGGACTAGTCGGGTATTACTGCCGCTTTATCCCAGGATTCTCCTCCATTGCAGCCCCCCTGTCCGATCTCCTCAAGAACGAGAGTCCTAAAAGGATCCAGTAGACCAGAGCCTGTGAGGAGGCGTTTCAAACTCTGAAGGCCCGGCTCTCTCAGGAACCCGTCTTGTACAGCCCTGACTTTGCCAAGGAGTTTTTGTTACAAACAGACACCTCAGACATGGGCCTAGGAGCTGTTCAATCGCAGGTAGCCGGGGGCGATGAACACCCCATCTTAAATATTACCAGGAAGCTATTTCCGCGAGAGAAGACCTATACTGTAATAAAAAAAGAAGCCCTGGTGGTAAAATGGGTCATGGATTCACTCCGTTATTATCTTCTGGGTGCACACTTCACCCTCGTTACCGACCGTGCCCCTCTCCACTGGCTCCATGCCATGAAGGACACAAATCCCCGAATCATGAGGTGGTACCTTTCCCTCCAGCCCTTCTCCTTTCATATCCAGCATCCTGGCTTCTCACCGTTTGAGCTTTTATATGGGAAAGCGCATCTGAATGCAGACTTCTTTTCATGGGATGGTGGAGAGCAGTTGGGGAGGGGGGGCAGACCCCAAAGGGGGCCATGAGGGGGGGATGTGTGAAGGAACAGAGAGACTGCAGCTGGGCACAGCAGGGATTAAAGAACGCAGCTGCTGGAGTCAAGTAAATTTTCCCCTGCCAAGGGGAACCTACAGATAAGCCCCAACTGTGGGGCAACTGGACTTGCGGGGCCACGCTCCAAACAAAAAGGATTTGCATAGGGAGCAGGCCAGGAAAACAGGCCCTGAAACCCTGCTTACAGCTGGGGAAAAGATCCATCTCCCTGGTTTAGGGGTTGAGCGACACAGGACCCTGGGCCAGGACCTGAGGGAGAAGGAGGGATCAAGTCCCTCTACATGATCTAGCCACTAGGCTCCCCGGCCACTGAGGGCCCTATCACACATTTATTCAGTTGATTTTAATATATGTTAATTAAATGTATAGAAAAGATTTTGAAAGGACTATAATCCCAGAATACATTACGTTATGTCAGCGTTTTATACACTTTCTTATAGGGCAACGTGTTGGTAGAGTTGAAGAATATTTTTATGAACAGAGTTTGAATGAATGATCTCTTTGGTGTCATGAAATGGGTTGATAACATGGTGTTATAAATTTATGTAAATGTATGCAGTTTGTATATTTAACTATATGAACTATACTTTGTAGCATCTAATGTGTATAAAATAGGATCGATTCTCCCTCAGAGCTACGCATGCTGGGGAATCTTTGGATGTGGCTGTCCCTGCTCCTGCGCAGAAGAGGGGGCTGGCCTCCTCATGGCATCATCCTCCCTCCTTCAGACCCCACAGAGAGTACTCCAGGTTCAGGGTCATGCTGAGGCATTTATTGGAGACTGGGTGGATTGCAGGCAGGAGTGGGTGCGTTGGGTGTACATATAGCAATCTCTCTCCAGCCTCTTAGTGATTTCTGGGCATATGTATTATTTTTTCAGTGGCCATCCCCTGAGGATCCTGAGGACAGCTGTAGTTACGGGGAGTATAGAACAACATTGTGAGGGATTGGGTGGGGCTCCCAGAGATCATAGCAACTGAGACAGGATCTGGATCTGGTTTCTTGAGGGTCCCTGGACACCCATATGGTTTCTGGGTGGTTCCTGCAGCCCATTTCATGGGGGTTGGGTAAATCCCAAGCTCCTGAGTGAACAACTAAAGAGGAAGTGTGATTTTCTCCCAGAGCTCCCCCTGTAAAGTTTTCCATGAGAGATGGTCATCTTTTTGTGTACAGTAATGTTGCAGTATATATTAGTGTTACATCAGATTTGGATCTCTTGGCTAAGAAATGGTACTTTTTAATCTAGCAGTGCCACTTTGAGCGTTGCACTTATTTTTACAGATTTTATAGGGCAAAGTTAAGGTTCTGTGGGAGGTGCTAATTGGATAGGATGATAGTGTGCGGTGAAGGATTTTATGGCACTAGGGCAATGACTGGATCCCTTTAGTTTCCAGACTTTTAAAGCTAGCTTCATCCTTAACCATGGAACAGTACGCGTGTATTCTGAGAGAAAGAATGCATGAAGATGTCTCAAAGACACTAGAATAAATCCCTATGCTTACAAAGAGTGCCATGAGATCTCTAATGAGCATGCAGAGAAGACAAGATTTTGTTAATCTGAAAGATCAATTACTGTCTGGAATTCAATTCTTCTCCCTCAGACGATGATGAGCTGCAGCTCCCCTGCCAAGTTTCAAATCTGTAATTCTGGGGAATGAATTTATTTTACACTTGATATTTAGACCACAATGCCACTACCTCCTGCTGAATATCAGCATATAGCCCTATTCCTAACTTGTCACCTTTTAATATCTGGACAACACCAAAGATCCCAAAAGGTGATACTACAAAGAGGACAGAGTGCATGTTAATAATAGTTCCACCAGGCTGATTCATGGGATCTTTATCCCAAAACTATGCAGCAGGAAACTGACATGTTAATTCTTTGATCGTGTAAATTGGGCTTTGGTGTTCACATGGGACACAGTGGAATTGCAGATTTGCTGGAATGGCTCTGTTAGGGTTCCCTCCCCACTCTGAACTCTAGGGTACAGACATGGGGACCCGCATGAAAGACCCCCTAAGCTTATTTCTACCAGCTTAGGTTAAGAACTCCCCAAGGCACAAATTCTTCCTTGTACCTTGGATTAGGTAATGCTGCCACCACCAAGAGATTTCAACAAACATTTAGGGAGGGCCACTTGGAGCCCTACCTTCCCCAAATATCCCCCCCAAGCCTCTACACCCCTTTTCCTGGGCAGGTTTGAGAATAATCCCCCAAACCCCTACACCCCCTTTCCTGGGGAGGCTTGAGAATATATCCTCACCAATTGGTACAGGTGAACACAGACCCAAACCCTTGGATCTTAAAACAATGAAAAATCAATCAGGTTCTTAAAAGAAGAATTTTAATTAAAGAAAAAAGGTGAAAGGAGTACCTCTGTAAAATTAGAATGGAAGATAATCTCACAGGCAATCAGATTCAAAACACAGAGGGTTTCTCTCTGGGCAAAACTTTAAAGTTACAAAACAAAAACCAGGAATACCTTCCCTCTCAGCACAGAGAAAATTCACAAGCCAAAATAAAAGTAAATCTAACACATTTCCTTGCTAAATACTTACTAACTCTACAGGAGTTGGATTGCTTGCTTCTTTGATCTTGCCAAAGCCACACGGAACAGACAGACAAAGAACAGACAAAACAAAGCCCCCTCCCCCCCCCCCCCGCCCCCCCCGTCCCGATCTGAAAGTATCTTGTCCCCTTATCGGTCCTTTTGGTCAGGTGCACCTGAGCTTCTTAACCCTTTACAGGTAAAAGGATTTTGTGCCTCTGGCCAGGAGGGATTTTATAGTACTGTATACAGGAAGGTTGTTACCCTTCCCTTTATATTTATGACAGGCTCAAAGGAAAGGAAATCACCTTCCCATCAAAGAAGCTCTAACGTCATCTGTCCAATGCCTATTCAACAGGAAATGCCAATGCAATATGTAGAGTAATAGATTGACCAGTATTGGCCCCAAAGTATTATAGGCTAAGCAAACGCCTTAAAAAAAAAAAAGTCCTGAAATAGTAGTTTGAGAAAAATTCTGAATTTGCTTTTGGTGTGTTCACAACCCTTCTGGGACTACTTGTGCTTAAAGTAAAGCATGTGCTTAGTGTTTTGCTGGATCAGGGCCTTTCTGTAAATATTCTAGTGAATAAGTTACTGGAAGGCTAAAGAAGAGGAAGTCTCTGATGATGTCTGGGAGACAATTAAAGACTTATGTCTTCGGAATCTTCTAATTAATGGCATCAAGGTGATGATGAAGTAACAGCAGGATGCAGTTTTTAGCATCTTCCAAACTAGGAAGAGAATGGGAATGCGAGTTCTACAAAGGTCATTGAGTGGAAACTGCCAGGTTTGGGCAGCTAGAATTAAGATTCAAGTAACAGAAGTTGTGTTTTGCCTTCAGCTCAAATATGAAGCACTAGAGGCTGTTTTTTTGGACCTGCTGCTAGGAGGTAGTGGACAACAGAAACCGGGACAGGCTCTATGAGCTGGGAGGTTGAAACATTATCTATTACCTATGAATCCATGAGATCCAGGGAAGGGGGACATTTTACCCCATGTGAGACTTGAAATTAGGTCTGGGAAGAAAGATAACAGCTGTAGTGAACAGTACACTTGAGGCACCTTGAAGTGGTGTGCTTGCAGTTGAAGATGATTGTTTGTTGCGATCTTTAGAGAGAAAATTAAGTTTGCATATTGTTAACATTTAAGGTTAGCGTACTGACTCCTGAATATGTGTTTTCCCTTGCTGTTGTTCTTGGATTTTAAATATTACTCCATTTAAATGTATTGATAATATCTATAGATTCATCTTTTGGTTCAGCCAGCCCTTGTGAATTGTTACCTACAGTGAAAGACCCTCTAGAGGGAGAGTGGCCTAAAAGCATCAGCCCTTCAATGAAATTACATACTAACAACAAAATTCCAGGGAGCAGGACATTTCCACGTGTCCCTGCAGAGCTAGAAGTGAAGGGTGGAGGGGGCAGAACTTAAGAAGACTTTGTCCAGTCTTACAAGCCCCCTTTGCTGACCCTGGCGCTGGGAGAGGTGATGGGCGGGGGATTTCCTTCCCACGGGGGTGGGGGGTTGGGGGCTGCTGTCTCGGGGGTGTCTGCGGGAGGAGCTGGCTGTGTGGTGGTGGTGGTGGGGGGCTGCAGGGCTGGCTCAGGCTCAGGCCTGTCCCCTTGAGGCGGGGCGGAGCGCTCTGGCGGCCTCCCTGCGGAAGCCGGGAAGAGCCAGGCGGGCTCCAGGGAGAAGAGCCGCTAGGGCGGGGCGGCTGCCAGAGGGCGGCGCTCGCCGGAGGGAAGGGCTCGCTCGGGCCAGAGCCGCGTGCAGAGGCGCCAGCAGGGGTCGCTGTGGAGAGCGCGGCGGGCTCCGTCCATCGCTGGGTTTGTCCCCGCCCGGCCCCCGTCACTTGTAGTCCCGGCGGCCCAGCCGGCGCTCGCTCGCTCCGCGGTCCGGCATGGCGGCGGAGCAGCCCCAGCCCGAGGGCTCCAAGCCGCTGAGCGGGCTGCTGAGCGGCATCGCGCAGGCCACGTACTACGGCCACGCGGGCATCACCGAGGAGCTGCTGCGGGGCCAGCTCTACCCCGAGGCGGCGCCGCACGAGTTCCGGGCCCTGCTCGCCAAGATGAGCGGCGTCCTCAAGGTAGCAGCGCCCGCGGCCGGACAGACGGGCGGGGGCGGAGGGAGGGACAAGCTGGGCTGGGGGACCGACGGGGGGTGGTGGTGGTGTCGGGACGGACAGTTGATGTCACCGCTTACAGGCATGACACGAAGGCCTCATGGTTTAAACAAACCCGACTCCTCAGTCTTCTCTTGAACGTGCCCCGTGAGCATCCGTGTGACCCAGCAGAGTTTGGTGCTGGGGTTGCCCCAAGGCACTTGGGATGGGCCCTGACACCTCAGAGGAGCAGCGGGGTTGGTGCCTCCCCGTTCGCTGAAAAATAAAAAAATCCCCTGCTCCGGCCGGTCTGTTCTTCTGCCATGTTGCAGTTTCAACCGTCCCTAGGAGCTGCACCCGAGATTGGGGACAAGTTGGTGGGTAAAGCCATGGGACACGGCTGGCCTGGCCTGCGGTTATTAGTGCCTCGAAGATGGAAGCAGGCTGCGTTTTCGTTTAAATGTTCTACTGGTTGAGGCTGGTTTGACTAGCCACTGACTAGACACAACTAGGGCCCTACCAAAGTCATGGTCCATTTTGGTCAATTTCATGGCAATGGGATTTTTAAAATAGTCAATTTCATGGTTTCAGCTGTTTACATCTGAAATTTCCTCGTGTTGTAACGGTGGGGGGGTCGTGACACAACAGGGGGCTGTGGTGGGCAGTGGGATTGCCACCCTTACTTCTGTGCGGCTGCTGGCAGGGGCGCGGTCTTCAGAGCCGGGTGACCAGAGAGCAGCAGCTGCTGGCTGGGTGCCCAGCTCTGAAGCCAGTGTCGCCGCCTGCGGCAGCTCAGAAATGAGGGTCGCAGGGTATTGTGGAGGTCGTCACTTGGGGGGGGGGGGCAGGGCCAGTTTTATGGGTGGGTGACTGCCTAGGGCTCCATGGTCAGGGAGGTGCCCTCATTAACCCCTCCCCCCCAAGCCAGCACAAGGCCCCTTTAACCTCTGAGTGCTGGAGCTGGGGAGGGGTAGGGTTGGGGGTGCCCCAGACCGTGCACTGTGCTCCAGCTGTTAGTCCCGGCTTGGCTGGGGAAGGACAGGACTTCCTCTTCCCCTGCACAGGCCACTCCAGGGGCCAGCTCAGACCCATCTCTGGGAACCTCTCCTAGCTGCAGGAAGCTCCATGGCTGCACTGCCTGCAGAGCCTAGCTCTGAAGGCAACACAGAAGTAAGGGTGTACCACCCTGCAGGGGAAGCGGAAGTCCTGTACCTCCCCAGCCCATCTGAGACTAGCAGCTGAAGCCCGGTGCATGGTGGGAGACCCCTGTTGTCAGATGCTACCGGTGTGGTGCTCTGCTTTCTCCTGTTGATATCACTCGGCTGCGTGTGTGTGTTCCCTCTGTGTGCTGCCCCAGCTCTGCGCAGATAGCTGACCCAGCAGACCCGAAGAGAACCCCCAATAACCACAGAGTCCAGTAAGATGCAAAGCCACGTCGATTAGGTTTATTGCGACCTCGGACACAATTGCAGTTCCCTGTAGGTTTCTTAGCCTAACTCAGGGCATACTATGAGAAAGTGCCTCTTGGCAATGGACCCAGCTCAGTCAGTGGCGGGACTTTCCACTGCCCCCTTGGCTGGACAAAGACACCGCCCCAGGGATACATTCTTATACACAGGTACAAACAAGTTACACATCACTCCTGACGTATTGAGGTGCAACCCTATTACGTAGCAAGGTACAACCCCTCTACGTAGTAAGGTGCTGCCTCTCACCTTGTACAGATTGGTTCGATCAAAACAACTCTATCCATCATTTTACCCTTTTGCCTCTGTCATTGGGATGGGTCGGCCTGTTCCATGTTATCTGTGTGGAATGTATACATTCTGATATCTTTAGGTATGTATCTTCTTGCAGCATCAGCCCTTTCCTTGCCAGCTTCTGTGAGCAGGGCCTGCCTCTGGCTCACAGCTTAACTTTGCTTTATGTTAGCAAAGTCTTGACCATTACTTTAGTTCAGGCCTTAGGCCTCATACTGGGCCTTTATCAGGGCCTTCACTTACTACAACCCCCTATCCTACAATAGCCAGATTTCATGGTCCATGATACGTTTTTTAATGGCTGTGAATTTGGTAGGGCCTTAGACATAACACACAGTAGTAGCAAGAGCTTCCCCTGTGATGTCCCACTAATGTTTCTTAGCCCTGATGGGAGGGACCATTTCAAGGGGTGATAGGGTAGTTCAGTTTCTAAAGTAATTTGTTCTTTGATGTCTCAGTTGAGAGTGCCAGCAGAATAACCAATTGGTGGTGGTTTTGTGATGTGAACAGTTGTCCATTGGACTGTGCACTGAGGCCACCAAACCATTTTACATAGACACGAAAACTGGTATCACATGGAGTGAACGTTAGTTGTTACCAGTCTAAGGCCATGTTCTGCAATCAGACCATCTTACTTACATGGAGATATCAGCACAGATGCAATTGTAGGGTCAGGTTTTTCACTTGGATGTGAACGTGTGATTTAGAAGTTAAAGGCTCTATCACATTTCCAATTTCTGAAAAATCTGGTTCTCCCCAAGACAATATTTCTTACACTGAATTTAACTATCCATTATATGAGTGACCATATTGCCTAAATCAGTATCTAGCCAGTCACTCAGTCAAACAAATAACGGTGAACCCACATATTGCAAAGCGGAAGAGTTGTTAGAATACTCTCTGCTCTGTGGTGTTACTGCAACATTTAATAGGAGCAGGTTGGAGTTGGCTGCAGCTGAGTGTCTTTATACTTTGGCACGTCAAAGGAACAGGAAAAGTTGGCAGAGGGCATTTGTACCCTGGTAACCTATTGACACAATGTCTCTGTGCTGCAGGTAGGGAAAATGGAACTGATCAACTTCTATAAAAATGTCAAATTACTCCTGAAGTCACTGTACATCTCGCTATACAGAAATGAGTACAGCTGTCAGCGTAGTTCAGCAGATAGGAAACTGGAATGTGACTTTGGAGACTGGAGTTCTATTTCCAGCTCATCTAAATTGAAGTTACTTGCCCAAAATCAAACAGCACCTGTTTGTCCTTCTGTTTCCCCCCTCACCCTATATCTGTCTTATTTATTTAGAGTGTAAGCTCTTTTCAGGGCAGAGACTGGCTTCTACTGTGTTTTTGACCAGTGCCTTGTGCAATGTGGCATTGATCTCATTGGGGGACTTTAGGCACTACTGTGATGCAGATAATAACAACACATACAAAATAATAGACTTTTAAAATGATTAATATATGAAATGCATAGGACAAAGTGCAGTTTTCTTTTGTATCATTTAAAAAAAATGAAAAGTAACTAGTATGTACTCCTTGATTTGTTTGAATAATTATTGTAATAAGCATGCCTGCTGTGAATAACTCATTCCCAGCATAAACTGAGTAGGAAATAAGATATTTTATTTACCCTGCAAACAGATTTTCATCAGGTATCCCTAGTAGAGGAGGAATCATCTGGCACTGGAAGTAGAAATGTTTCTTAGGAATGTATTTTTTAATCTCTAGGTCCTACTAGGTCTAGATCCTACTAGGAAGTTATAGTTATTAGCAGACTGCAGCGGACAGTGATGCTTTGCTTAAGATTGTAATTAAGAGGTATACAATAATCAGCCCGTTGGTTCTATCTTCATTTGGCACAGATGGCTAAATCATTGCTGCCACCTAGTGGGGAAAGTGTTAGATTTCTCAAATTATATTTTTAGGGATTTTTATTATTAGTACTAATGGCTTTTTGGGATACTCGTATCCAAATGCATTTAAAAACATTAGTTGGCTTGCATACTGTAAACAGTGTTGTGCAATGAATGTTTCTATTGTACTTTTTCCCCTACGTTTTTTTATTTTTATGTTTTGTATAAATACAAAACAAACGCGTTGTACCCTATATTTGTACCATCACAATGTGTCACTTTTTTATTAGATACTACTTGTATTATTCAAATTGACTAAACCATTCTGCAACATTGCTTGTTGTTCAAATTATTGTCTTTCTGAACAGTAGTTGTGGCTCTTGTGGAGTATTTGGGACTGCTATATGTGACTTCTTATGGAGCAAAAACTAGCAGGGAAGAATAAATGTAAATGTCTTTATAGAATTTTTTTTGTTTGTTTCTGATTGAAATCGCAAGGTTGAAAGTAGGCATTGTCCAAAAAGATGCTATAAAAGGCATCATCTTCTTGTTCCATGTTTTGCTATCAGTTACTTCTGAAATGAAATATGGTCAGTTTACTAGTGAAAACAATAACTTGGTTTCTGTATATGGGTACTCGCAACTGAGTATCTTAAATATGAGCTGTTGCTTCAAATCCCATCCCACCCATATCCTAATGGCTGAAATCACCAGCTGCAAAGTCTGCCTGTTCTTCATGACTATATTGGCCCTGCAATGCAAATCATAGCAAACTTTGTTTTTGTCAGTAAACTAAGGAGTTATGTACACTTTTGCCAAATAGTGTTCACATTTAAATAACACTTTAAACTGAGAGTCATGGTCTGGGTACGGAACTAAGAACCAAAAGGTCTTGTGTTCTAATTCCAGCTACTGATTCCCTCGGTAGCCTGTGGCAAGTTTACCTTTCTAACTTAGTTTCCCTTTATATAAAATGGGGATATTACCTCCCTCACATGACCTTTGAGGATTAAGGACCTGTCCCTTTAGGTCTTTTCTCACATGCACAAACCTTATTAATTTCCCACTACTCATGATGCCTGATAGTGTTTGCAGCACTAGGCTATAATTTTGTAAAACTCTTTGCAGATAAAAACATTATTTATGCTACATAATTTTACTAAGGAAATATTCTTTTTTTTCTGGTTTTGTGGCAGTGAGTAATTTTTGGGATGACCTGGTTATATGTTCCCCTCTCTTCCTTCCCTCGCAAATTGTAAATATGGTTTATTGTTATCACATTCATACTTCCCATTCTGTATTTTTGTTTCTGACATCACTTTCTGCTGCAATCAGGATTTTTTAATTGCCTATATTTTGACTGATGGGTCTTGTTCAATTCTTGATTTGCTTTACTTTGATTCTGTGTCTCTGGGTGTGTCCAGTGTACTGTGTATGAGGGCAAGTCTACACTACTGGGCTACATCGGTCCAGCTGCACCGCATCTTGTGAAGCGTGCATAGCACTGTTGTGAACAGTACTTAAGTCGATGTAACTTACGTCGCTCAAGGGGGTGTCTTTTTCACACCTCTGAGCAACGTAAGTTACATCAACTTAAGAGGTAGCATAGCCCAGCCTTCAAGGTAGTGAAGACCTGCTAAGTCGATCGCAGATTGCTCTCCTGTCGACTCCGGTACTCCACCGGGACGAGAAGTGTAAGGTAAGTCAACGGGAGAGTTTATCCCATCGACCCAGCATGGTCTAGACCAGGAGTAGGCAACCTTTCAGAAGTGGTGTGCCGGGTCTTCATTTTTTCACTTTAATTTAAGGTTTCGCGTGCCGGTAATACATTTTAACGTTTTTTAGAAGGTCTCTCTCTATAAGTCTATATTATATAACTAAACTATTGTTGTATGTAAAGTAAACAAGGTTTTCAAAATGTTTAAGAAGCTTCAGTTAAAATTAAATTAAAATGCTGATCTTAAGCTGCCAGCCTGGGGTTCTGTTCACCTAGGCCTGCAGCGGGTTGAGCGCGGCCTGCGGCCGGGACGCCAGCTGGCATGGGGCTGGCAGCTGGGACCCCAGACCTGGGGGGGAGCAGGGATGAGGGCTGTGGGGGTGCAGGGCAGAAGGCTCGATGTGAGGCGGGGTCAGGGCAGAGGGCTGGGTGTGTGGGGGGATTCAGGGGTCAGGGCAGAGGGCGGTGGAGGTGCAGGGCAGAAGGCTGGGGGTG